>JAFIRS010001145.1:0-427426 GCA_018342105.1 Gonioctena quinquepunctata
GCATCTCAGCCTCCTCTCTCAATTTCAAACAGCTTGAGAAAATAACAGTCCAACAAAACACCTCGAACACAAAAGTGTACAACCAAAAGACGAAACGAACAAACCTCGCAGAAATTCGACAACGAAACAAACTAACCACCGTCCATTTTCCTAAATCCAAGCGGCGCATGGTAATTGTCAAAAAGAAAATTACCAAACTATAAGTGAATACTCAAAGATTATCACAAAAATGTGCAAAATGAAACGTTCCAATCATGATGGCCTATTTGGTCAATTTATTTTCTACCTGTTGGAATCTGTGTTATAAAAGGTAACATAACCCACCACTTTATATCTTTAAATGTACTTATATTGTTAAAATTCTATTATAGACTTGAAAAAGCCTGGAGGCTTCCAGGAGAAACGTCGTCGCAAAAAATTAAAAAACACAGATTCTATACTGGGTTTTATTTATATTTATACAGAACCAATCCCCAAGAAAATACCCCTATGATACATTTACATGGTTCAAGAAAAAATTCACAAAAATATATAATTTCAGGTATCACGTAGAAGGTGGTTCCATCAATAATTCGTTTTGAAATATTGTAGGAGGTGGATATACGTATACGTATACGTATATGTACTGTATTATTGATCGACCCATGTTCTATAAATTGATCCCAGCGTCAATGAGGATAAACGACAAATAGCACTAATTACTTCCAATTACATCAAAGAAAATACCGAAAGCAAATCATACTAGAAATTAGTAACGTCTTGCATGTTCATTTTGTCCGCATGGATTATCAAATAATAATAAGAGTGAAGAACAATCGATTCAGTGGCGTATCCAGATGACTGAACCACCAATCTTCCCGAAATTTGTATAAAATATCATTTTGTATTAAATTTTTATGGATTTTCCTAAAATTACCCCAGCTCCCTCCCAAAATCAGTTCTGCATAAGACCTTATATCTATTTTCCTATAGTCCGTAAAATCAAGGCAAAAATCCAAAGATTATGGGTTTTTCCTTCAGCAGTTCGTACTTATACTTACCTGGATTCAATACTATAAGCGGTTTATTACTCCATGCCTTTATTTCACGGACTATAGCATTTTTTGCATGCCTCATCCGTATCTGCTAACTGCAATACCTGATTGGAGATATCGACTTAAATATTCTAGATAGCTCCCTCCTTGCACGAAATTATTTAACATCATTGAGTGCACTTGGATATATATATATATATATATATATATATATATATATATATATATATATATATATATATATATATATTAGCTGACCCGACAGACGTTGTCCTGTCCAAATTTATATGTTCCCTAAAATGTTTTTCCCGAAAACTCTCGTTCGCGTGGAATTTCTTTTTTTCTATGTTTTCCTTTATGTTGTTTCATCTAGACTATGCTTTTGACTCCTTCCGCTTCCTGTTCTCCCGTTATCCCGTTTTCCTGTTATCCCGTTTTTTTTTATCCGTTATCCCGTTTTCCCCTTATCCTGTCATCCCATTTCCTTTTTTTGTTATCCCGTTATTTCCGTTATCCCATTTTCCTGTTATCCCGTTTTTTCTTCATCCCGTTATCCTCTTATCCTGTCATCCCGATATCCCGTTTTTTCGTTATCCCGTTATTCCCGTTATCCCGTTTTCATGTTATCCCATTTTTTTATTATCACGTTATCCCGTTTTTCCCTTATCCCCTCATCCTGTCATCCCGTTTTCCTTTTTTTCGTTACCCCTTGTTCCCTTTCCCGTTTCCGTTTTTCTGTTATCCCTTTTTTTGTTCCCGTTTTCCTTTTTCCGTATCCTCCCTTTCCGTTCCGTTTTTTCATCCCGTTATTCCCGTTATCCCGTTGTCCTATTATCCAGTTTTTTCTTTATCCTGTTATCCCGTTCTCAATTTATCGTACTACAATTATTATATTCGATTGCCATCTTGCAACCCTATTGCGGATCTGTGGATAAAATAAAATAAAATTAAAATCGCGATGGAAAAATAGGGGTTGATCGTAGATTTCTAAATGCTGTATCATAAAAAAAATTGTATCTTAAAAATAAAAAATAAAATTAAGGGGTGGACCACCCTTAGAATTTAGGGGGATGAAAAGTAGATGTTGTACGATTCGCAGACCTAACCGATATGCTCACAAAATTTCATAGGAATCGGTCGGGCCATTTCGGAGGAGTTCAATTACAAACACCGTTTCACGAGAATTTTATATATTATATATATATATATATATATATATATATATATATATATATATATATGTGTATATTTATGATCAGTTATGTATGTTCTGCAGATTTTACCTATTATTATAATAGGAATTTTTGCAAAAGGGTGATCCATACACGTCCAGCTGTACTCGATTACTCTTGTTGGACGAGCATAGCTCGACGTGTATTGATCACCCTTTTGCAAAAATTCCTATTATTATAATAGATAAAATCTGCAAAACATACATAACTGATCATTTCCCAGTGATATGGCTCGCAAGTAATCAAACTATACATATCATATACAACCTGATGACGAATATCATAAAAGAACTCTTGATTATAACGAACTTAAATAGACTATTGAGAATATAAATAGGATAAATGTTTTATCCGGAACTGATAACCCTGATAAAGCGAACACCTACGTCAAGAAAATTTGTACCATAAGGAAATTTTGGTTGACGTTAAAGGTAACATTAAAGAAACATGGGAAATAATGAAAAACTGTACAAGGGGGTAGTTCGGCTGAAGAAAACATCTACATACAAACTTTTTACGGGTATTTACTTGCCGATAAATTCAATGAATTTTTCTGTTAACTTGGGAAAAAACTGACAAATGAGATAGAAAATGATCCATCTTTTGAAAAACATCAATTCCACTCAACAAAGCATAATTGTTTTTTAGACCAATAACCAACATATATAGTGATACCTGTGTGCATCTGACCTCTTCGAAATTTCGACGAAATTCAAGAAAATAAAGGAAATAATGCCATTGGATATCAATATAAACTATTTGCCTTGGCCAATTCATTGGAAGAACATAAAATCAACTCATTTGGAATCCCGTCATGAAAAATCCAGCTTTTTGAGAATAAAATAGTGAGTTGTCCAATTGAATTTCAATTGAGAAAACCTGACGTTTGAGGCGAATGCAGTGGAACTTTCCGAAAATCATTCCAGGAAAAAAAAAAGGATTTACTAAATAAAAGCTAAGTAAAATAATTAACTCTCAACTCAACATGAATTCAACTTACACTCATCTATCTCAGATTATGAACGAGAATAAAATTATTTATCATTCTTGTGATTTATGTAATAAGAGTTTCAAGTCTACTGAGGGTCTAAAAATTCAGAAAGTGAAAACTCACAAAATTTTAGCAATACCAGAATGTTCTAGAGAAAATTCCTATCATGATTCATCTCAATCTAGTCGAATATCCGATGATTCTCAACTGAAATCTAATATTCTATGAAACGAAATAATCATGTAATCAAAAGAATTCCAAAGTCTGCTAGAATTTGTTCAGCCTCAGCTCTGAATGGAATCATCGATGAATGCATAAAATTGAATTCTTTCGATACTTGGAAAAATCTGTTGAATTCTTCATATAGTTCAT
Source organism: Gonioctena quinquepunctata (assembly GCA_018342105.1). Lineage (NCBI taxonomy): Eukaryota > Metazoa > Arthropoda > Insecta > Coleoptera > Chrysomelidae > Gonioctena > Gonioctena quinquepunctata. Next base: position 3,630 of record JAFIRS010001145.1, read on the forward strand.
CCACTATGCCTAGCTCGAAAGAAACTCGTAGAGTATCTCTAGCATCTTTGAGAATTATATAAACTAGTTTCGAACATTGCAATACCAAAAAATATAACCAAAATTCTTGGAAGATTGTTTTGAATGAAATCGCCGATGGAGACATTGCATCAGCTATTAGGATTTTGAGTTTCTAATTCCTCCCCAGGGAATGACAATATTACAGTGGAAATAAGTGAACCTCTACTCTATATACAGGGTGAGTCAGATTAGGAGCGACAAACTCCGACTACTGATTCCTTAATTCTTTTCGAGGTGAAAGTTTCAGGACATACCTTGATGTCCTGAAATGCATCCCCACTGAGATACACGGAGTCGAAAGTACGAAAAAAAAATAGTATTCGATTTGTTTTCTCCGAAATTTCTGAAGGAAAAAAATAATTTTAAACTTGGTACACCAATCGAGGTTTATCAACGTGCTAGTTTGAAGGTATAATTTTTTATTTTCGTAAACCAGTGGCGAAGTTACGATGGTATGTGGTCATATGTTCCTTGATATTTTCTTGGGACAAGTGAATGGACATATGAGCGTTTGACATCAGTTCGGATCATTGATACTCAACCTAAAAGTAATAAAATTCCATGTGCCTGAAAGTGGAGGTTTCTGAGATGATTGAGAAAAACTGAAGATATGTCCTTAGTGGAGACATAATTTCCTATGTGCAATAATCGCATAATGCTAATTTCTTACAATATATCCGAATATATGTCAACCCCCTGAACATTTTTTAATGCTGGGAGAATCGAAAACATAGTAAAAATGAGTCAGATTGAGACTGATGACTCCATTTTTTCATTCATCATATCATTTGATCGAATCGATGTCGTGGATTCACTGTTATGTTACCATACTTCCTTGCATATGATTGTTTTAACAGATCAACTGACAAACAAACCTAACCTCAAATTCATAAAACTCCACTTAGATAAGAGTCGAGGTCTGAAATAATTTTTGCGAAAAACTGAAATTTGCTGAAGTTTATGTTATAGTGTCATTATCGAAGCCATTTCTGGTTGAATTATCCAGGAAAATATTTTCCAATCAATATGTTTTTGATGAAGAAGAACAATTATTGTGTATTAATCTCTACTCGAACGATTTCTTTCGACTAGTGATAACTCCGAGCCTTTCATGCTAGTTTGTGGTAGGGTGTTCAGTACACCACTGATCAACGCATAAAATATACACGAAATCTGTAACTAAAAAGAACGTCCTTTTTTTTCATTGTTTCCGGTAGAAACAAACTGATATATCGATACTTACATTAGACATAATTGACAGTAACCCAAAACAGTTTGTATTATCGACAAGTCATCTGTCATCATTTTAGTCAGTGAACATCGTTTCAAAATGGATTATTCATTTGAAGAATGAAGATATGCATGTCGTTTATGGTGAAACAGGCCAGATCTTCTGCTAAATTATATCAACATAGATATTCAAACGGACATCATCCACATTCCACTACTTTTATACCTGTGCATCGACGATTGAAGGAAACGGGATCCTTTATATTCAGTAAATACCATTGTGGTACGAATAGAATGAGAAGAGATAATGTTACGGAAGAACCAATTCTTGAAAGATTAGTAGCAGATCCTGTCACCAGCACTCGGGCTATTTCGTAAAAGTTACAAGTGTAAGGATCAACAGTAACTCGGGTAGCACGTCCATCCATTTCTCATACAGATGGTGATGGCCCAAAATTCTGGTGATTATGGCCCTCGGTTATTTTTTGTGAATGGTTTTTGGGGATGTTTTATGGAAGAAACGACTTTCCTAGATATGTTCTATTCACGGATGAGGCATGTTTCACAAGATATGGATATTTCTATAGTAGGAGCAGCCATTTATGGGATGAACGAAATTCGCATGGAATTTTTCTAAAAGGATACCAACATAAGTTTTCAGTGAATATTTGGGTAGGAATGATCGAAAATCGTATCGTTGGACCATATCTTCTTACTCCCCGTTTGAATGGGCAGAACGACCGAGTGTTTCTTGAACATATTTTACCCAGGCTACTTGAAGACGTACCTCTATTGGTTCATCAAAGGAGGTGGTATCAATATGATGCAACACCGGCCCATTTCCAAAGAATCGTTCGTCAATTTATGATCAAACATTCTATGATCGGTGGATAGGTAGACGTCGTCCAATACATTGGCCTGCACGTTCTCCTGATTCAACTTCACTGGACTTTTTTTGTGGGGATACCTTGTATTCCTAGTGTATGAAACACTCGTGGAATGTGTGGAAGATTTAACGGCAAGAATTTTAGCAGCATGTACATTAATACAGGGTACACCAGGAACATTCCAAAGCGTGTGACAGTCGATGATACGGATATGCCAGTTGTTTATCGAACAAAATGGTGGTCCATTTTAACATTTGCTTCAATGCCTCGTTTGTTTCTGAGTAGTGTACCCACTAAACCGTTTCTATCATTTAAGTAGATATTAATACACAATAATTGTTTTTCTTCGTCAAAACCATGTTGATTGGATAATATTTTCCTAGATATGGCTTTGATCATACTACGCCAACATGAACTTCAACAAATTGAAAGTACTTATTCTCAGCAAAAATTATTTCAGATCTTAACTTTTATCTATGTGGAGTATTTTGAAGTTGAGGTTGTGTTTGTTTGTCAGTTGATCTGTCAAAACAATCATATGCAAGAAAGTATGGTAACATATCAGTGCATCAGCAACGTCGATTCGATCAATTAATATAATGAATGAAAAAATGGAGTTATCGGTCTAATTCTGACTCACCCGTACTCTGTTACCGATTCTCCCATTAAAAAATGTTCAGGAGGTTGACACATATTCCGACTGTTTTTCTCAATTATCTCAAAAGCCTCCACTTTCAGGCACATGGAATTTTATATCTTTTGGGTTGAATATCGATAAGCCGAACTGATGTCAAACGCTCATTTGTCTATTCAATTGTCCCAAGAAAATATGAAGGAACATATGACCACATACCATCGTTACTACGCCACTGGTTTACGAAAATGAAAAATCATACCTTCAAATTAGCACGTTGATGAACGTCGCTAAGTGTACCAAGTTTCGAATATTTACCCTCAGGAATTTTGGAGAAAACAAATTAAATCTTATTTTTTTTCGTATTTTCGACACCCTGTATCTCAAAGTGGGTGCATTTTAGGACATACCTTGATAGCAACTGTTCACCTCAAAATGAGGTGAGAAATCACTCTGTGTATATAAAATTCCTGCATGGTAAAGGGAATTTTCCCCAAGGTACTAGAAGTGTCAATGATTACACCTGTATTCATGGGGGAAGGCAAAACTGACGTTAACAACTATCGACCAGTATCCCTAATCTCTGTATTTTTGAAACTATTTGAGAAATGTTTCATGATTTCTTGAGTTAACACAAAATAATGTATAAATATAAATTCGGATTTATGAAAGTTATTGGTACGAACGACGCAAAAATATCGATGGAAACAAAAAAGTCTTAACGATAATGCTTGATTTAAAGAAAGCCTCTGACACTGTGATCTATCAAAAACTGCTCAACACACTGTACAATTATGGAATTGGAGGCTCAGGACACGATCTCATAGAAAATTATCTCTCCAATCGAAATCAATGTACTAGAGTGAAAGGTGTGCTGAGCGGATACAAAACTGTTACCTATTGATACCATTTTATCCGTCATTTATCAGAATGATCTGTTATCACTAGATATTCAGGAAAATTTCACTGCTTATGCTGATGACACAGCGATGACTTCCGTGAAAAAATCATGGCAATTACCTTAAAGATTGACAATAGCAATAACATCGAAGCAATTTATACCAACAAACATAATATCAGCTATGTTAAGATCGCCAAATACCTAGGAATAATTATTGACCATAAACTATCATGGAATATCCATATATCAAATCTGCTCGTGAAACCAGGAAAAACTATCACACATTTTTTCCCCTGAGAAGTATCCTGAACTTTGAGGTACCCATAACCGTGTACTAGGGTATCACACAGAGCTTAATACAGTACAGCATATTGACATGGGGTCTGCCTATTAAACAATCATGGAAACATTGGTTGTAGCACAAAAAAATATTTCATCAGAATCTCCCTCCAAAAACAAAGGAGATATCCCTCGAATCTTATTTTTAAAGAATTAAGAGTTTTGACAGTCACTGAATTGGATTTCAAAAACGGACTGACTTATACCCACAAAAACTGCAGTCCATCTGTTGCATTTTCCTATGAAGGAGTTATAACTAGAGCAGTATCGATGAAACATACAAGGACCATCCTTCAATTTGAAGCTGACATGATACAACTTTACCTACCTTGGCAAAAAATTGTACAATTTGTAACGAATTTTTCGTTACGTCCTTACACATAACCAATTTCTCATAACTATTCCGGTTATCTTACGGTGGAACGGGTCATTAGTCACGGCCGATCGTGAACTATGGGACAGCGCCTTTGTTGTCGTCGCGTGAAAATGGTATCGTGACAGTTGTATTCATGTCGTCAAGCTGTGTTTTTTCCAAGTGTTTTTCAATAGAGAAAAACCAAGAACAGTTTGTGAAAAAACCCAGGTAGAATTGGTGATTTGTTCGAACCGAAGGAATAATCGATCTCTTTCTTGATTTGAACGTCGAGATAGGCAGATGGACTGAGTAAATTGATTTTGGTACGTACGATCTATAAGTTGAATAAGTTTCACTGCTGGAGTTTAATTGAGTAATATTATTCTCTTTATCTTTCAATTAATGTTGTAGCTGATTAGCATTTTCTTCTTTTTCCTTAGGCTTGTAATATTAGAATTCTTGGATATACCGCATGGTAATTTTTGAAGGTTAAATATAGATATTTCGGCCATTTTGACAAATCATTCATATTACATATTGTGGCTAACGTAACATCTGTTCCGAATATTGGGAACTGATTTTTTTCATTGGAAATCAGTTCTACGCTTTTGCCTTTTTTAGGTACCAAGTAATTGGTAATCTCGAAGGGACTAGAGCTTACCTACCTCACACGACCACCGGTTTGTTCCAAGGATTCCAATTGAAGCAAAGGGCGTATTTGATTGTTCTGGGACACAGTTTGGAGTGACCTAATAGGACGGCTCTCTGGTAAGCAATTTTCTTTATTTCATAACTATATGTTTATGAGAGTAATTTTCTTTTCTCTTGAGAAAGAATTGCTTATGGAGAGAGTTGTACCTCTGGCCTAACAGTCTCAGAACACTCGATTCGATTCAATATATGCCTCAAGCGTAAAGTTGATTTCCGTTTAATAAATTTCTTATATCTATTACTCCATTCAATTCCCAGTGTAGCTTATTTGATTTTTGATCGTTGCAGAGTCAATTCACTTCAGTTACTACCTTATCGCCAAGAGCAGGGGGATTCATTCTAATTTTTGAGAATTACCTGTTTATCGATTTGAAAAGGGAATTGCCGCCCTATTTCAAAATTATCTTTATCTAAGAGAGTTGTGCCCACTGAAAGACGTGAGGTCTCCCTCTTCAGTTATCTTTAAAAATTCTTCAATTAAAAGAATTATTTAACATTATCTTTATCTAAGAGAGTCGTGCCCACTGAAAGACGTGTGGTCTCCCTCTTCGGTTTATCTTTGGAAATTCTTCAATAAAAAGAATTATTTCCCTTTATCTTTATCTAAGAGAATCGTGCTCACTGAAAGACGTGTGTCTCTCTCTTCTTATCTTGGCTGAAGAGTATACTTTTACTCTGACTATATCGTTGTTCAGAAACCCTATTTTTTTATGTAGCCTATAGAGTATTTTGGTTATAACGCTATATTTTCCTTTGGCACTTGCTTTAAAATAATATATCTTTGTACTGGCAACTTTTAAATATTTTGCTTTAAAATAATAGATTTTTTCTCTGGCAATTTTATAGTATTTTGCTTTAAAATACTATATTTTTTCTCTGGTAAAATTTCAAGGAAATTTTTATATTTCTTTTGGAATACCTTTCATTACATTTTTTACCCTTCTGGTACATAGAATCACCTTATCAAAACTTACTTGTTTCAAAACTTAACTGAATTTGAACATAACGTTTTGGGTGAGGTTTGTTTTGTTTGGTTTTAAATTTTGTTCAATTTTAATATTTTTTTAAATTATTAAAACTAACTTATAAATTTAACTCCAGAATAGCAGATTGAATTGCTATTTATTATCTTTGTTCTTTCACTGTAACCTTCTCGTCTTTTATATAGATTGAGATTTTTATTGTATGCTATCATTTGCATCTATCTTTTGACTCTCGATTAAAATTTGAAACATAAAACTTGAGGTTCAAAGGATGTCCTTCGTTCTCCCCTTTTTGTACATATTTTGATTCCTATCATCTTCTTCGCATGATATATACCACGGAGGGAACCCATCTACGGAGACGGAAGGACTAGTAGCCTGGGAGGTCTTACAGCACATCAATATCAGCACTGGTCCGTGAAGATCAACTAAATTCACGCCGATAAGGGGGTCTGAAATCAACTATCGAACCACCCCAGACCATCTTCATCGTAACCGCTGAAACCAAGTTCCTCCTAGAACCGCTGGGACCAGCTTCAAGAAACTAGCCTTCCTCTATCTCGCTCAAGATCTCCGAAGGTATATTCGTGACCAACAACTGGAGGAATCATAGGTGTAAATGTTCGAATTTTGATCAGAGTCAAAATTACTGGTTTCTTTTTATGTAATTTTTCCATTCAAATTCAATACTCTTCTAGTATTTGTTAATTTTTTTATATCATTGTTCAATAATTCTCATTCCAACTGGAATAAATTTGTTAAGTTGATTTATTGCATATTTATTTGCCTTCCCATACAAGCTAGGTAACATTTATTTAATTTTATTTATCTTTGACTTTTGTCTTTAGCAAGTCTGGCGCCCAACTCTGGAGTTAGTCAAGTTAATTAATGTATAATTTTTTTAGTGGACAAATTTGATTAACTAGGAAAAGTCATTAATTGAACCTTACTCACGGCCTAACCGTATCCATCTGAGCAGCCTATCGGCAAAGTGATTTCACCTTCTTGAATTTGAATCATATAATTTAAAATCTGGGGTTCAGAAATAAGGGGTGTTGCAAATTTTGTAGACGAATCAATCAGGGACATAAAATTGATCAACTCCTTCGAATGAAAAATAACCCTATGTATCGGTGATAGCTCCAACACACCTGAACTCTCCTCTCTGTTATCTTTTGTTGAATAATTATTTCTCAGACTTGTACTAAAACTGGTTTCTGTGAGCACATTATATTTATTAATGTTGAATATTTGAAATAACAATATCACTGTTTGGTACACACGAGCTTGCTCTGTTGCCATTCAAGTTATTGTTCATGATGTATTTAACCATTGTAGGTGCGATGTTAACCTGTATTCATTCATAATATATTTACGTATATTTACTGTGATTATAATAAAACATTATTTCTATTCTATCATTTCTTCAGCTTTCCGTGATGGAAATGAAAACGAAAAACTGATGGTTTCACCCCGGTGTCTGTTCATCCATCACTTTATAACATCAGGGGTTCGGAAGTTGTTGACGTTCTTTCTTGCGAAGAAAACAGAGGATGAAAAAAATTGGATATACTGACAACGTTGATATCCTTGATATTTTTACGGAAATAAGTATAGTATGCCCCTGCTCATTCTGCACTTGATAGACGGGGCAGCCGTTGGGACTTTCCTATGACGTCATAGTATAATGAAAAATGTTTCTACGAGGTGATAGAGGATTCGGGAAGGCGATAACGAGGAAATATAAGTGGGTAGTGCGGATCACGGAAGCGACAGTCATTTCTAGTGAGTCAACCATTGAAGGAGTATTCTCACGTTAACGAGTTCGAGGTGAAATATCATTTATGCAGTGCTACTCGATCGCTATTGTGGGAGTGCATCATTGTGTTGTGTTTCCAAAGTGTAATGAATGAACAGTATTTATTCGAGTATTATTATACTGAAAAGACAGACCCAGTTTGCCCAGTTGGCGTAAGAATGAAGGATTTCAAGTGACAATTTGAGGGTAATCAATGGTAAATACAGGAAAAACCCCTACGACGGGAAAGAAGCCCTAATGTAAATGATCAACAGTAGTTTGTCGAGCGGGGGAGGCGACAGATGGAAGAAAAATGAATTCGAGAGGAACGATGACAAAAGAAGAAGAAACGACGACGTATAGAAAAACAAGAGAAAGAGAAACAGAGAGAAAAACAATAGGAAAAACGAAGGAAAAAAAAAAAGGATAAGAAACGACGGCAGGAAAAAAAACAAGAGGAGGAGGAATGGCGACAGAAAGAAAAACAGGAGGAACAGCAACGTCTACAGAAAGAAGGAAAAGAACGACGAGAGAAAAAAAAACAAGGGATAATGATCGATTGCAGGAAAATTTCCGTATAGCTCTGTAAGAACAAAACAAGAAACGGAAACAAAAGGAAACTGTTCTCGAGCAGATGTTCGAGAATATCAAGGGACGAAATCGGGGCTGAAAACGACATAGGTGGACGATAAATGGCATCGACGGTAAGATAACAGGATAAGTTACTGCAGTCCGAGAAGAAGCCAAGAAAGAAGTCTGGGTGATACATGAGTAATCAATGCAGCATTTAAATAACTAGAAAATCAATTTGATCCACTGAAGTTCCCGTGACAGGGTTGCCATATCGCACAATTCTGTAAAACTACCAACTAATGGTCCCTATATCGTAAGCAGTTTGAAGCTGCGGCAGAAGCGCGAGAGTTATCGAAATACAAAGGACACACTTCAAGAAATGTTGTGGAACTCTAGTTCTTTCCTTGGAAGTGAAAGCGGCTACGAGGACAGAACCACTTCGGATATGTACCACCAAAACTTGCCAGCATATTGGAACGCATGCTGGTTAGTTATACAATCAAGATGATATAGAGTCAATGGCCGGTGCATTTATTAAAATATTACAATTCTACATTGAAAAAAATACTGTCACTGTGACTGTAAATAAAAAAAATCGCCCGAGAACCAAATGGATAACACCTGAAATAAAAGCAATTGTTGATGGAAAAAATGATTTATATAAAAAAGTGAGAACAGATCCAGATAATATAGAGCTTTGGGAAGAATACAAACATCTTTAAAAATCACCTGAATAAGATGATACTAGCAGCTAAGAAAATATATGCCAATCAAATAATAGGAAAAAATAAAAACAGTACAAAAGGCCTCTGGAAAACTGTCAATGAAATCTGCAACAAATCCGGAAACATTACAAAAATAAAAGGAATAAAACTTAACAATGATGTAATCATACATGATCAATTAGAAATTTGCAACAGATTCAATGAATATTATAGCAAATTAGGCGAAAATCTTGCAATGAAAATAACAGAACCTTCAGATTTTGATTATTCTGAAAACATAGTAGACAGCACTATGTACGTATTCCCAACTGATGAAAATGAAGTCAAAGAGATAATACTGCAACTAAAACCAAAAAAATCTCCGGGTGATGACGATATTCGATCTGAAACTCTTAAAGAAATAGTAAATGAAATCAAAGGCCCACTGACCCATTTAATAAATCGGTGTTTGGATACAGGGTACTTTCCGAAAATCCTGAAAACAGGACTAATCAAACCACTGTATAAAAATGGAGATAAATATGAAATGGTGAATTACAGGCCACTATCACTTATCTCTAACGTATCTAAAATCGTAGAAAAGATATTGAAAAAAAGAATATTGTCTTTTCTGAATAAACATCAAGTTCTATCGGATAAACAATTTGGATTCAGAGAAGGAAAATCGACGGAAGATGCAATACTCGCTTTATCATCCTATATTTATGAAGCACTGGATAAGAAAAAGGCTACCTTGTGCATATTCGTTGATCTTTCGGAAGCATTCGACACTGTTTGCCACAATACATTATTGAAAAAAATATCCTCATATGGACTAAGAGGAAATATTTATAGGATTCTTAAAAGTTATCTGACTGATAGAAAACAGAGGGTAAGCATCAATGGTGAAACCAGCCAATACGAGAATGTTTCCTATGGAGTCCCACAAGGTACTGTACTGGGACCATTATTATTTACTATCTATATTAACGGCCTACTCGACATGAAAATACAAGGAAATATTCTGAGCTTTGCAGACGATACAGCCATACTGTATAAATCCAATACATGGCCGGAACTGAAGGATCTTGTAGAAACTGATTTTCTGAAAATAGAAAAATGGTTAAGAGGTAATAAATTAACACTGAATTTTACAAAAACTGAATACTTGCCTTTCTGTTCCTACACAAATGGACTACCAAATATGGGACCTATAAAAAGAGGAAGTTATGAAATACCAGAAGGAAAGTCAATGAAATATCTCGGCATCTTAATAGACCGGCATTTGAGATGGAACCTGCAAATTGACAATATAGTAAAGAAATTGAGGGGAATGCTATACAAATTCAAATATATGAGAGATTTTCTGGATACCCCAAATTTGAGAATATTATATTTTGCATTAGTTGAATCGCAATCACAATACGGTATAGTGGGATGGGGTGGAGTAAGTGATAATTATTTGGAAAAATTGAATGTCTTACAAAAATATATAATAAAAATTATTTATCATAAGGTTCACACTTATTCAAGTGATAACTTGTTCAAAGAATCCAGTTTTCTCGACATCAGACAACTCTCCTGTTGGAATATTTTGAAAAATGTCAAAAAAGGAAATATCATCTTAGAACATCCAAACTACAGTCATAACACAAGAAATAAAAATGAAAGCGTAATACCGTGCTGTAACAAAACCATAGGTCAGCGGAATGCAACATACCTAGGACCGGATTACCTGAAGAGTAACTATAACATGTCCAAATTCAAAAAAAAGGTAAAAATGTGGATTGTGGAAAATGAGAGATCACTTTTCCATGAACTTGTTAATCAAAAAATGTATTAATGATTGAAACATCATTTATACCATTGGTAACAATATGTGTATGTATATATATATGTGTGTATATATATGTATATGTATATGTATATATATATGTGTGTATATATGTTTTTATATATATTTGTCTCGTCATGATGCATAAGTCTCAGTTACTCATCAATTTTGCTAGTTTGGTCTTTATTTTTTTTTCCACAAAAACTTAGTGAATGTAGGTATATTAACACAATTTTAACATGGTGAATGTATTTTAATAAATATATCCATTTTTAACTGACATTATTGTTGGATTATTTTATATGATTTTAGCTTAGTTTTTTAACTGAAATTCTACATTTATTGTTGGATAATTTCATATAATTTTACTTTCGTTTTTGAGATTTTATTACATTTATTATATATATTTTTAGATATTTTTTAATTCAATAATCATTGATAGTGTCATTCCTATTTTTAACTGTAATCTATATTGTTTGTTCATTTACATATATTTATTTTGTTAATTTATATATTATGTTATTCCTCAACTAACAAAAACCTCCATAATTTCTTTCTGTAATAATATTTCAATGTGTAGTAGCATATATAGTCACGCACAAGTAGTATAACAACTCATAGTTGTTATACACTTCTGTGACTCAACCATGTTTATTGCATTTCACCTGAGTGTAAACATTTTTTTATTTATGTCAATAAACATTATTATTATTATTATAAAGCCCCCAGGGTCATCCTCATCAACAAGAGAGGAAGAACCACTGATAGTTTGACCATCAGAGAAAAAGTGAACCAGAGGGACGTCATATGAACTGAAGATACTTATGCCTCAGTTTACCTGGTTCGCAGTGGTATCCTAGAACCAGGCAGCGTAAGACCCCTCACATTCCATTTTGTTCTACGAACGGTCACCAAAGAGAATGCACCGATTAGAGGGAAAACTGGCATCACATTCACCCTCGGAATACTGCGAATGATGGAAATAATGTTTGTGGCTGCCATAAGAGACGAGTTCATTCTTGGGACGGATCTAATGAGTGACAAAGTGACTATGGAGTTTATTTTGATGGTGAGCTAAAAACCACGGAATTTGGAGGCAAATTCTGTGAAATTGGCGAAAGCCAAGACTATGAGGATACCTGGTCCATCTGAAAAGATCATTGTGGCTCCACTGGAAGAAAACTCTGAGTGCTGCAATGGAATAGTACAGTCATGTAAAGAATCCTCCAGCACATTATTACTCGCACAAACTATTATTAGGACAAATCAAGACATCCCTATGAGAATTGATAATATATTATCAGATGGGATACCAGTCCACAAAGCACATCTCATTAGAGAATGCGAGTCAGACATCTGGAAAGAAAATGCACGTCTGATGACATATCAAGAATCACGAAAAATGCTTGTATAGTTTGTCACCATGGGAATGCCATGAAATTCATCCCATAGAAAGTGGCGTATTCGAGTCCGCAGAGTCACCAACAGAACAAATCAACCTAGTGCATCACAAGGTAGATACCAGTCTAACCCATTCAATCCGTCAACCATGAAGTATATTACCATTTGCCAAATAACAGTTGAGTATCAGTTCATCGTTATGTTTTCCGGTCTATGTGATGATCTGGTGACCTTGAAGAGATTGATGGAGCGGATATTGCGTGGACTCACTTGGAAAAGAGGAACATCTGGCCAACCTACGCAAACTTTTCGAATGTTCAAGGAGAGCCAACCCCAAACTGAACATTAGGAAGCGCTCCCTATTCCTGAAGGAAGAAGATTGCGTGGCCACATACTTTCGGCACAAATAATCCAAATCGAACATACAGGCAATTCGTGACAGGCTGTTCATACTGGACACAGATGGGAACAATACCGAATTTGGAGGTGCGTTGTCACAGGTGCAATATGGCCAGGAAAAAGTCATAGAATACTACAGCAGGGTATGTCTAAGCCTTAGAGGAATAACTATGTCCCAATGGAGGATGGAACATCGCTCAATCGCCCAGGACGACTACATAGTAATGCGGATGGTTTATCTAGAAATCTGTGTCCAGAAGTCTATAAGCATTGCCAACATATCTAATGTTATGAAAGATATAAGACAAACGGGACTGTTATGTCTCATGGACTACCGCACACGTGAGACTGGACCAGGAAACCGAACCAAATCTTGAAGACTTTCTTCATCGGAAAGAGGACAGGAACGACAGAGGTACTTCAGACAGAGATCCCATCTTCGGAGCAATATGGGCACAATGGGATTTCCTGGTTGTGCAAAATGGACTACTCAAATAGGTATGGGAGTCAGCTGATGGAGAGTCATCAATTTCCCAATTGTTTTTGCCCAAGAAGTGGAGACTTGAAGGAAATCCAAATACAATAACTTCGAATGACAACATATTCTCAAAATTCATAGTACCGATGGAGCTACATTCCGACCGAAGGGGGAATTTCGGGTCGAGGTTATTCGAGAAAGTTTGTGAGCTGATGGGTATCAATAAGACCAGAACCAATGCCTTCACCCCCATTCAGGAGGTATGATTGGAATATTCAACCGAACAATGGAATATAATGTTTCCAAAGTAGTGGAAGAACATCAAAAGGACTGAAATAGATATCTTCCACTATTTTTTATGCCATAAAGAGCGACCGTCCACGTTTCAACGGAGCTTATCCGCTGGCATTATCATCGGAAGGAAACTTCGATTGCCTGTGACTTGGTGTTCGGTTCACCAAGCACCCAATAGGTAGAAGTACACAGATAAACTGAAATCTGAAGCTTAGATATTACTATTCGGCATATATATATATATATATATATATATATATATATATATATATATATATATATATATAAAGAAAGAGGAGAGGTAGTCTTTGCTGACTAGTTAGGAAAAACTCTGAGAAATTCTTTGGGACAGCAGCAAACGCAAATGTACTCTTATAACATTATATTTCCAATATTTCGACAATGAATATTGTCATCATCAGGGAGCTACAAAGGTGTATTTCACCGAAAAACGACCATTCTCGCTAACATTGTAAGTAAAGTTTATTTTCATAATTATCAACATACTATAGTAGTTTCACCTTTGTAGCTCCCTGATGATGACAATATTCATTGTCGAAATATTGGAAATATAATGTTATAAGAGTACATTTGCATTTGCTGCTGTCCCAAAGAATTTCTCAGACTATATATATATATATATATATATATATATATATATATATATATATATATATATATATATATATCTGGGTTGGTGGTCGTGAGCGTAGAGACGCTGGCTGATGCCCATATGGTCCGAGTTCGAATCTCGGCACGGCTACTGAAATACAATTTTATTTTTATAGTTTCGTTGAGCGGAAGGAGATAAGTGACCAACCGAACATTCTTGGTACCTAGATATCAATCCTTCGAACTGTCCACGGGAACCAGCCAAGTAGTGCTTTGGAAGACACTTAAAAAGCTGAGGTCCCCGTCTTCTTAACTCACACACAAGTCTCTGGCTTTCGAAGGTTGCTTTGCAACTGAGTTGACGATTAAAAACAATTCTAAACAAGTTTAAACAATTTATATATATATATATATAGAGGTACAGGTGAGGTTTTAGGTATGCGCTCTGTGACCGATGAAAACTCATTCGTTTTTCAGAAAATTCTCAATATTTCGTTAAATGTTATCAACTTCATCACGAGAAATCTCAAAGAGGAAACAAAGGACATATTGACATAATGTGACGAAAAAAATATAAGTACCACTAAGAAAACCTAGAGTTAGTCATCTAAATGAAATCAACCCATTCATTGATTGTTCAGCAGCACGTTCAGACTAGGACTGTATGTATTCAAGTATCCATCAAAGAAGAAGAAGAAATATTTATTTAAATAGGTTACCCTAATATACAAAAAATATAATACTATACATATGAATTTAAATTAAACAGTAGGAGGTAGTTAATCTGAACTATAATAATAAAACAACAGAATACAAGTAAACCTAATTTAGTTAAAACTAAAGACACAATTCAATAATTAACATATTCTTCAGACATTATATTTTATCAAACATTTTGTATGGATTCCAATAACTGTTTTAAAAAAATGCTCAATGATGGACTAGATTCAACTATGTTTGGTAGTTTATTATAAGTAGCAAAGCCTTTAAAAAACAAAGAATTCATGGCACTTCTCTTATTCGTTCTATATACATACAAATTGGAATTGTTTTTTGTGGCATATTTATGAACATCCTAATTCAAATTGATAAATTTCCCAAAGTATGAAGGTGCTGAGTTATTTAGTATTTTATATATTAAGATCATTGATAGGTAATACAATCGTAGAGGAACTGAAAGCCACTGCAATGTTTGTAACATGATTCCTATTTCCGTGATTCTACTCGCTTTTAGAACTATGCGCATACCTCGATTTTGAAGTTTTTGTAGTGGTGATGTTTGATTTAGATTGAAGAGGAAAATAATAGAAGCACAGTTGTCAAAGTGAGGTTGAATAATCGCATTATAAACAGTGATATTTGTTTGAATGGATGAATTTCTAGAAATTCTTGAAAGAAAATATAGATCTTAAGATATTTTTTGCAAACATAATTGAAGTGGTTGTCAAAAAGTAATAGATTATCTAACTGGAAACCGAGATATTCAATACATTCCAAAATTTCAATTTTTTCATTATATATTTGCAGAATAACCTCATTCGAATCAAGATTGTTTAGCTTATATTTATTTATTATTATCATACCTTTAGTTTTTGTTCAATTTAATTAATCTGCTATGAGATATTCATTAACTTCCTTAAGTACAGAATTCTTTTTCTCAATAGCCTTATCTGAGTATCATCTGCAGATAAGTTCACAGAGTCTACATTAACGAACAAATTCATGTCATTCAAGTATAGAATAAAAAGCAGAGGACCTGAAACGCTACCCTGTGGAACACCTATATCTATATCCGACTCCTGTGAGATGTTATCCTGGACTCTAACTTTTTGTTTTCTATGGGATGAATAATCAGCTAACCACTGATAAACATTACCATTATTGCCATATCCTTTTAGCTTCATCAAAAGAATATTACGATCAACCTTTTCAAAAGCCCTCTTCAAATCAAAAAAAACCTCTACAACAAATTTATTGTTATCAATTTTTCTTTTGAATTTAGACAAAGTAAGTTGAAATGCAGATTCGCAAGAATATTTCTTCCGAAAACCTAATTGATTATTTATTAGAATTTAATTTTTTGCAACAAATGAGAAGAAGATGAAAAAATTGCAAAAACAAACTGTTTCCAAAGAAAAAAATGTACAACGAGAGCAGTGTTTCTTTTTGCCTTCCATCTGATGAATGCAGGCGGATTTTATAAAAACTTAAATATGGTACAGGGTGTTGCAAAATAAAACTTAAACCAAATTAATTGTAAAATATCAAAGTAAATATTGCTCAGTTGACTTGTATCTGATTTATAATTGACAGTATTTTCCTTTTTTTGTTTATATGGTACATTTCTCTCAATGCTGTTATGTGGGACAGACATCTCAGTGGTTCAAACAACGTTTAACTCAACACAACAGTGATATTCGTCTAGGAAAATACTCTTGTGCGGTAGTAGAACATTTTCAAAAAACCGGTCACCAATAATATTTTTCCAATGTCAAAATACTGAAGCAGGCAAATAATTTCAAAGGCAGATTGTTTTTAGAAATGTACCATGAATGAATTCATTTTATTTAGTTGACTAACTCTTTGTTTTGTAAGTAGTACCTATATTTTTTTCATCACATTATGTCAATATGTCCTTTGTTTTTTTTAATCTTTTAGATTTCTCCTGATAAAGTTAATAAAATTTAACGAAATATTGAGAATTATGAAAAACGAATGAGTTCGTATTAGTCACAGACCGCATACCTGAAACCTCACCTGATCCTCAACATACATTGCTCGTCTAAAGTCCGTTCCCCCCCTACTAATTTTGGAACCACCTGGTATATCGCAACAACATTTGGAGGGCTTGAATAAGAGATGAAAACCTACTCTTTCGTGAAAAAATCACAGCTAAAAGTTCTGAAGTGGCGGCTGAGCGCCATCTTCAATAACATTTTTGAATAGGATATATATATATATATATATATATATATAGGTATATTATTCCATTTCCGAAATCTGCTCATAGATCTGATCAGTTTTTTCCCATACACTTTACTCCTAAATTCAATTGTTTTCGAAATATTACCATTTGAGGAGTGACATTTTGGTCATTTCAAACCCAACCAAAAACACTTATGTTGCTTTCAATCACGTTTGCATTGGAAAATATCGTTGTCGCGATAACATCTTTTCTTTTTTTTTTTAATTTTATTTTAGTTGCATCAACCACGTAGGGTTATTAGCAACGGAACAAAACATATATTTCAATTACATTATATCTTATTCATTATATTGATGTCATTTAAGTACGCTATTAGATTTGAGATATTACAGTTTTCTCCTAATACTATACGGAGAGTATGTCCTATATTATTTTTTTTTATTGGTGCCCCTTTTTACTTATTTAAAGCACGCCTCAGCGTGTTCAAATCGAACTTTAAAAAACGCGCGTTTTTTAAAGGTAACCATGACAACATCAACAAATCGAGAAACGTGATGTCTAAATGACAAATTTTTGATTATTGATCTGACAGGAGTACCTTGTAACGTCAAATAATATATTACTCACAATTCGTTCATTTATATGTGCTCCTCCATCCATTTGATGAACTTTTCATATTCTTTTTTATATATATCACTGGATTTTCGCGGTATTAACCGCGATTCTGCCTCACTATTCAAAAAATCGATATTAGAATCATTCATTTTTGAGCTCTGGTGACAACAAATATTGATCTTTGGTAACAAATTGCAAATTAATGTTTTTCTCATTTCCATGACAACGAAAGGTATACTGATGTCACATCACGAATTCAACCTTCTTGCATTATTAGTTCTTATTTCTATTTTTGTAGTAATAATACCAGTATATATGATTTCAAAGTGCACCAATACAAAAATATAACGTAAAGTATTCGTGGATAACTGGTCTTAAAAACACTTGCTCTATTTCGAGCACTCCGGCTGCGCCGTCGTGCTCGAAAAATCGCGCGTGTTTTAAAGCCCTTTTTATCCACTTATACTTTAATATACTATTTGAGTCTTTCTCCAAAGTATTTAGGGCATTCTACCACGAAATGTTTCACACTGTTTTGCACTTCACACATGTCACAAATGTTGGAGTCTTCTCCTGCTAAAAGGTATTGATGGGAGTATTTGGTGTGGCCGATGCGCAGTCTTGAAAGAATTGTTTGATATCTTCTTTGGGGTTATTTTTCCATGGTGAAGTGGAATCCTTTATCTCTCTCAGTTTGCTTTGGCTCTGTTGCCATTCATTTTCCCAGTATTTTTTTGTTATCATCTTCAGATATGTTTTGATATCATTGTGTGTTGTTGGGATTTCTTGGGTTATATTTGGTTCGTCGTGTGTTTTCCGAGCTACTTCATCAGCTTTCTCGTTGCCTTGTATTCCAATATGTGAAGGAATCCATAGAAATTTGATTTCTCGGTTTTGTAGAGTTGCTTCGTGTAGTTCTTCTTTTAGTGTAGTAATAAGGGGATTTTCTTGGTACATAGGTTGTATACTGGTAATTGCGCTCAAGGAATCGCTTACTATAAGTGTTTTACTGATGTTGCGTTGTTTGCTGTAAATAATAGCCTGAAGGATGCCGTATGTTTCTCCTGTATATATGGTGCTTTTTCCAGTTAGTTTGAACCCTTCTGATGTGTCGTTAATAACTATTGCAGCTGATACCTTCTCATCGTATTTTGATGCGTCTGTATATATGTGTGTGAAGTCTTCATGGTCATTGATTATTCGTCTGAAATGTTTCATGATTAGGGTGGAAGGTGTTTCATTTTTGTTGAAATGGTTTGGGATTGTGTTGGTTTGTGGTGTTTCGAATAGCCAAGGAGGGATATTGGATTTGCTGATGGGATAAACTGGTGGGAAGGAGATTTTGAATTTTTTCACATATCTATTTATTCTCTCATAGAAAGGTGGTGTTATTCGTGTTTTTTCCTGAAATATTGTATTGAATCTTTGTGCAAATACGTTTTGGTATACAGGGTGCTTTCTATTGCAGAGGATGTTTGTAGCATAAGCTACACTGAGATATTCTCTCCTCAATAATAAGGATGGTTCGCCGGCTTCACTATAGAGGCTCTCTGTTGGACTCGTTCTATACGCCCCTAGAGCTATTCTCAAAGCAGTGTTATGGACAGGATCCAGTATTTTCAGTGTTGATTTTCTGGCTGAGGCATACACAATGGAACCATAATCAATTCGAGATCTAATCAAGGCTCTGTATATTGTAAGTAACATTTCACTATCAGAACCCCAATGATTGTTGCACAAGACTTTCAGGAGATTGAGTCCGTTTTGTGCAATTCTTTTGAGATTCTGGATGTGATTATCCCAGCTGATTTTTCGGTCTAATATCATCCCGAGGTATTTCATTTCTTTGTCGGGTTGGATGGTTTTATTGTTGAGTTCCAGAATTGGAGATCGAGGTTCCTGTTTTTTCGAGAAGAGAATACATTTCGTTTTTTGTTCATTAAGTTTCAGGCCTGTATTTCTCAACCAGTTCTCTACTTTAGTGATAGCTTGCTGTGTGTTTTGTTGCATGGTATCAAGGTTTTTTCCCCTGATGTATAATATTAGATCATCTGCGTAGAGTCTGGCTTGAACGGGTTGTTGAATATCCATTACAACATCGTTTATTGCTTCTAGGAAGAGTGTGCAACTAAGAACAGATCCTTGTGGGATACCGTTTTGTTGTGTATGTATTTTTGAAAGTTTTCCATACTTTTACGCTGAAAATTCTTTCTTTGAGGAAATTGTGGATGAACTGTAACATGTTGCCATTCACACCCCAAGTATCCAGTTTCCTTATGATATATTTTCTCCAAACTGTATCGTATGCCTTGCTTATGTCGAAGAATGTTGCGATGGTTGTTTGTTTGTTGACAAACCCTTCGTTTATATAGGATTCAAGGTCTATCAGATTATCAATCGTTGATCGGTGTTTTCTGAAGCCGTTTTGGAATGTTGTTAGCACTTCGTTTTTCTCTAGGAACCAGGATAATCTTCTGTTAATTATCTTCTCTAACAGTTTACACATTGTACAGGTGAGAGAAATCGGTCGGTATGATTCTGGGTCGGTTTTTGGTTGTAGGGGTTTTAGGATAGGTATTATCGTTGCCTCGGTCCATGATGAGGGAAATTTGTTGTCGAGGAATATTTTGTTGTAAAGGTGGAGGAGGTGGTTTATTGCACTGGATGGGAGGTTTTGTATGAATAGGAAAGGTATATCATCTGGTCCAGCGCTCGAGTTTTTGAGGCTTTTGAGTGCGTCTTTGAGCCCCTCCATTTGTTTTCGGTTCTTTTTCGAAAGGTTCAAATTCTTCTTCTTCTCTTCTTTTTATCTCCCTAAATTCCTCTGTATAGCTTGCATTGCTTGAATGTTCTTGGTATGTTTTCGCTAAAATTTCTGCAATTCCTTCTGCTGTAGTTGTGACTTCATCTTGTTGTTTTATTTGGGTGATATTTGTTATTGCATTAGTTCCTTTAATTCTTCCTATTTTGTCCCAAACCGTATTGAGAGGAGTCGAGCTATTTATAGTGGATACATAGTTCTTCCAAGATTCTTTTCGACTGTTTTTCATAGTCCATCTTGCTTTAGCTCTCGCTTCTTTGAATGATAATAGATTCTCTGTGGTTGTATGTGTTTTGTATTTGTTCAGTGCTCTTTTTGATTCTTTGTTGGTATTTTCACATGCAGCGTTCCACCAGGGTACAGGATTTCTATGCAGCATGATTTTTGTTTTTCCGATAGCTATATTTGCTGCTTCGATGACTGTTTTTGTGAACTTCGTTACTAAATCATTGATGTCGTCATCATCGTTATGTTCGATCTCCGATATTTTTGTTTCTATTTCTGTCTGGAATAGGTTCCAGTTCGCTTTCTTGAATTTCCACTTGGGAGTGTGCTTCACATCAATCCTAGTCTTTTTATTCTGTAATAATATTGGGTAGTGGTCACTACCATAAAGATCTTCGAGTATTTCAAATGTAAGGTGTACTTTGATTGACGGATCACATATGCTCAAGTCGAGCGCACTGGATATTCCATTTATGTTGAAACGAGTTTTATCCCCGTTATTCAATATACTCAGATTTTGATCATGCAGTATTTGCTCTAATATTCTACCTCTGGTGTTGGTTGTTTCACAGCCCCATGATATATTGTGGCTGTTGAAATCTCCTAGTATTATTCTCGGTTTTGGAATTTGTTCTAATAAATTGTTCAGTTCGATGTAGTTAATATCATGGTTAGGTGGTATGTATACATTACAGATATATATTTTCTGTGGAATATCGATTTCGGTCATTTTTGCTTTCAGGTTTGTATTAATATTGATTTCTTTGGCCTCTATAGATTTATGTATATAGGTGGCGACGCCGCCACTGGCTCTGGTTTGTTCAGTTCTATTTTTATGGTATACTTTATAGTTTTTTACGTTATAGGTATTGTTGTCTTTGAAATGTGTTTCTTGCAGGCATATTATTTTGGGTTGATGATTTGATATAAGTAATTTCAGCATTTCTAGTTGGGTGTATACTCCGTTGAGGTTCCATTGAAGTCTTCTCTAGGTTAATGAATTTTATATCTTTTTGAAATTAAAAACAACTAACTATGATGTATTTTAGTATGAATCTTGTGATGAAATTTCGCTATCTGTATCGGAATAAGGTGTAGGATTTGGGTTTATGAGCTGTTGTTTCTTCAGGCGTTTTTTTAGTTTTGTGCATTTCGATTTCATGCTTCTTTGTGTGAAAAAGGGGTAAGTTCCAGTGATAATGTTGATTAGAGCGTCTATGTCATTTGTGTATTGTTGGGCTACGCTGAGAGGGTCACTAGTTCCGTGTACATTTTCCATGAAATCTGTAAATTGCTGATAATTCAGTATTAGTGGCGATAACAAATTGTTTACTGTCGAACTGAACTGCTAACTGTCAAAAAGTCCGTTGAGCGCCTACATCCTTTTATGGAAAGTGTGATCATGGCTCGTAGTTTAGACGATAAATTTGAAGCAGTTTTGATATTTGGAGAAGCTGGAAGAAATTATCATCTAGCAGTCCGTATGTTTAATGATAGATTTCCCGAAAATCCTATTTCGAGGTCATATTTGTGCAAACTTTCAAATAAGCTCCAAGCAACTCGTACGCTGAAAGATGCTCCAAGATCAGAAAGACCGCCTCTTTCAGAAGAAAAAAAAGGTAGAAATTGTTGCTGAATTTTCAATCAATCCGACTCAGTCGACGTCTGCAGTTGCTGAATCCTGTGGAGTAAGTTCAAAAAGTGTGCAAAGAGTCATAAAAAAATAAAAATTCCATCCCTATGAAATGAAAATCCTGCATGCTCTCACGGAGGATGATCCAGACCGGAGGGTTGAATTTTGTGAGTGGTTAACAAGAACAATTGAAGGAGAGGGGCTTCCTCAAACGTTTATGTTCCGCAGACGAATGCACGTTTTTTCTCAATGGAAAAGTCAACAAACAGAATGTACGATACTGGAGCGATACCAATCCGCATATTTTGAGAGAGGGACATACCCAGTTTCCTAAAAAGGTGAATGTTTGGGCGAGGATTTTGGGCAATCGCGTTGTTGGACCGATTTTCATCAGAGGCAATCTTACAGGAGTTCTTTACAGAAATCTTTTAGAAACTGAAATTGAACCTCGAATAAGACAAATTGTATTAAACAATCAGGAAGAGTTTGAAAATCGTGAAATCATATTTCAGCGGGATGGGGCACCTCCCCATTTCGATCGCATGGCTAGAGAGTTCCTCGATACAAACTTTCCTGGGCGATGGATAGGTCGCAGGGGAAATACAGAATGGCCACCAAGATCTCCGGATCTCACACCTTTAGATTTTTTTCTTCAGGGGTATCTGAAGTTGAAATTCTACGCCACTGAATGCCAAACAAAAGAAGAGTTGGAACGCAGAATAATAGATACATGTGAATAAATAGATGAACAGACTTTCATCAACGTCAGAGAAGCTATTTATGAAAGGGCACTTAATTGTCAAGATTTAGGAGGGGGCAACATTGAACAGTTGATGAAATAATTTTTGGGGTTAAATAAAAGTGTTATTCAAAAACAAATTAGAATTTTTTAGTTAACTAATTTGTTTGATTGTGAATTTACAGAACACATTCGTAGGCTTCGAGATTTTCCGGTGAGCGGTACTGTTTATCCTTAATCAACTCTCTTTACGCCTCTCATTGGTCGAATTCATTAGGAGATTTAACTACGAATTAATAATAACGTTTAGTTAGCAAAATGTTTTTCCGGAAGTGACCAAAATCCATACTTCATTTTAAACCCGAATGTCACTTTTCAAACGTTAATATTTTGAAAAAAATTGAATTTGAGAGTAAAGTGTATCAGAGAAAACTGTTGAGAATTATGAGCAGATTTCGAAAATGTAATAATATACGGGGTGTTCTATTTAAAAAAATTATTGAAGATGGCGCTCAGCCACCATTTTGGAACTTTTAGCTGTGATTTTTCCATGAAAAGTAGTTTTTTATCTCCTATTTGAGCCCTCCAAATTTTGTTGCGATATACCAGGTGGTTCAAAAATTAGTAGGGGGGGAACGGACTTTAGACGATCACTGTATAGTACGGTCGTAATACCTCGTTTCATCATATTTATATATATATAATATATATATATATATATATATATATATATATATATAATATAACATGTCCAACGAAATCAAATAGGAGGAGGTTCACTAGTCGACGAGTAATTTTTTTTTTATGTATGACCACGCATAACTTTTTACAGATAAGTCCGATTTCGATGATTGTTCATTGGATAGGGTGAACTTTAGAGTTGGTCCCATTTGAATTTGAAAAAAAATCTACCCCAAGGGTAGCAAAATGGAGGATATTGATCGTTCACCCTCTGGATTTTGGTCCGTTAACCGATTCTATAAGGCATACATTTGTATTGGGATTTCCGATTTGGATGATTATTTTTTTATTAGATCATATTGATCACATTTAATTTGAAATAAAAAAATAGCGGATGAGATTTTTCACTTGGGTAGTTGACATTGATAGATCGCTAATGTCATTATTTTTGTTCTCTTACATCCGTCACAATTCTATAAAAGGATCATTCAACTGTTAATAGTTGAATTGAGGTGGTAAGTAAGTATTTTGGAAGTAATCAGAAATTAAGTAGGTAGTAATTATTAGATTTCAGCCACAAAAAATTGAAAAATAAAAACTTTCTAACAAAAAATAAAACCGATGAAAACACAAACTGAATAGTAAAAAAACTACATTCTTATCAATAACTTATCTCCTTAACTAATGTATGTAACTAATTTTGAGATGGCGATGAACAAACTAGCAATTGAATTAAGTAAAGCGTAAAATGATGGCAGCAGGATGGGCGGTGGCGTTTTGATATATTTTTTTCAAGAAATTCAATGATCTTCGTTGTTCGTTTGTTTTGCGCCGACTCAAAATTAGTAACATACATTAGTTAGGGAGATTTGTTATCAATAAGAATGTTTATTTTTTACTTTTCAGTTTCTGTTTTCGTCATTTTTATTTTTCATTAAAGAGTTTTTATTTGTCACTATTATTCAGCTTGAGCAATCTTTTGATTTCATTAATTCTCGAATTTTTCTGAACATAGTTTTCCCTTAAATTTCAATTTACCAGATAGCGAAATTGAAATTTTGTCTGGAAACTATTGCGTTTCAATTATTCACGAGTCGATTGTTATGTTGTGGAGATCACTCAAGAATGGCCATGTGAAGAATTGACTTTCTGAACGATTGATTTTTTGAGTTTTGGATACCCTATTTCACCCCACACATAGATACCATATAAATTTTCACGCCAAATTTCAATCCACTTGTTTGTGATAATTGGCGAATAATTGGTTGATGTTTCTACAAACCATTTACGGTTGAAATAAAAACGGGACCTATAAAAAATTACCTAGAATGTTTCGCAATTTGTCAAACTAGTCTCACTCCATTAATCAATAATCATCCTTCCGGCACTGGATATTAATTAATGATAAATGTGAAATTGATCGTTCAACTAATAATTCGATAGTGCGTGCCAAAAAGTAAAAAAAAATAAATTAATATTTTCCAAAGATGATATATTCGAAGTTGAGTAGTAATAAGAGTAGTAGTAATTCATATTTCAGTGTGCTCAAGGTGAAATAATTATGTTACAGGACAAAAAGGTGCAACTAATAAATTCCAATACAGAACATTGATGTTGATTATAATATACAGTGCTTTCGTAAAGTAATGAATGAGTTAATTGAGAATTCAAGGAAATGCTCTCGCACCCGATAAACCGTATTTTTAGTTGCGCAATTCGAAAATGTAATTCAGACATACAGGGTGATTCGTATAAGAGGTATGACGCCAATAATATTTTTCTTTCACGAATGTGAAAGGCCATAGTTTTTTAGAGGCGATACATTAATGATTACGTTTGCGTGAGTATAAATTGGATGAAAAAATTAAAAAAACTATTTTTTTACTTCAAAATGGTAATTATTATTGAAAAAAAACAACTACATTTGAATGTTGAAATTGTGCATCGTATGCTGCATGACACAAGTTATTTCTTCTTTTTGAACATTGGCAATAACTTCAGAAGGTATACGTCGTATCTGGTAACTGGTAACGAACACTTGCCTGTAGATCTGTCAAAATCCTGGCTCAAAGGGCCTACAGACGTAACAATTTATCGGACTCGATATCGGGGGGCTGACGTCAAGACTGATTGGATCGGTCCTATTTTACCAGCAAGGATGTCTTCTGCTCTGTCTGAAAAGAAAAGAATTGGAATTGTTCTAACAGTGTGATAAGGTCCAAAACGCATATATATTTCCAATATTCAATTAATGCAAACATTGCACTATTATCACTTATTGAGCTCAAACACGTTTCTTGAATGTCATTAATTTCCATGTCGTTAGTTCAATAACACAAACAATTGCACAAAAAACGAGGAGAAATGAGTTTAGTGAAATGGAGAGGAAAAGGAAATCGTGTCCCAACACGTCCGATCGTGCTACACACGTGCCAACCAAAAGGCAGAAAAGGTGAGAGATCGGGCCTCCCGACAAAGCGATATCGGGAACGCAATTATTTAGTCGGCCAACGAGCCTACACACGTCACTATTTCGAGTCCCTACGTTGGCCCCCCGAAATCAGGACCGATAAATTGGTACATCTGTAGGCCCCTTCAGTAAGGTCGTCCCTATCCAACGATTCGGAACAGGTGCTGCACAATCGGAAATCATTTTGTCGAAATAAAAGTCATATTCTGGAAGATGAGATAACTTCTGGATATCCAGTTATTAGGACCAGGATAAGGTAGCCTCGGAGAAAATCAAAATATCTTGTACCAGTTTTGTTCAACTGAATGAAATTAAACCTATGGGGGATTCTCAGTAGCCCAATAACGGTGTATTCTAACAGTCTGTAGGTGTAAATAGTTTTTGGGTGTCATTCGTAGTTGGTCCATAAGGCAATTAGGTTTTTTGATGGAATTTGTTCATAAAAAATAAAATGATTTAATATATTATCGTCATAAGAAAGGGGTGAACTCAGAGGTGTGCCAAACGCACACCAAATGTGCCAGCGGCCTCTTAAACGAATTAATTAGGAAAAAAAAATAGTTCATGAAATTCAAATTAGTTTTTTGTTTGTCAAGCGGTTTCCAAATCAAATTCAACTATCTTTCACGTGAATGATAGTACCCATATCATTGCATGCGAGAAAATAACTCACTTGGAAAAATATTAAAAAAGGTTTCAGGAAACATATTTCAGTTCTTTCTGGTTTTTCGTCAGAATAAGTCGTTGAATATTATATTTCGACTTGTTTGGCAATCTCAACAGCATTTCAACTGAATAATTTTTTGAAGTCTTTTTGATTTTGGATAATGTTTAGTCACGTTATTTCAGAACTCTGATTCTCAGAGTATTCCCATTCAGAATGAGAGCTGAATAAAAGTCAATATTTATGTTTGAAAGCTCCACCTCTTCTTTCCTTCCTCATCATCATGGTACACACCTTCTCTGAGAAGAAACCTAGAATACAGTTTTACTCATGGAAAGATTTATGAGTTTGTCAGAAAATAACAGAAGTCCAGAGTCAATGAAAGTGCTACCAGGACCTAGAAAAGAATTTACAATTTTAAAAGTTTCTAAAAACAAATCTGAGGCAGAAATAAATCAATTGATGTTGACAGAGTGTCGACCAAGATCATGAGAAGGATAAAGGTCTGATGAAACCGATATTTATTCAATGTACAATCGCTTTGAAAAATTATTTTCTTCTTGCACATAGACCTCGCAGATTATCATATGAAGGAAAAAAATAAGTTACGAGATATTCTTGATGAGCTTATAAAAAAGGGTTATATTCAAGAGAGTTATTCAGTCCTATCGTTCTTCTCAAAACAGAAAAATGCTATAGATTATAGACTATGTGTAGACTATCGCGAACTGAATAAAAATACATTACGAGATCACTTAGATTTACTCAAGGATAAGTGCTACTTCATTTGGTTAGTGCAAATACTTAAGGTTACCTTTTGGAACTTTCAATGGGCCATCAGTTTTTAGTCGATACATTCATGAAATTTTCCGTAAACTTATTGTGGAACATGAAGTCATCATATATTTGGATGATATCATGATAGCAACTAGCTCAGAATTGGACCACTTGGAAATTCTCGAAGAAGTTTTACATTTGATGGTACATAACCTTCTTGAACTAGGTTTAGATAAGTGTGCTTCCATGCAAAACCAGGTAATTGGTAAACAAAGACGGTATATTGGTAAACAAAGACGGTATAAAACTAAATCTCGATAATGTAGAATCGGTTCAAAATTATCCTATTCCTGATTCAGCGAAGAAAGTCCATCGATTTTTAAAGTTAGCTTCATATTTCCGAAGATTCATCCCTTATTCTGCCTCCATTGCAGAACCTCTATACGATTTGATTTGGAAAGACTCTATTTTTCATCATGGTAAAAATAAGCTAGTCACTTTCAAAATCATTGGAGAAAATTGAGTAGAGCCCCATTTTAGCAATTTATTCCCTATTACTACCAACTGAGTTCATTGTGATCACTGTTCCGGAGGATATGGTTCCATTTCGTTACAGAAACAAAAAGATGATTCATTTGGACCTGCTTCAAATTTTAGCAAGAGAATAACCGATTCCGAATCAACATTCCATAGTAACGAACTTGAAATGTAAGCTATCGTAGATGCGCTAAATCATTTCCATTGAAATTAGTAACTGATTGTAATCCAATCAAATTGGCTTCAAATAAAAACAAAATGAATCCCCGTAATAACCGTTGGGCTCTGATATTACAAAATTATAACTATGAGCTAGTTCAAAGTAAAGGCAACCAAATGAAGCATGGAGATGTCTTGAGTCGCGTAAATTCCATATTGGTGTTGAAAGAAAATAGGTTCGAACAAAATTTGTCCAGTGTACCAAAATTTAGACCCAGAAATGAAATGAATTGCCATCGAATTACAGAACAAAGAAGGATAAAACTTTAAATTGAGAAACAGTCTTGTTTATAGGAAAATAAAAACCAAATTCGATTCTATGTTCCTAAAATGATGGAAAATCAAATCATCCAAAAATCCTATGATGATTTAGGTCATATAGGGATAAATAAAACCTACGAGTATATTTCTAGGGTAAACTGGTTTCCAGAATTAAAAAAAAAATTGTATGCACAAAATTGATTGAAGTGTTCAACATACTCACCTGTCACTACCAAAAGGGAAGGAGTATTACATAATATTCCTAAAGGAGACAAACTCTTTGTAACTCCTCACATTGATTATCATGGCCCCTTAGAAAAAACCCTAACAGAAAAGAAATATATTCTTGAAGTTATTGATGGCTTTACCAAATTCATAGAATTGTATGATCAACAATCGAAGTCATTCACAAGTTGGAGATTTATTTTTATCATTATAGTAAACCCATTCGTATTGTATCGGATATAATTCGAGAACTTTCTTGACAAAAAAAACATAATTCATGTCAAGATTGCTACTTCTTCACCAAAATCAAATGGTCGAATCAATCGAATGAACAGATATATTACACCTATGTTATCTATTATTGTTTACCTGAAAGATATACCTCAATCCGTGGTCGGAGAACCAATTTTTGTTCTTTTAGGAGAGAGTATGACTTCTTTCAAAGATATTTTTTAATGTCAAAAGTACACGTCTTTTTTTTTAACAACAGAACATCATAATAATTTGGTAATATATACAAAGTGATCCAAACTATAACATTCTCCCCTCTAGTAATTTAATTCCATGCATTAAACTACGATCTATATCCTGACGTCTAGAACTATAAGCCTGGAAACTGGTCTTCGAAAAATTGTACCGCTACTGTTTTTGACATCGACGATTCTTATCTTCCCATCTTGGGCAGGATAAATATTTGTGATAATACCCTTTTGCCGAAAGTTTCTTGGTCCATTCGGGTCTACCAGAATAACAATGTCCCCAACGCTAACCGTCTTCATATCTTCAAACCACTTTGTCCTTTTTATAAGACTTGGCAAATATTCTTGAGTCCATCGTCTCCAAAATGAATCTGCCATTCGTTGTGCTGCTCGCCAACTGGACATCAAATTAAAGTTGTTTTCAGAAGTTTCGGTACAAGAAAGTGCGGAATGAGGTGGACCAATGAGGAAGTGATTTTGAGTCAACGCTTCTGCATCATATGAATCCAGAGGAACATGAGTTGAAGGCCTATAATTAAAAATTTCCTCACACTCTATAAGGAAAGTTCTCAGAATATATTCTTGCGGATATCTTGATTTTAGAACTTCCTTGAGAATCTTCTTGACGCTCTGTATGAGCCTTTCCCAACAACCTCCCATATGGGGTGCAATGGGTGGATTGAAAAACCATTTGATTCGTTTCATAGAACAAATTCGCATGATTTCATTCTGATCAAGTTCATCCAGACATTGTTTCAATTCCTTTTCAGCCCCTTTGAAATTTTTTCCATTGTCACCAAATAAATCATCTGGATATCCTCTTCGACAACCAAACTGACGAAGTATATTTATGAAAGAATTTGTGCTCAGGTCATGTGCAATTTCGAAAAGTACTACCCTAGTCACCATACATGTGAATATAACTCCGTATCTCTTTTCACGACTTCGTTTCACCGTTACTTCGAGAGGTCCAAAATAATCCACTCCAGTTTTCATGAATGGTCTTGTTGGTTCTACTCTACAATTCGGTAACTGTCCCATCATGGGTACCTTTGGAAGTGATCTGCGATTTTTACAATATTGACAACTATTTCAGGTGCTTCTCACGGCTTGTCTGATTCTGATTATCCAAAATTTTTGTCGAAGATTATTAATCACAGTTTCTTGTCCGTCGTGATAAACATTTTCATGATAATATTGAATCAATAGTTTCGTTATTCGGTGATGTGGATCTAATATAATAGGATTTTTTGTAGCGTCAGTCAACGATGAAGATTTGTCCAATCTACCATTGAGTCTTAGAAGTCCATCTTTGTCAGAGTAAGTACAGGATTAAGAATGAAGTCGATTTTTGGTACTGAGACTCATTTTATTTTACAAGAGTCTGAGTTCATCTGGAAACGAATCCAACTGAATTTTTCGAAATAAGAGTACTTCAGCTGTGGATAATTCATCCACTTCAGTTCTGAATTCATTTTCACTCCTGTCTTGAGGATTCTGATGAACCGCAATACGAAACCAGTAGTACGAGAAATTATTGACCACTTGGAAAATCTGTTTGAGTCTGGAACTCCCAAATGTTCTTGAATTGTTTGTGAACATACAAATTCTGTAGGTCTCTCCTGATATATCTAGTTCTGAATTTTGAACATCATTCTCTTTCGGCCATTCAACTTGCGGTAACAATAGGAAGTCAGGTCCTGTAAACCATCTTCATTGAGTTCCAGGAAATGTGGAATTGTGAGTCCTTCTTGTAGCGTCGTCTGCTGAGCGTTCTCTTTAGAATTGATATATCTCCATTCTGAAGTATTGGTAATTTCTTGTATTTCACCAAGTCTTTGGGCAACAAAAACTTTGAAACGCCCAGCTTCAGAGCGTATCCAGTGCAGGACCGTCTTAGAGTCACTCCATTAGAAAACTGTCGAAATAGTCAGTTCAAGATTATTTTTCAAGAAGAATCCCAAACGAGCACCCATTAGAGCACCTTGAAGCTCCAACCTGTGAATGGACAGAGGCTTCAAGGGCGCAACTTTAGTTTTGGCATTCACGAAGCATGTCTGAATGTCTAGTCCTCGTTGAATTCTGAGGTAAGCTACAGCTACATAGCAATTTTTGGAAGCATCACAAAATACATGCAACTGAATATCACTTTCAAAACGGTTCATTGTGAAGTATTGTCTGGGAATTTTTAATTTGTGTATGTTTGTCAAATCTGTTGTCCAAATTTGCCATTTTTCATTCATTCGATCAGAAATTTCATCATCCCAGCCAATATGACTCCGCCACATATCTTGTAATATAACATTCCCCTGAATCAAGAAATTGGCCACAAATCCCAATGGGTCAAAAAAAGACATCACTACCCTTGAAATTTCCCTTTTTGTCGGTCGTCGTCGGTGTTCTAAGATGTCTTTGTCAATTTTCGGAAATTTTGTTTGAAACATCTGTCTTTTTTTGGATCCCGAAGTACACCTAATATCCTTTCCATTGCCAAAGTACCATTTTGTTCCAAATCCTCACCTCCCCGAATTAGGAGAGTTCCATCTATACTTTGGAGAATTCCTACGTGGTTTGCTATCCAGTTACAAATGATAAAACCTCCAGTCTTGTGAACATAGATCACCTCTCGTATGAGCTTGATGGCTTCGTCTATTGTATCTGCAGATCCCAAATAATCGTCTATGTAATGATGTTTTATAATGGCATCAGTTGCTTCCGGAAATTCATCTCTAAACTCAGTCGCATTTCTGTTTTTCGCTTCCTGAGCTAAACATTGATCCAAAAAATACTACAACAATTTCGTATACATCAGGTTCCACATTTCTCTCCATCCCACGCCACAAAATACGTTGAGCAGAACAGTCTTAATTCCTTACCCTAACGTGTAAATACATTTCTCTGATGTCAGATGAGAATTCGTATTTTATTATACGGAAATTCAACAAAATGTTATACAGTGAATTGTATAAATCCGGTCCTGTCAATAGGTGATCGTTCAGGCTTACACCATGACTTTTAGCGGAAGCATCGAATACAATCCTTAGTTTGTTGGGTTAATTCACATTCGTTGCTCCAAAGTGTGGCAAATACCAAGTTTTGTCAATCACCATGTCGACTTCCTCTTCTGTCAATTTATTGATATATCCCTTTTTCCCCATATCTTCAAATTTTCTGCAGTACATTTCACCATATATCTTAGATCTGTCCATTTTTTGTTCCGTGAATTTCAGTCTCTTCAGTGCGTTTGTTCTGCTTTCAGGAAGTATGATATTTCCATTCTTCCATAACATTCCTGTCTCATACCTATCACCATTCCGTTTCATTGTCGTATTCAAAATTTGTTGCGCTCTCCTATCTTCTACAGACAACACCTTCTCAGATGATCCGTGGATGGATTCAGTCTTCCACTGTTCTTTAACCGAATCATGGAGGATATCCAAGTCATCTTTCTCCTTTCTGTCATCTAGGCTGGTGTTGTGACAAACAAAGTTCTGATTTTTTTTTATATCCATCCAAATTTCCATGAAGAACCCATCCCAATGAGGTTTTGCTAACTGCAGGTCCACTCCATGGTCCTGTAATCAACTTTCTGTTAATCAATAGTGGCCAATTGTCCTGTCCTATCAATATTTTGGGTTGAGCATTATTCATTGGATCAATTTTGTCTTCAATGTATGGCGTAATTTCAATTTGTTAACTTCGATTGTTTGTAAAGGGACTGATAATTTTGTAGTTTGCACATGACGTAACTGAAAACTAGAACTCTCATCCTTAGCCTCAATGGTGAACGAAACAATTTTTGAGTCCTCTTGTTGATGAACTAAGTCATCATTTGTCCACTGTGAGTACATACTTTGTACCGGACCAGATAGTTCTAGGGAGTTGGCAAATTCTTCATCAATGAGAGATATTGTTGAGGCGTCATCGAGCAGCGCGAAAGTTTCCGCTTTTTTATTACCACAACAAACGATTACTGGTAAAATTTTCAACAATATACTTTTATTATTCCATTGTTGGTACCAACAACTGCCGATTCACTTGAATTTCTATGAGTTCCGTCATTTTGAGAATAATCTTTATGTGAAAGATCATGATGAGGCCTTTTGCGATCATTGATTCCACATGTTTTCCTTTTTTATAATGTCTTATAGTGTGAAAGGGAAGCAAACAGGAGAAACATATTTTATTTCCTGTTATGAAAGACCTCCTCTCATCTACAGAAAATGCCTTTAATTTTGAACACTCTGTAAGATGATGAATATCATTTTTGCAACATAGGCATGATTTTTTAGTTGTTGCTAGAGTAACACCTTTTCTGAATTTTTTTTATTTTTCAAGTAGAATTGTCATTCTGAACGTAAAATTTTGGGAAATAAATTTGGCATGCCGCATTTGCCTTTCCATCAAGCCAAATGACAAATTCCACCAGCTTGTTAGTCTGTTTTGTTATTTTGGAAAAGTGTTCTACTCATGATAGTTGATAGGAGGTAGATAGTTTTGACAAAATTTCACTGAATAAAATTGTGTTGTGTAAATGATCTTTCTCTTTCAACGACTCGATAGTAATTACAAAGTTCTTTATTTCGTCGGAAAATTCAGTTGAGAGTTCGAGCTTATCTTCTTTGATTTGTGGGAATTTTTTAATTTTGTCCAAAAGCATCATGATAATGTATTCTGGAAGACCAAAATGATTTTGAAGTGAATTAACGACTTTGTCAACATTTTGGAGTACAATCAATAGGGACTGTACAATTTTTCGGGCGTTACCCTTAAGCCACTTCTGTAGTCTGGCGCGATTTTCCTCATCAGAAAACCCACATAATGGGTTGGAATTCCCATAACTATAAATAAAATTGGGCCAATCAATAGGATTCCCATAAAAAAATGGAAGAACTTTCGGAAGAGACTGAGGTGTAAGAATTTTTGTTAATTGAGGAAATGACATTTGACACATATTATTTCTTTTCTGAGAGGTAGAATACATTTTCTGTTTTTTCTGTTCATATTCAGTAAAATGATCTCTTGCCGTTCTGTTATCTTCTACTGTTGATATCGAATCCTCATGCTCACTTTGATCATGTCTGTATTCCCATGGAGAGTTTTCTTGAATCCATTCTTCCATGTTAGGCTTCTGAAACTCGCGCATCGACGTTGACTCACCTCTGTCACTGTCCTCATCGATGTTCGCCAATTTCAAAGCTAATTCTAAATCCAAAAGTTCCTGTTGTTTTTTCAATTCCAACCTTTTCTTCTTGATGGCATTTTTAATCTCCAATTTCTTCACTATTGAAGCTCGACTACTGACGGTACTCTTTCTTGATTTCGAAGGAGCTTCAGATGCATTTTGAGTTTCATTCTGTGTTTCTGTGACTGCTTCCATCCATCCCTTCTGATCTGACTCCTTTTGTCGTCTTCTCTTTGAGTCTTTGGCTACGTCTTAAATTCTTCTCGGACACACTTGCTTGCATGGTGAATTCACAGTGCTGTTTTTTCAACTCGAAGGACCATATATTATTGTTTACCTGAAAGATATACCTCAATCCGTGGTCGAAGAACCATATATTATTGTTTACCTGAAAGATATACCTCAATCCGTGGTCGAAGAACCAATTTTTGTTCTTCTAGGAAAAAGTATGACTTCTATCAAAGATATTTTTCAATGTCAAAAGTACACGTCTTTGATTTCTCAACAACAGAACATCATAATAATTCAGGTAATATATACAAAGTGATTCAAACTATAACATTATCAAAGCTAACGGAATTGAAGAATACATGCGATACAGTATTAGCTACCATAGAATTTTCAATAAACCATACTTTTTGCGAGTCAGTTCACAATAGCCCTCCTATGTTATCATATGGAACCGATCAGAGATATATGAATGATAATTTTATAAATTATTTAGAAGCACAAAAACAGAAGATATAGACTTGGGTGAAAGGCGGAGAACGGCTCAAGCTCAAAATGAAAAAAGCCAGTAGTTCAATAAAATTATTTTTTTTGACGAAATTGGAAATTTCGTAATGATCAGAAACACTGATGTTACTCCGATTGTCAACAAAACATTCATTCCAAAATATAAAGGTCCGTATGAAATAAGGGAATGCTAGATATGTAATAGCGGACATTGCGAATTTTCAACCATTCGACATTATGTTGGTTAACTTAACATAAATCTGATGAAAAACTGTGCATTTTGCCTGTGGAGTCCACGGATTTTGTAGCAGATTTGTTGGTTTTGATCATGATTTGTCAGAAAAAAGTGAATTTGGTCTTGTTGAAGATATTTTGTCCCTCTGTCCGGTATAATTTTCCTATAATATTAGTTTGCTGTTACCATGTTCGCGGACAGTAGGTGAAAACGTGGGACTCAAAAAAAGCCACTACCAAAAATATAAAAAATAAAAATATTTGTCGACCAAAAAGTAACCTGCACCAACCGCAGGCCATTTTTTTTTTGCAAAAAAACTTGAGAGGAATATGCCGTTTTTTTTTTTATATGCTGGGACAGTGACGTTAAATGCCGTCGAAGAAAACTCATTATTATTTATTAAAAATTCATTGAACTGAAGTACAAAACGAAGTTTGAAACATATAAAAATATGTTAGAGTTTTACTTTTTGTGGAATTCTTCGAAGCAACGCTCGATACACAGGGCTGGTTTTTCCGGGCATGTTTCACATAGGTATTTCGTTTCTTTGCGAATTTTATTTTCCGCGCATTGCCTGCACCTCATGTGGTGGTTCTTGTTAGGATCTTTTTTATTTGGAATTTTATCTGGAAAATACATGACGGTTGTTAGTTCTCCGCCTGAATGAAGTTGGAACCGGGGATGTTTACCGGCGTCATATATTGGGCCTGAACAAACTAACATTCGACCATCTTCCATGTCTTGAGGTATTTCAAGAAACTCTTTGACTAACTCTCCACGAAATTCAAGCAAGGTTTGTTTAGGATTGAACTTTTTATAGATATAAAAGGAGATCCAGATCGCTACGTCTAAGAGGTGGAACATGACCTTCTCATACCAGCGCATAGTTTTACACAGAGAAGAATAGTAATTCACCATTTGGTTATTTTAATCAATGCCGGACATATTATTGTTGTAGTGTGACACCTCCTTTGGTTTTATTTTTTCCTGTCCAAAACGGTTTTTGACTGCCATGAAATCAGGATGATATTCAGTTGTCAAGAATAAAACTTCACGACGATCCCTCCACTTGGATACATTCACTTTTCCACACCTTTTCCATTTATGCTCTCCCTTTTTCAGCTTCAATTTTGTTCATTCTTCTAGATTATTTTTTCTATTTGCGCGCAGAGTTCCAATCGTATGCGTCTTTCTTCGTAACAGATTTTTTGAAAGTCCCACATTATTATAAAAATTGTCCATGAATATATGATGGCCGCGATCCAGATTGGGTTCTAATGAAGCCTCTTCACTTGTTCTAGAATAAATCTGCATATTCAGTACATATCCATCTGTAGTGCAAAATTTCATTACATATCGAGCCTTTTTGTTTCTTATATATTGCCTTAAGCTTGGGCGGCCTCAAAATAGTAAAAGAGACTCATTCAAAGACAAGTTTTCCATAGGATAATAGGCATTTCTGAATGTTTCAAGTAATTTTTCCAACAACGGACTTATTTCATTCAGTTTGTCTCTGAAATTGTCCACTTGACCATTGGCACAACTAAATATTCGTAGTAACTGTTCAAAGCGCCTACCTGATATTTTGCAATAAAAGATAGGGCAGTAATACAGTGGATCTATGCTAAACATTTTTCTAATCGAAGGAAACGTATAATGACCCTGGAGAATGCACAGTGCCAAAAATTGCTTCAACTCTTGCATAGTGACTGACTTGATTGTTGAATATCGACTGTGCGCTCTATGTGGCCTTCCTGTTTTACCTGAGTCTTTGAATATTTATTCTTGGATGTTAGTATCATGTTCATAACACCATCGTCCCAAATTCTTTCAAAACACTTGTTAACGGAAGGGTTTGTTTGAAATTTGAACTTCGAGCTGTCAAAATTAAATCTGATATTTCGCGAATATCGTCTTGCCACTCGTGTCACTCAATTCATAATTTCCAGTCACATGACTAGTGGGAGCATAATCATTTTGAGAAACAGTTTCGTCGCGATCATTATCCTCTGACACGGAATCATCTGAGCTGTTTTGAGTAAACTCACTTTCTGACATATAATTAGGATCCGCAATACCATCATCCGTAGATACTTCATCCATCATTTGCTCAAGCCTCTCAATTTCTTTCCAATCCATCTATTTGCGCTGTAAATGAAAACGCGAATTATTTATCGGATTCTCAAAAACAAACGATATGCTTATAATTCATGTTTGTGCTGGGACAGTACCTATAAAACCAATTCAAAATTGTCGGCATTCGCCGCGCGGAGTCGTCGTCACAAGTTTGTTACAAACAAATAAAATAAATTTGCCCAACGCGTGTACGAAAAATGTCAAAACTGTACCTACTACTACTAGCTACTTACTTTTGCTTTTCTAGGTTAGGCTCACCAGAACTTATACTAATAGTAATAATGACTAATAGTAATAATGATGAAGTCTCCTAGAGTAAAACACTCCGGAAGTAAAATACCTCTCCATTCGGATTTCCGGGCGAGAGGTAATCGAGGGGACTCAATATTGAAAATTTATTTTTGCAACATCCGCGGACTCAACAAGAACATCAATGACGTCCACCATCACCTACAGACGGAAAAACCGGATATTCTGGCTCTAACAGAAACACAAGTAAACTCGTCCACCAACAAGGTCCATATGTTTCGTCCTGGTTACGAACTCCATTCTCGATTCAGGTTCAAAGGTGGAGTCTGCCTTTACGCCAAGGCTAACCTTTCATGCCAGCGTGAAGAGAGTTTGGAACCGAAAGACTTTGATGTGATGTGGTTCAAGCTATCTGATACCAAACTGACTAAGTTCCTCTGCTGCCTTTACCTATCACCTAATGAACCTTCATATAACGACCTCTTTTAGTTTTTATCACTAAAACTGGACTACATTCAGGAGAACCATCCAACAGCTGAAACCATAATCATGGGAGACTTTAATGTACATAACGCTGCCTGGCTCAAATTCTCTAACAAAACAGATGATGCAGGTCGTCAAGCCGAGGCCTTCGCCATCACTCATGGTCTAGAACAACTGGTCGAGCTACCAACCCGCATCCCTGATGTCAACAACCAGTCTGCCAATACACTAGATCTTTTCCTCACCACCAATCCTGACCCGTATAGAACAGAAGTTTGTGCCCCACTTGGGAACTCTGACCACATCCTCATCTCCACAACATGCTCTTTCCATTTACCATCGAGCTGTACAATACCACACCGTCTCATGTGGCATTACAATTCGGCCGACTGGGAAGGTCTTCGTATGTTTTTCTCAGCGTTTCCAAGGAAGAGAGTTTGTTTCTCTTCAGTAGATCCAACACGATGTGCTGAGACAATTTCTGAAATCATCATGTTGGGGATGCAAACTTACATACCGAATACCGAAAGAAGAACATCATCCGATAAGACCTGGTTTAACAGAAACTGCTCTAGAGCTGTGGCTTCCAAACAGGCAGCATACCATCGATGGCTGAAAAATCGGGGCCCTGAGACCAGAGCAGCATATGTCGAGGCTAGAGGCATATGTAAAGAGACAATAGAATGCTCAAAAGATGCCCACAAAGCCAAAATAAGATCAAAACTTGCTGAATGTCCTAACGGATCCCGTTCATTTTGGTCTTTCGCCAAAGCTGTGGGAAGAAACTTCACTTCCAGCTCATTTTCTCCCCTAACCAAAGAAGATGGAACACTAGCAACGACTGCCCAGGAAAAAGCCAATATCTTTGCGCACCTATTTGCTGGAAATTCCACTCTGGATTCATCGGGAAAACAACCCCCGAACATTACACCTATTGACAGTCACATGCCCGAGATCACCTTTCGCCAACGTACTATCAGAAAGATTTTGCTGGGTCTCAACACTAACAAAGCCTGTGGATCTGACGGAATCCCGCCGATTGTTCTCAAGAAATGTGCCCCCGAACTAACACCTGTTCTTTGCAAGTTGTTCAACCACTCTTACAATTTGGGGGTATTTCCGTCCAATTGGAAAATTGCAAGAGTACAGCCAGTCCCTAAAAAAGGCAGAAAGGCCCTACCTAGCAACTACAGACCTATCGTACTGCTATCTATTATTTCAAAGGTCATGGAAAAAGCCATCAACATCGAGCTCATGAAATATCCGGAAGACTCAGGAATTGTCGACGATAGGCAATATGGCTTCCGCCATCAGAGATCAACTGGTGACCTGCTCGCTCACGTCTCACATATATGGCAGCTATCTATTGAAAAGTATGGAGAAACTTTAGCTGTGGCATTAGATATCTCCAAGGCGTTCGATCGAGTTTGGCACCAGGGACTCCTCGCCAAGCTTCCGTCTTATGGCTTGCCCCCTCAGCTGTGTTCTCTGCTTGCTAGTTTTCTCTCAAACAGGTCTCTCCATGTAGTGGTCGATGGAGTTTCATCTGACACTCTACTCATAAATGCTGGTGTTCCGCAAGGATCCATTCTCGCACCAACACTATTTCTACTTCACATCAACGACCTGTTGAAAGCAACTTCATGTCCAGTACACAGCTTTGCCGATGATAGTACCCTCCATACCGCTTTCTCTTCCAGGGCCCCTATATCAGCCTGTGAAACCAGAAATGAACGAGGAAGAGATGTTAATAATATAAATATGGACTTAGCAACAATTCTCGAATGGGGATCTAATAACTTGGTAGAATTCAATGCAAACAAAACACAAGCATGTCTTTTCTCTAGAAAAGCCGATCTCACTGTGCCTAACATAACTTTGTCAGGAGTAACCATACCACTGAAGCCATCCATATCGATGCTTGGTATTACTATCAGCAATAACCTTTCCTGAAAAAATCACGTGAGGTCCATTGCCAAAAGTGCATCCCAAAAACTTGGTTTCCTGTTTCGTGCCAAGAGCTATTTCACCCCCAGTCAGCTGCTTATGATCTATAAGGCACAGATCCGACCTGTCCTGGAATACTGTTCCCATATTTGGAGTGCGGCACCTAAACATATCCTGAGGCTATTGGATTCTGTCCAAAAAAGGGCAATTCGTCTCGTCGGTGATGCCTCGCTCACGAACTCGCTCACTTGTCTGGAACACCGTACAAAAGTTGGCGATTTGTCTCTATTTTATAGATATTTTCATGGGCGATGCTCTTCTGAAATATCAACAATCGTTCCTGCTTTGGCAGTCTCTTCGAAACTAACCCGTCAAGTTCAGTCATCACACCCCTTCGTGGTCACTTTGGAGACCTGCAGAACATCATTTTCCAAAGACTCGTTCATCCAACGAACAGCGAGGCTTTGGAACTCATTGCCTAGGGAAGTGTTCCCCGAAGCATACAACCTTCAGAAATTTAAGAAGAACACCAACTCCTACCTTCTTTCCCTAGGTTCCCAGGATGTTCTCTGAACATTACAGGATATCCCTTTTCGTGGGAACCAGAACATAAAAAAAAAAAAAAAAACATTTCACGAAATTTTATGTTTTCTCCTGGGACAGTAAGCATCCGTCGCATAGAAATCATACGCAGTGCTGTCGGCAACCGCCGCGGTGAACCCAGAATACAATTAGAAATCGGTTGGTATATCCCGTCTTGTCCCTGCACAAGGCACGGGATATGCGCTCTGTCTGCGAACGTATTACCTTTGGTGAGTTTATCCTTCGGGTTATGGGATCAACTGAACCTTTCATTTGCCTGTAGAATTTCAACGCTCATCCAACGACGTAATCTTTTCCTGAGGTATGTATTTCTCTGTTAATATTTATTAATTTCAGAGACATGTTCAAACGATAGTCACTCTAGTCATTTTATTGAAATAATTATTCTCTCAATTGAATTTTATAATTAATTGATGATTCTAATACTTCTAATAATGATATTCTCAATTTTTTATTATTTATTGATTTGGAGAAAGTTTCTACAAATCTGTGAACGTTCTGTGTTATCCAACATATCCAATATATCTGCTTTCTACAATTCACAAACAATAAGTATTCTAGCGGCATTTGCGAAACGAAATTGTTGTTTCATAGTAATTATATATGTAGATTAAAATTAAATATTTCAAATTATTGAATCGGGATTTCGGAGGAACTTCCATATTAATACCGCCTTGTTCAAGTGCTTTAGATGAGTCCGATGCAAAATGTTAACTTAACTTAAATTTGATGACCGCATTGTTGCGCTCTCAAAAAACTCTCGTCAGGGTATTACGCAGTAAGAGTAACCTACAATGAATTGGGATCTTCTGCAGCGAAAACCGCTTATGTCTTGCTGATAGAATCCCACTTGCGTCATGGAATTCCATTTTGGGGAGTATGTGCTGAAACTCATGTAGAGTCGGTTTTCGTTTTGCAAAAAAGAGCAATCAGCTATATTTTCAACGTCAAAAGACGCGAGTCCTGCATGCCCCTTTTCCTTGAAAATAAAATCCTTTCAGTACATGCCATTTTTATAATGAAAACGGTTTGCTTGATAAATAAACACAACTCAAAATATTCACCAGCAACTTCTAATTAATGCACCCGTCAGACCGCTGATCTTAAACTCCCTATACCAACATCTACTCTCGTTAAAGATTCAATTGTTTACAACGGCTTCAAGATGAACAATCACCTACCAAATCATGTCAGGAACATTAATGAGCCCACTCATTTCAGAAAGGCCACCAGAGACCTTTTTGGTGAAAGACCCTATTATAAATTGCAAGAGTTTGACGAAGACATTTGAAAAAAATGATTTCTATGTTAGAAATAGAAACTCCAAATTCTTGGATTTGTTTGCAATATTCCATATGAACTTCACATTCTGAGAGATTATCCACTGGAAATTGAAAGCCGAGTAGAACACTCATTTCAGTGAAAGATAAGTGCCATGTGAAGTGGAATGAATAGAAAAATCGAATTAAACGGTTTTCTTCACATAAAGGATTCAATATAAAATTGAATCAGAAAATGGTAGATCTCAGGTGAAAAACAACTACTTTCCTGGCAAATACCACGCAGAACGTTGAATGATATTCACCTGAAAATCCATGCATACTTCCATATAATATCAATGGACATTGAATGCAAATGTTTCTTTCTGATACGCTCGATAATGTTTAATTTATGTCGTGTTCACCTAACAATCCGCATACCAACCAAAGGTCCAAAGAACTCTGGCTGAAGTGAGACACAACGTAAACAAACCATCATCGAGCTTGTAACACATATAGGTACGCCGGAAAAGATAAACTTCAACTACCTAGTGACAGAGAGAAACACTCCGAAAATCTCCCACCTCGATAGGTTTCCAAATAAAAGATTCCTTCTCAGTAGGAGTGGCAAGCCCGTCTAGCATATAGTGAAAGATAAGTGCCATGTGAAGTGGAATGAATAGAAAAATCGAATTAAACGGTTTTCTTCTTCGTTGACTACTCCGTACTGATGAGGGCCAAGAAGCCTGAAACCGGTATGCGGATTGTTAGGTGAACACGACATAAATTAAACATAATCGAGCTTATCAGAAAGAAACATTTGCATTCAATGTCCATTGATATTATATGGAAATATGCATGGATTTTCAGGTGAATATCATTCAACGTTCTGCGTGGTATTTGCCAGGAAAGTAGTTGTTTTTCACCTGAGATCTACCATTTTCTGGTTCAATTTTATATTGAATCCTTTATGTGAAGAAAACCGTTTAATTCGATTTTTCTATTCATTCCACTTCACATGGCACTTATCTTTCACTATATGCTAGACGGGCTTGCCTCTCCTACTGAAAAGGAATCTTCTATTTAGAAACCTATCGAGGTGGGAGATTTTCGGAGTGTTTTTTTCGGTCACTAGGTACCGCCAGTTAAAGTTTATCTTTTCCGGCGTACCTATAGGTGTTACAAGCTCGATGATGGTTTGTTTACATTGTGTCTCACTTCAGCCAGAGTTCTTTGGACCTTTGGCTGGTTGACTACTCCGTACTGATGAGGGCCAAGAAGCCTGAAACCGGTATGCGGATTGTTAGGTGAACACGACATAAATTAAACATAATCGAGCTTATCAGAAAGAAACATTTGCATTCAATGTCCATTGATATCATATGGAAGTATGCATGGATTTTCAGGTAAATATCATTCAACGTTCTGCGTGTTATTTGCCAGGAAAGTAGTTGTTTTTCACCTGAGATCTACCATTTTCTGGTTCAATTTTATATTGAATCCTTTATGTGAAGAAAACCGTTTAATTCGCTTTTTCTATTCATTTCAGTCTTTCCTGTACAAATAACTTTCATTCAATGTTCCTCGATGTAGAAGGTGGTCATTTCACCAGATCTATAAGATCTACACTAGGTCTATGAGATCTATTGTGTCCCTTTTTCATGCCATGTGGTTGAAGTTATCCCAACGTTGAACTGTTGGTTTACAGATGGTTAGAAAACACCCTCAGCCGCTGGTGCGGGTGTATATAGTCGTGGACTTAGGACAGAGATTCCAATCTGCCCAAAATCCTATACGACCGTATTCCAGGCAGAAATTCACGCCATTGATTCATGTGCCGAGAGATAAGAGAAAACCAAACCCTCACACAAATCAATATTTTTTTTTTCGAACAGTGAAGCTGCTCTGAAAGCACTAAGCTCGTGCCGTTCAACATTCAAGTTACTGAGGAACTGACAAAAAAGACTGTCTTCAGTAGGAAGATTCAACGATCTATCTCTGGTCTGAATCACTGCGGCATGGAAGGCAACAAGGCGGCAGACAAAACTCACAAGGTTTGGCCCATTTCGAGGCATTTATTAATCCTACGAGAAACATCACCAAACAATGGTTAGGCTCCAGCAGGGATGACCTACGCTATCTAACAG
Source organism: Gonioctena quinquepunctata (assembly GCA_018342105.1). Classification (NCBI taxonomy): domain Eukaryota; kingdom Metazoa; phylum Arthropoda; class Insecta; order Coleoptera; family Chrysomelidae; genus Gonioctena; species Gonioctena quinquepunctata. The sequence continues at coordinate 48,074 of JAFIRS010001145.1, forward strand.
GCCTACTCACTGGCCACTGTTGCATTAATCGCCATATGCCGAAACTAGGACTGTCAAGAAATCCGGATTGCCGTCTTTATCTTGATGATGATGAAACAGCAGAGCATATACCTTGTACCTGCCCCACCGCGGACGAATTCAGGTTTTCGAAGTTTGGCAAACCTCACTCTTGCCATCGGACCTAAAAAAGCACTTACCTGGTTAATTGATCGGTTTTGTGAAGAAGCTGAGTCTATGTGAGGAAATATGAGCCACAATAGACAATCACGGGTCGCGGTGGAGGTCCGCAATAGACCCACCCACTGAAAATGAAACATAACCTTTCCCAACGTTTATAGCTGATCTTCTGATCTTCCAATCCTATTCTCATTAGAAACTTCAAGATGTGCGATGGCTTGAAATTGAGTGACTTTTCTCTTCTATCTCATATGCTCCCAGATATGGTGCTTTGAAGTTGCGCAAATGTAGGATGTCGAAGGACGTTTGGTTCTCCTCCTGGTAGAATATGCACTTTACCTCTTCCACTAATTTCAGTTTCCTCAGGATTCCTGTTATAGTCCAAGAGGGGACTGTAGGAAGTCTGGCCAATCGAGTAACAGGATGAAATGTTTTTAAAATCACTCACAGCAAACATAGGAAAAATCATTGACTCTCTGAGGAAAAGTGGTGCATACGTTTTCCATGGTCCTATTTCGGAAAAAGCAACCATACCAATGTAGCAACGGATTGGTTATAGTCTCAACACAAATTAAATTCCGAGTGGTCCAGTGGTTTGAAGTGCTAGTTCAAACTGTTGGTTTACAGGTAGCGTGGGTGAGCTTGGGCTCAAACCCCAGCTCGGGCAGCTTTTTATTCTCTTCGAAATTGAGAAATGATTTGTTTGGGGCGAATATTCGTCCCAAAACAAATCATTTCTCATGTCTGAGAGCTGGCTGTAGAAAACCTGGTCGGTCGAATAATACCATGATATGTTTTCACAAGTTTTCATTTAATTTCACATAATATGTATGTGTTTGATCAAATCTTGTAAGTGAATTTTGACCTTCTTCTAGTTGTCCCAATATCATGAAATTTGGCAGGTGTTCATAGTTCCGGTGATAAAGCATTATGGAATTATAAAACAAAAACAGAATGGCGGTTTCAATATGGAGGACGAGTTTTGTGATAACAGTTCGATTTTATTCAAAATTAGTATGTGGGGATATTTGGGATCGGACATCATGATTTTTTTCACCAGAATTCATGAATTCAAGATGGCGGCTCCAAGATGGCGACGATTTTTGTGATTATAGACCGATTCCATTCAAAAATTGGTGTGTGGGAGCTTTTGGAGTCGGACTTCATGATTCCTTAGTCAAAATTCATGGATACAAGATGGCGGCTTCCGGAAGATGATGTGTTTTGTTATTATGGCCTGATTCCATTCAAAATTGGTATGTGGTTTTTTTTGGGTCGTAGATTATAAATTTTTGTCAGAATTCAATAGGATGACGGATTTCATTAATAAATGAAAATAATTGAATGAAAATGATTGAAAAAAAATTAAAACAAGCTTTTATACAAAAACATTTTTTTTTCAATTATTTGACCTAGGTTTTTTATGAGTAAGAGATTCAAAATTTTGCCATGCAAAAATACCTATTTTATATTTGTGGCAAATTTTGAATCTGTTACTCATAGAATAACCTGGGTCAAAAAACTTTTTTTTTTGTATATTTAAGAGCTTCTCCTAATTTTTTGCAAACATTTTCATCTGATTCCTTTCAGTCATTCATGGACTCCTTCATCTTATTGAATTCTGACAAAAATGTATAATCTACGACCCCAACAAAACATATCGTTTTCCTGAAGCCGCCATCTTGAATTCATGAATTTCAACCAATGAATCATGATGTGCGACTACAAAAGCTCCCACACACCAATTTCGAATGGAATTGAAATATAATGTGAAGGTTGCAAAAAAGAGTACCATGCTATCTGTGTAGCAACAATTCCTCATTAATCTGATGAATACCATACCGGCGCTGTTCTGGAAATGCGCCGACTGTATGAATTATTGCGTACCACTGAACTCCTCTGATCTACAAAACTCAATTGAATTGGAATTAGATGGTGCAATATTGTCGTTAAAAAGTCAAGTTGAATCCATAACAACGGATCTCACGAAAGCTGCTGCCGATATCGAAAGCTCCTCTCATCAGCCACTGAAATACTATGATGTCCTCAAAGACAAATCGCAACCAGCCGTTATAATTTGTCCTAAGGGTGCCACACAAACAGTTACACAAACAAAATATACAGGGTGTAACTGAATAAGTGTAAAACATTTAAGGAGGTGATTCCTCATCGAAAAAAAGATAGGATCTTTCATATAAAGAAACTTCATTGGAGCATCCCTTGTTAAGATACAGCCCCTTAAAGGGGGCACATAAAATTTGTATAACAATTTTTTTCACAAGCACTGAAAAAGTTACAATATTGAAATTAACCTGACGTTTTGTACTACCAAAAAGACACTTAGCCAGTAATTTATTTGGTTTACCCCATGGTTGTAAGGGGTGAAAAACGCAACCCCTAAAATTTATTTCCAATGTAACTTTTTGTCTTATTATTTGTTTACCATTTAAAAATTTATTTCCGATAGCCTGTTTCATTCTAAACAAAAAATGTCTCCTGGGTTTTTTGCCCAAAATAAACCAGTAAGCAGCAAAACATTATTTTACGAACAACTACAGAGATACATCGTCATAATTGCGAAAATACGAAACTAATCTATCTAGTAGGTCGCTATTAGCGATAGTGACAATTAAATTGGTATGACGCTGTCAGTTTGGGAATTTTCGAAATTGAATTAATACTAATTGTGTGTTGTTGTTCTGTTCTTAATTTGTTACTTTAATAATTCACTTGTTAATAAAATGGCATACACAAATGAGGAAATGGCTGATATGCATTACGTTTACGGTCTGTCGCAGGGGAATGGGTTAGAAGCTTCTAGAAGATATGCTGAAATGTATCCTCAACGGCAGCATCCTTCACATAGAATATTTGCTCGACTTCATCAACGATTACGAGAATATGGTTCATTCGACAAAAGAACGCAGGATTGTGGTCGCCATCGAGAAATACGAACACCACAGCTTGAGGAAGCAGTACTTAATTTGATTGAAGAACAACCTACTACCAGTACTAGAAAGATTGCTTTCCAGCTAAATGTTGATCATATGACGGTATTTCGAATTTTAAAGGAACAACTCTTATACCCTTACCATCTGCAACGAGTACAGGCACTGTTACCGCGAGACTTTCCGAACCGTCTTGAATTTTGCAATTGGATGCTGGAAATGATTAGAAGAAATTGTGACTTTCTGAAGACGATAGAATTCACAGACGAATGTAGTTTTTCTTGGGACAAGATTATTAATTTTCATAATTACCACATATGGGCTGATGAAACCCTCACGCTATTGTCGAAACTAGCCATCAAGAACAGTTTTCTCTTAACGTGTGGCTCGGAGTTATTGGGGATGATTTAATTGGGCCTCATTTTCTACCTCCTCGATTAAATGGTGAGGCATACGTTCAATTTTTAAGAGAAGTGCATCCAGTACTGCTGGAGGAAGTTCCTTTGGGCGTCAGAAGGGATATGTTTTTATGCATGATGGGGCTCCCGCCCATTTTAGTCAAGTAGCACGTCAGCATTTAACTGAAACATATGCAAATCAGTGGATAGGTCGAGGAGGACCACATAAATGGCCCGCTCGATCCCCGGATCTCAATCCTCTCGATTTTTCTATTTGGGGCCATTCACAGCATTTGGTATATCGTACTCCTGTTCGCGATGTAGAGGACTTAAGAAACCGCATCATCGATGCGTGCAGGGTAATCAGAGAGACTCCAGGAATATTTGAGCGAATACGTGGCTCAATGCGCCGACGTCTAGACGCATGCGTAATGTTTGAAGGTAGACATATTGAACATTCACTATGATTTCTACATGTTGTGTGTTTTGTTATTAATAACTTAGTTTTGTTTATTACCCTTTAATCGTTTAATGCAGGTACTAACTACAAAATAACAATAAATCCAGTTCGCATTTATGACGATGTATCTCTGTAGTTGTTCGTAAAATAATGTTTTGCTGCTTACTGGTTTATTTTGGGCAAAAAACCCAAGAGACATTTTTTGTTTAGAATGAAACAGGCTATCGGAAATAAATTTTTAAATGGTAAACAAATAATAAGACAAAAGTTACATTGGAAATAAATTTTAGGGGTTGCGTTTTTCACCCTTACAACCATGGGGTAAACCAATAAAATTACTGGCTGAGTGTCTTTTTGGTAGTACAAAACGTCAGGTTAATTTCAATATTGTAACTTTTTCAGTGCTTGTGAAAAAAATTGTTATACAAATTTTATGTACCCCCTTTAAGGGGCTGTATCTTAACAAGGGATGCTCCAATGAAGTTTCTTTATATGAAAGATCCTATCTTTTTTTCGATGAGGAATCACCTCCTTGAATGTTTTACACTTATTCAGTTACACCCTGTATAACATGACATAACATCGATCCCTCTGCTGAACATCTTCAACTGGCTGAAGTTAAGACGGTGGAAGGTGGCGGAATCTTAATGGGCTGCAAAAATTAAGCAGAAAACGAGAAACTTATGCAGATAGTCTATCAGAAGATGTCGAACTCAAATGATGTAAAGGATGTTAGCGGATTCTATCCAAGAATGCGAGTTGTTGTTATGATGGATAACTTCTTTCGGGAAGATCTCAAGAACTTTTTACTTCCATTTTTCTGGGAAACTCGGAATGTGAAGTTTTGAAAATATTTCCTACAAAGAAAAATCCCAACATCTGCCAGGCAATTCTAGAGGTTAGCAAGTATGTATACCGGGTGGTCCACTCACGACTATCCACCCTTAATAACACCCAGAATTATTTTACAAAAAATCGCCAAGACATGTCGATTTTTGTTTGGAGGGGGACACCATTTGACGAGAAGAAGATATGTTGTACTTCAACCCCCTACTCTCTAGAGCAACTCCCTTTATGATTTTAATAGGGAATGAGGGTCGTGTTATACATCATTGTGAAAGTAATTGAATTCTGATACTGGCAGTGCAAAATTTTCTGAATTTGAATGGGGCGTTTTCGAGATATCCGAGTTGTTCAGAATAATCACCATTATTGTCTCCCAGACAGTAGTACAGTTCAGTCGTAATTATCCACCGATTGTCTTATTTTATTTGCTCACCGAGTAAGCGTTTTAGTTTTTTGTTGTCAACATGATTGTCGAAGAAGGAATACTAATCTCTGAGATCAATATTTTTGTGAAATGGTGATAGTGTAGAATCGAAAAGTGACCACGTATTTCAATAATTCTACTTGTATCGCGATGGTTTACACAAAAGACGAGAAAGTTCAAATGATTTAAATTTTTGCCGCTCAAAATGTGTGTATACGAGCAATAGTTCGGATCGTCAATGAGAGACACGAAAACATAAACGTAACTCACAAGTGAATATTAGGAAAAATGGTTATAGAAAAAGGTTTTGGTATTTTTTGATCATTCCAGATATATCTTGGATCTCGTGGTGAAATTCCGTGAGACTGGATCAGTCCCCTATGAAAAGAAAATAGGTTGGCGTCTGTTTCAAACGGGATCAATCAAATAGAAGTTTCAGGACAAGTTGCAGTTGACCCAACTCTGTCTACACGGCAACTCAGTAGCATTACAGGCATATCGAGAACTTTTATGATGAGAGTGCTGAAATTGCACAAATTCTATCCATATAAGTTGCATCTCCACTAAGATGCCTAGAAACCCTGGTGTATGTACTGATTCGATTTTGTTTAGACTTTTTGGTAGAGATTCCCGCGTCCTACTTCAAATTTTTCACAATAGATGGTGACAAATTGACATAGTTCAACGAATTGGATCTGTTTGGCCATTACAAAATGCATTCGCCAACTTAAACTGATGATGAAGTTTTTAATGTTCACTGCTGCGGAATACAGACATATAACTTATGAAACTTCCAACCAATTGGAAAATTTGAATGCTTTTCAATCCGATTGAGGTTATGATTTGTGAATTGTTATTTCTGCAAAACTCAGTTATAATTACCAATGTTTTGTATTCATTGAAATGGATCGTGTTTGTATGTTGTGTGGTCAGTCACAGGATGTCGATTTTTTGCCGAACCAATGCAGGTGAGTGAAATTGTTAATATAACACATTTTAAAAGTTTATGGAATCAATAAGTGGGACTTTTTCTCCGATAATTTAAACCCTTGGTTCATGCAACGTTCCAAAGAACTGATAACTAAGGATTCAACACTAGCAAATCAATGAGCGCATTTATGGAACCCCTAGTATAAGAACCATGACTAGAAAGTTGCCCAACTTTCAAGTAAGAACCAAAGTTCTTAGTTAAAAGTTGGGCAACTTTCTAGTCATGGTTCTTAGTTCTTGTACTAGGGGTTCCATAAACGCGCTCATTGATTTGCTAGTGTTGAATCCTTAGTTATTAGTTCGCTTAGTTCTTGGAAACGTTGCATAAACCAAGCATAAATTCTAAGGATTTTGTTTGCACTTCAAATGAATTAACGACAGAGCTTAGATTGTGTTGACGCATAATATATTCCATTTTCGAAATACTGTTCTGGAGTTCAAATCGAAGCCTGGTCCTAAAAGTTTCGGTTGTGATATATAGTTTGATTTTTGGGTAAATTTATAGTCTCCAACGATTTTCACAATTTTGGGTTACCTACTTGCACAATCTCTCACTGAACACAAACTTTGTGCTCCCAATTACTTCAGGAGATACGATGACCTTTCCTATGTCAATAAAGGTATTTTTTAACTCAAATTTAACGTTCAAAGTCATAGGATTCTGGACACCAATACGATGTGTCTTCCAACTTATGGAGGTTATGAATACAAACATAACTTAAAGGTATGAAAATACCGTATGAAAAATGATATTAGCCCCAAAAAAGCAACCCATATTGATTATATTCTATTAAAGTCTGAAACGAAATTGATATTCAAAATGAACAGTTGAGTTATCCGTTGTTGGGAAATATGTGCACTCATTGAAGTTCAAAAGAAAATTCTCACAGTTCAATGTATTAAACCCAAAAATATTATCATTTGCAATTGCTGAATAGATCAACATTTCATGTAATAATGCTTTTAAATTCCTCAATTAATTATCAAAATTTCACAATACCGTTTCAAGAGATATACTAAATAAACAAGATTCATTGATTGTAGGAGGAAAATTTACTTTATGACTATCCACGACTGCGTGTCACCATTATTTCCAAGTGGAAAATAATAAATTAGCATTCATAGCACTTTCTCAGAAATTTTAAATTATATTCCTCAGTAGTTTGAGAGAGTTGAATTTAAGTGATCGTTCGTAATTTGGAAAATCTAGCGAGCAACATGATACAAGGATAAAAATGAAAAAATATATGAAAGAGCAAAGTCTTAATGAAAAAAATAAATAAACAATTGGTTTCCTCTGATCACAAGGGTTTGGAGAATGTTTGGTTTCTTTTTTCATCTTAAAAAATTATTTGCATGGCACCGCCTTTGTAATCAATTGATTTTCGGGCATTCAATTCAATTCCCAAACTAAAAATGATAATGACACATATTAAATATAGGTATAGACAACATATTTTTCACCAAAAATATTTATTGACGATTTTTTCAAACCATTTTTTCTCTTTATTCCCAAACAACACACACTACTTATATTTTATTGAACCTATTTAAATAATGTTTTATTATTAATATTTCCAGTTCGGAGCCACTCCAAGACAACCATTGGATTCCAGAACCAGTTTCAGAAAAGGCTGGCATGAGCAAACCAAACCAAATTCTTGAACACTCAAGGCTATACTTCACGTCATGTGAAGAATTCCACAAAGACCTTTTCAAAATGTTGATGGGTTGTTATTCAGTCAGAATGAATGATTTTGCTCAGAAGCTTTGCAGGCTATGCTAGAGAGAGACAGAGATGTGGCAAAAGCTTTTTATTCGAAAATGAGCTACGTCTGAAAAAAACCCAACCTTTGGACATATATTTTGGGAAAAATCAATATAATGAGATGTAAAATAATAATAAATTTTATTGAACCCAAGAAACATAAATAATCTTAATCTATTACATATATAATACAACTGAAATAAATATTTCAATGTGATTTGTATCAGAATTTATTTATTTTGAATTACTTTTACCCAAGATCATATTTAAAATGTTGGGAAAATCTGTAGAGAGCCCGAACCTCTTGCAATTCAACAGGAGGGGCTTCCATTTCATTTCCAATGCATTTTAATATCATATTTTATTATTATATATTATAGATAATTTTGGAGTTTTCAGAAACCTGTAAAATGTTATTTCAATATTAATTACAACTTTTTGCTGAAATTTGACATTGAATATTTAATTGGACAAAACGACAGTTTCCTTTGGCAGATTGTATCCAAAACATGATTAATCCCTAATCCCTATGGATAATAAATATTTGAAATGAAAATGATTATTTAAAAAAAAGAAACTTCATATCATTTTTTAGTGATATCTCAAAGTTAATAAGAAGTAATTGAGGAATTGTGCTTCTCGTTTCATTGTAATTCAATAACAGAGTCATTAAAAATTCTGAATTACAAATCTAGATTATATTCAACTTTGCATTAATTCAAAAAGCCCTATTTAGCAGATCAGTGTGAAGTTAGCGGCCTTTGTCTGGCAGCCGTGTTTATTTGGCGGCCAAATGATCAGTGACCTCAGGGTGATTCAAAATTCCTTCGAATTTTCAACCAAATCGAATGGCTGAAGACTTGGAATTGCAATGGGAATTCAATTTAACAGAAATTGGTCGAACACAACACAAATGAAAAACTTAAGAATGACATACCAAGATATATTTGATATGCTTTTAGATAAAATTCAAAATGCACCCTAAAATATGTTTAGCCAAGTGGATATTTGGAATATGTACTACTGAAAGGTAAGATAGTTCTTGTACATGTTTTTGGTAATTCCACAGTCTGAAAATGAAAATATAATCAGGAAAATCAGTTGAAAAAGCGAAAAAGACTCTGCAAGAAAAAAACCAAATTATTCAAACAATTAAAGGAGATTTAGAAGATTTTGAGAACAGGGGCAGATATAGTCCCCGAAACGTCAAATCAAAAACTATATAGAGAAGTTTCTTTTGAATTTTTACTATTTTTATAGGCATATTAAGGGAACGAAAAGTTACTGAGAAATCGAATCATTTTTTCTATAGGAAATATAATTTGGTGAACGCAGTAACTTATCGGGTGAACTAATTAGTTTGCCCTTTGTACACTTGTATAGATTTTCCTGATTATATTTTCATTTTCAGACTGTGGAAGGTTACCCAAAAAACATGTCAAGAAACATTGTTCCTCCACAAAAAACCACATTCATTCAATGCTATATTAATGATTTACCAAGAGATGATTGATTTGCAGGCCGGCAAAGAGATAGTTTATACTTGTTTTTCGAAAAAAAATGTAAACCCACCATCAAAAATGTTTAGCCAAGTTCAGTTTTGGTATATGTGTTACTGGAAGGCTATATAATGATATACCAAGAGATGATTGATTTGCAGGTCCTCGAAGGGGTAGTTTATACTTGTATTTCGAAAAAAAATGTAAACCCACCATCAAAAATGTTTAGCCAAGTTCAGTTTTGGTATATGTGTTACTGGAAGGCTATATAATGATATACCAAGAGATGATTGATTTGCAGGTCCTCGAAGGGGTAGTTTATACTTGTATTTCGAAAAAATCTAAACCCACCATGAATTTTTTTTGCCAAGTCAATATTTGGTATACGTGTTACTGAAAGGCTATATAATAATATACCAAGAGATGATTGATTTGCAGGTAATCGAAGGAGTAGTTTATATTTGGCATCGAAAAAAATCATAACCCACCCTCAAAAATGTTTAGCCAGGTTCATCAATCATCCATTGGCATATCTTTATATAACATAATATCTATATCTTTATATAACATAATATCAAGTTTTCCATTTGTTTTCGATATTTTCTGTTAAATTGAATTCCCATTGCAATTTCAAATCATCAGCCATTTTATCTTCTTTCCTCTTCTGAATAAACTGTAATAAAATAAGTTTGCAAGAATGATTTTACTACCCAAATTCTTAAAAATAATGTAAAACATGTAGAGTTCAAAATAGAATACGTTACATAACATCAAACAAATACGATTAAAATCAGACATCACACCATTGTCTAAACATGAAAAGGAAAATCAACGTAAATTCGATTTTGACAAGGTTGAAATTTTAAAAAAAAAAAATAAAAAAAATTTAAAAAAATTAAAACCTACAACTAAATATGTCAAACACTCCAATGTATTTGAAAAACGATAACAGATAAAAACAAACTCGATACTAGCAATCTCAGATATTCAACAATGTTCCTTCCAATTGTGAAATATGAACACGAATTGATTTGTTTGAAACTATGAACAGGATGTTCATGAAATCAGATGTGGAATCATCTGCGACTGAAAGATAAACTTTAGTCACTATCTTCCATCGTTCAAGATAACCTCTTGTGGGGTATTCATGTTGAATAAACAACTACAAAAAAAATTTTTTTTAAAAAACAACTACTTCCTTGGCTAAAGCCACGCTGGACATTGAACTTCATCTGATATATATTCTGAAAGGACCCTAACTCAATAGAAAAAATCTAAAATTGAAAATTTGCATTTTTATTCAGATAGTTATTTGATTTTCTATTCCAGTCTTAATTAAGAACTCATTGAGTTAGGGTCCTTTCAGAATATCTATCAGATGGAGTTCAATGTCCAGCGTGGCTTTAGCCGGGGAAGTAGTTGTTTTGTTAGACATTCACAAAAATAACTTAATTTTTATCGTGGATTTTCACTTTACAGAAGAATCTTCCTATTCAATATTCAATTGAGAATGTTTCCCTTTTCAACATGAACACGAAATATTGAAAGAATAACTGTTAAATTATATTGTAAGTTTTGAACGTCTCTTTGAATTTTAATCATATTTGTTAATGTTATGTAACGTATTGTTTTTAACTTTAGATGTTTTACATTATTTTTAAGAATTTACCTGAAGATGACATAAACAATGTTTGTTGAAATGTCGTATCAAATAAAAAATACATATACTGACTAAGGCCCTTATTTCGAGAAAACAAAGAAATAAACATGTGGTCAAGAAATTATAAAATATATATATATATATATATATATATATATATATATATATATATATATTTGATTCTGATATATTTTTTTTAAGACAAACAATGTACAAAAAAAATTAATAACTTTCATTCAGACAACAAGAAATACCCCAAATTTCATTTCAATTGAAATTTAAGGTTTCACCTGTCAGAGAAGAACACCAAAAACTCATTCAGAGTAACAACTTTAGAAAATCTTATTTTAGGAAAAAATTACATACATTTCAATCAAACAGTGGTTTTCCATAAAGAATTTGATAAATATATACTTTTTATTACATACTCAATGGGACAAAATGTTCAGAAGAGATTTTTTATAGTAGAAGCTGTAAATGATTTTTTTTTATTGGTGCCCCTTTTTACCCATTCAAAGCACGCCTCAGCGTGTTTAAATCGAACTTTAAAAAACGCGCGTTTTTTAAAGGTAACCATGACAACATCAACAAATCGAGAAACGTGAAGTCTAAATGACAAATTTTTGATTATTGATCTGACAGGAGTACCTTGTAAGTCAAAATATTACTCACAATTCGTTCATTTATATGTGCTCCTCCATCCATTTGATGAACTTTTCATATTCTTTTTTATATATATCACTGGATTTTCGCGGTATTAACCGCGATTCTGCCTCACTATTCAAAAAATCGATATTAGAATAATTCATTTTTGAGCTCTGGTGACAACAAATATTGATCTTTGGTAACAAATTGCAAATGAATGTTTTCTCATTTCCATGACAACGAAAGGTATACTGATGTCACATCACGAATTCAACCTTCTTGCATTATTAGTTCTTATTTCTATTATTTGTAGTAATAATACCAGTATATATGATTTCAAAGTGCACCAATAAAAAAATAACGTAAGTATTCGTGGATAACTGGTCTTAAAACACTTGCTCTATTTCGAGCACTCCGGCTGCGCCGTCGTGCTCGAAAAATCGCGCGTGTTTTAAAGCCCTTTTTATCCACTTATACTTTAATATACTAATATGTCTAGGTGAATCATTATTTTGATGTGATGCAAAGATATTTGGCATATGCAATATGTGTATCAAGTAAGGTGAAGATCGATCAACCACTAAATATAAAAAAAACAATTCCAATAATTATTGAACGTCAACCAGAAATTTAGATATAATTTTTAATATACCACGTTTATAAAACGGACTAAAAAAACATCTTAATGAGATGATGACAGAGACATATGGCAAATTTCAGGTTTATTTAATTTAGTTTAAAATCGATTGCTCTTTACTATTATTATTATTATTACAGACAAACAGACAGACATGTAAGCGAGTTGATATTGCATTCCGTCATCCAGTTTTGAGCTATGTTTGAAGATCAAGTATCTCATCGGGAAGTTAGTTTAAAATGGATTGCTATTATTATTACAAGATATTTACCGAAAAGAACAGACAACGAAAGCGAGTTAATATAAACATGGTAAAATACTTAAAATGAACCCTTTAATTTGCTTGTTTTCAATTTCAGGGTAATGTATGTGTCATACTATTTTCTGTATTCTAACGATGTTTAGTAGGTTATTTATTAATTTATTTGTAATTCATTTAGTTGTTACATTGAGTGACTATTTGGAAGGCAGTTAAATTCAGTGCTCATTGACTCATCGATCATTCTGTTGGTGCTATTTAGATATTGTGTAATCCTAACCTCACTTTTTGTTCCGTAAACGTTCTACAGACAAACAAACAGACATACAGACATGAAAGCGACTTAATATTGCATTGTCAACTAGTTCTGAGCTATGTCTGAAGTTTTAAAACTCATCAGGAAGTTAGTTTAAAATCGATTGCAAGATTTGTACCGAACAGACAAGAAAGCGAGGTAATATAAATGTGTATGACAATGTATACCTCAAATGATCCTGTGTTGTCAAGGACGTATTGGCTTTTCTTCATCCACCAAATGGACAGGACACAGAAATACTGAATTTTCCTAGATATGCTGAATTTTATTTCATATGCGGAATTTGCCTCCTGAAAATGTCAAGAATAATTAATTTTCACACTGTGTCAAGTGAAATATAAAACATTATTAAATAAAAAATATATCAATATTAAATGAAAAATTATGACATTTCATATAATTTTAAATATTATGAGTTTGAATATTATTTGTGTGGGGTAAATTATATTATGCTGAGTATAATATATCAGGCCACCCTGTCATGAAAAAGGTGTATATCAGCTAGAAATAAGAATCCAATGAGAACATGGTTATCCCAAATAAAATATATGAAACTGGAATTCGATTTTTTCTACATTTTTTTCATGGGAATTATTATTTTTCTACGTTCATGCAAAAACCAAAACTTTATTGAACTATATATGGTGAAAAACTGGTTCTTTATTGCATTAGTGCAATAAAATGTTTATTGCACTCATCTGTCATTCTACTACAGCGTTTTGTGATCATGACAAACATAAACGTTCAAATCGACGCTATTTTTAGTCCATTTTCTGTGATATTGTATTACATTTTAAACAATTGCGTATTTCATATTATTTTCAATCATATTTATTGCATACTGGATTACGAAATTACTAAAAAATACAATTTATCAAAAATGAGTTAAATGCAAATCGATAGTACTAATTAATTATTGGATATTTTGCTATTAAATTTGAAATAGAGTTCTACAAAGAAGTGCAACTGCATGACTTTGAAAACATTCAGGGTTCATGTTGAGCTTCCGCATAACGTTGAACAAATCACTAGTTTTCCTTTATCTAACCACGAACGATGTACCCAGTATCTCCTTTTCTTTTATATGTTACATACATTCACAAGGTCCAACAGGTCACCTTCTTTTTAAGAGATCATTTTCACTTTGCTTCACAAGTAGGTAACTGACGAATGACAAACGCTGGTATCCCTTCTGTGTTTATTGAGCACACCAAGTCTACTCCACATCTGCACCACGCCAGTCCCTCGCCACCACCACGCACCTGTTCTGTGTGAATTGCACCTAATGGCCTTACAAACAGACAAGACAACATACAAATAGCTTGGTCATTTCAAAAGGAACATCTTTACTTCAACTAAACTAAATATGAGTCATATTCATTTCACCTCATATCAACCTGTAGTTATTAATCTTTTTGATATCTCTTATTGACTTTTTCATTGCTCGTTAGAAACCTTCACTATTGCTATCTTCAAGTGGATACTTTGTTTCGCAGTGATGCAAAGTTATCTGTCACAAGAAATAGATGCATTAAATAAGGCATACTAAAGGCAGTTTTGAATCAATTTTAAAAATACAACTCCAATAATTTGTAAATTCAGGCAGAACCTCCACAATTATGAATTATCAACCATAAGTATACAGAAATAAATTTTTACCTCATATAATTCTAATGTGCTTGTAGGCTGCGAATGATGTGTGACCCTTTCTGTTTCGCATCAGGTTTCCTTATCTACAGGAAGGATCTAGCAGAAATACTAAATTTGCAGTGTTGACTTTTTGAACTTTAGTTTCCCTGTGCACAGTATTTTCTCCTAAAAATTAAAAAACATTAAAAAAATTGTCAAAATCCATTATATTTGAAATCTCATTCCACTTTTCTATCATGAAGTTATGGTATTTCAAAATGTTTCAAGCATATTTATTATTGAATTCGATTTCATCAGATTGATATATGAACATTGAGGGACAGCTAAATGATAGCAGAACTCACAAAAAAGAGAGAGCCTGCAACTTTATACCACACTTTACCAAAATCTTGTTTGTCACTAAATAGCTTTTCAACAGTAGTGTCCAATTGTATGGAATGTAGAATGAACTTTCCATTACTTAGAACTGCAGATGCATTCAATGATATATCAACTCTCAATGTATTCAATGTAAAAAAAGTCCACTCAACAAGATTCAACTTTCCAAATTTTTATAGGCTGTCATTTCTTTCCTAATGTGCCTTTTTTTCTTGAGAAAATATGTTGAAATAGACATTTTAAAATGAATAATGAAAATAATTTCTCAAAAGTATTGAAATTCCTGTATTAATAGTTTACAAATGCTGCAATCTATATGAGTGGGGAATGGAATGGTCACCAACATTGACATTCAGACTGAAGATAAGCTTAGGATTTCATAGATATAAAAAATGTCATACAAAGGATTGAAATATTGCCATGTTTTCTCCTGATTGGAATGAAACAACTTGAAACACAATCCATCTAGTATACAATGATACATGAATTTATTTGTTCCTCAAAAAATTTTCAACATTGGAATGAAACAACTTGAAACACAATCCATCTAGTATACAATGATACATGAATTTATTTGTTCCTCTGATAAAATGTTTATTGCACTCATCTGTCATTCTACTACAGCGTTTTGTGATCATGACAAACATAATCGTTCAAATCGACGCCATTTTTAGTCCATTTTCTGTGATATTGTATTACATTTTAAACAATTGCATATTTCATATTATTTTCAATCATATTTATTGCATATTGGATTACGGAATTACTAGAAAATACAATTTATCAAAAATGAGTTAAATTGTTCCTAACATAGGTATTCGTTCCTAACTTTCTCAATGCAAATCGATAGTGCTAATTAATTAATAAATATTTTGCTATTTAATTACGCTTTTATTTTCCCACACTTAGTGCCACCTAAATAAAACATTTTTTATTTTTGCATGAACGTAGAAAAATATTGTATGCAACTCATGTAAAGCGTTTATTGCACTCGACGTGTTGTCCAACTCGGCCTAATGGCCTCATCGGACAACTTCACGTCGAGTGCAATAAACACTTACTTTTTGCACTTGTTGCATAAATAACTATTTGATATCTCTAGTGACAGAATAAAGAACATCAAATGTAGTGCAAGATATTTTGAATTTCAGAGTGTAACATTAAATGGGAATATTTTTGAAAAACAAGTTTATATTCGAAAGGTTAAGAGATTAACTGTTTTTGTAATGAAATTCCAACATAACAATTCAATTAATATCTTACCTCTTCTGAAGAAGAAATTTCATCCATTGGTCATATTACAAAAGTACCTAGTGACAATATTTTCCTTGTTTTGGTAAGATTTTTCTGAAAGCAGGTTTCCTTCATCTTAGTGAAATTGAACCAAACTGATATTCCTTTCATTCTGATTTTCAATTGACCCAATGTTTTCATTCCTGCTGTTTGCTGATGTGGATAACAAAATCTCCGAACTCCTGAAATGAATACATGGGTTTTAAAAAAATGTAATCAATACAAATAACTAGGTGTGCTAGCCAACTATAAGTAATTTATTTCCATAAGATGAATAATTTTTCTCAAAAATGAATAAATAACCTACTCAAAATGTTTATATATATATATATATATATATATATATATATATATATATATATATATATGTTCCCTACTCGCTTTTCATTATTCTCTTAATCAACTAACCTGAAACTCCTCTGAATTGTTTGGATTTACGGTAAATAGGGTTTTCGTAAACAGTTTCGGGATAGCTTCAGGTCTCAATAATGTGATTTAATTCTTTACCACAATATATATCATCCTGCCTACATAAGTGCCCACTGCAGACACAATTTTTGTCACTCAATTGATCTTTGATTTCTTCCTCTCATCGTGCCTCGGAAGAGTGAGCCTGAAAAAATAAAATTGAAGTGTTTCAGAAATCAAATATCATTTAAATTGTATTGTTCTATCATTGTCTAAAGCATAGACAAGAGTTCTATACTGATATAAAGAGACAATGGTATTATATACTATATTTTACTTACATAAAATGTCATTTCAGTTTCGCAAGATGGAACCAAGCACTTTATTTTGAATAAATGTATAATTCGAAATGAAAACGGAATTCTCGATTTTCTAACGCCACAATTGAATAAGCCAAACGCCAAGAGCAAACAAGAATCAAATTCTAGGCCGACAGTGTCTTTTTAGGCCATTTTCGTCGTAATCTAAGATTTTAGGTTAAAATCTTGGGAAAATACTGATTCGTTGTAACGGCGGCGACACCGAGGAGCGAAAAGCCGAAGCTTCGATTCGAAAGGTGGATGTAGTAATAAAGTAAAGAAAACTAAACTGTTTGTCGCTGGTCGCTGTCTGCCCAAATGATTGAAGACAATGGCTGAATTGCGAAATCTAGTTCTTCCACATCTTTGACGATTTCGGAGCGGACTGAACATTGTCCGAATAAATTTCTTAGGAGAGTTGCTCTTTGGTGTTGACATCTACTCAACAATCATTCGAATCAGGTCGCCATCTAAGAAATCAAGCAGGCCATATTGTCGCACGTTTGATCCCACACATTTTCAGATATGAGTGCATACACCAGGGTTTCTAGACATCTTAATCTCCACCATGAACTGAATGAGGATGACTACGACAGACGATCTGAATTTTGCGAGAATGTAACAGAAAAACCAGGATTCATTAAGCATATTTGCTTCAGTGATGAGTGTTCATTTCGTTGGAACGGGAAAGTGAACAGACACAACTCTCGCTAATGGAGTCAGAACAACCCCCACCTACTCAGAGAAGAGCACACACAATGGCCACAAAAGTTGAATATGTGGGCATGGATTCTAATCACCTTGGATAAATATTGAATTGGCCCAATATTTATCCAAGGTGATTCAAATGGTGCGGTTTATTTGGATATGCTGCAGAATCTGAGTGAACCACTTATTTTGGATGCTGTTAACACGGACCTTGATGATGATGGTAATCCACATCTATTGGCAGATAACATTTATTTCCAGCAAGATGGGGCACTACCTCATTTCCTATTACAGGTGAGAGAATGGCTATCCCAAACTTTTCCAAAGAAATGGATAGGTCGTCGCGGTCCAATAGAATGGCCGGCACGCTCGCTGGACTTGGCACCCAATGATTTTTTCCTTTGGGGTCATTTGAAATCCGTTAATTATGAAACTCAACCTACTGACCTGAACGATTTGGAATGAAGAATTATAACTGAATGCCAGGCAATTCTCAGAGAAACAGTTTCAAAGGTGCAGGAGGCATTTGAATATAGACTCTACTACTGTCTGGGAGTTATTGGCAGTCATTTTGAACATTTTCTGTGAATAATTGTTTGATAATCTATGTCGTATAATTTATTTACTCACAAATCACCAATATACCATTTGAACTCGAATATCTCGAGCACGCTTTCTTCAAATTCAGAAAATTTTGCACCGCTAGTATCAGAATTATATTACCTTCACAATGATGTATGATACGACCCTCATACCCCATTTAAATTATAGAGGGGGTTGCTCTGGGGAGTAGGGTGTTGAAGTATAACATATCTTCTTGTAGTCAAATGGTGTCCTCCTCCAAACAAAAATCGATGTGTCTCGGCGATTTTTCGTAAACTAATTTGGACCACCCGATATAA
Organism: Gonioctena quinquepunctata; assembly: GCA_018342105.1. Lineage (NCBI taxonomy): Eukaryota > Metazoa > Arthropoda > Insecta > Coleoptera > Chrysomelidae > Gonioctena > Gonioctena quinquepunctata. The sequence continues at coordinate 66,799 of JAFIRS010001145.1, forward strand.
ACGGGCCATGAAGGCTGCAAATCTGTTTGTTGCGTATGATAGCTGTACAATTTACGGTACCATTGAGTTACGTAAATGTTTTAAATCAAATGATTTTAATCAATAGTCACGCAGCTGTGAATCTGATTCAATTTAATGCTCCAACTGTAGTAGCCAGAAAAATATTAACTAAGCTGTAGATTATGCCTTTGGGAGAAGAAAAAATGACCGACTTACATACAGGCTCTCGGTAAATTTTAAAACAATTTGTTTTCGAATCAAGAGCAACGCGGCGGTCTCATACCGTTTCAGAGATATATTGGCTTTCTCCTTCTCCAAGAGGTCATTTTTAGGCACCGTTTTCGAGCACAAATATCACTCACAATGCCTCCTTTTTTTACCAGCTTGAACTACGAACACCATATCACTAATATTCGGTACAACTTTGCACGAAATATAGCCGGTTTTATCGAAAAAACACTAACTTTCCACCTTTGGCAGATGAAATTCAGTAAATATGAAAAGTAAGGTTGGGTATAAATATTGAAAGAGTATTTTTTCGATAAAACCGGCTACATTTTGTGCAAAGTTGTACGGAGAATGAGTGTTTTGGTGTTTGTATTATAAGCTAGTAAGAAGAAGGAGGCATTGCGAGAGATTTTTGTGCGAAAAAACGGTGCCTAAAGATGACCTCTTGAATCATATTTACTGTAATTAACAAATTTTTTCTAACGAAATTTTAAGATTTCGACAGGCAAGCCAACGTTGCTGCATTATCATCCTCCCTATTTGCCAATTTTAATTTGGCTCCTGGAACGTCGTCTTCTGTCAAAAAATTTTTTTCATTTTGTTTTTACATGTACTCTAATGTGAGTTAGGTAATGGTTGTCCCTACCGGACTACTAGCGCTGCCAGTGGGAAATTTTTCGTACTTGAGGAAAAAGGCTCATTGTTAAGGCACATTTTCAGTAACTGTTTGTGAAATAGAAGTCATAATACCGATCAAAAGGTAATTTTTTTACAAACAAAAAAGTCTGGAACACGTTTTCAGCTATATGTAACGGCATGTAATGGATTCCAAGTTATTTAGCAAAATCTTTCGAAAAAATCGAAATAAAAAAACAAATTTTCAATAAAGTTACAAATATTTCTGGTATTATGGAATTAAACAATAAAATGCGTTTTCTCTTGAATAATAATCACTAACAATATAGGTGAATATCGATTTGTTGAAAATATGAACAGGATGATGATGATCGTGGAAGCGTGAAATAGATTTCCGTCGACAAAAATGTATTGAAGACTTGTGAATGCGATGTCTGTCTCGCGTCAATGTTACGAATGATTTCTGGTGAGTACTCTCTTTTGGAAAACATTCTTCTTTGTGTCATTCATCATAATAAGTTCTTAATTGAGAGTGGAATAGGAAATCAAATAACTATCTGAATAAAAATGCAAATTTTCAATTTCAGATTTTTTCTTTTGAGTGAGGGGCTTTTCAGAATATCTATCAGATGTAGTTCAATGTCCAGCGTGGCTTTAGCTGGGGAAGTAGTTGTTTTCTGTTAGACATTCACAAAAAATAACTTCATTTTCATCGTGGATTTCTCAATTCACAGAAAAATCTTTCTATCAATATTCAATTGAGAATGTTTCCCTTTTCAAGGTAAATATCAAAATACAAACTCGAGTTATATAGGGAAATGTAGAAGCGATTATATTCATTACGTCATCAACACCGCTAGGTTCAGGAAAATTTGTGTCCCTGGATTTTAAGACTCGTTAATCCATGTACTATCTGAATCCAAAGGGGCTCATTGGTTGCCAGATGTGAAGTTTTATTCAGCTATTTGGATGTCATCAAAATAAACTATTACGTTCGGAATAGTCCCGAAAACAGCATTATCAATATTTCCTGATAAACTTGTTTGGTTATTGGAAAATCATTGAGCTGTACATTTTCAGTGAATAAAGTGGAAGAAAATGCATGTGAAGTTAGTCATAAAAAAATAGATTAAATTTTTGTCGTCTGTTCTGACTGATTGTTACGCCGAGTACGACTGTGCGCGCATCAATAACGGATGACTATAAACAGTTTTTGTAAATATACCAGGACTGTAATGAAATCTTTTTTTTTTTGTAAGTTTTTGTGTAAGTTTTGAAAAATGAAGAAGTTTGCAACTTCTTCTTTCGTTTTTTATAGGTGACTTCTGGTCAAGTGATCTATTTTGACAAGTTCTACATCCTGTGTCAAAAGATGCCTCACCCTTGAAAACATCCTATATATATATATATATATATATATATATATATATATATATATATATATATATATATATATATATATATATATATATATATATATATATATATATATATATACCGGTTGTCAACCAATCTATTAGACAAGGCATAACTTACTTAATATTAGGTTAATCAAAATGAGATTTGGTATAGGTAAATGGTATGTGAAGAGAAAGGTTTTCGCATATTTTTAACAATCTGGTCACTTCCGGTTTCACCGAAAATGGCTCCAATTTTGAATTTTTGAATGGAACTCCCTGTATATTGTAACATTTTTGGATTCCTGCGACAATTCTGGATCAGAATGTGACATTTGAAGAAAAATTTAGTCCTACTTGATTTTTGTAGAGTTACTCAATATTGTATCTAGGTGCACTAGATATTCCAAATGGTCTCCGGAACCGATATGTTCCAAATGGAGATGAGGAAGCGCAATGTCTGGATGATTCTTTATCCAACCCAATATTATAAGAGCCATCCTTCAAATCAAATACGGCCAGAATTGACTTTCCACTCAAAAGGCTACTGATTTCAGATTTTGTTGGAATCATAGCAGACTTACGAGTAATTGCCTTATCTTAGATCCACTGGATCTAGACATTTCCATTTTCAATTTTTTTTATTCCACCGTCATTTTCAAGTTTTTTTAATTTTCTTCAACATTTTCTCTGATAGCAATCGAAATGAGTCGAGGTTCTTTTATTGTTGGTGTTATATTTTTATTTATATTAATATGACACTCAAAATCTTCGAGTAAACCTATCCCTGTAGAGACATCTCTATTTTGTTCTTCAATGTCATCTTTACTTGAGGAATATCTAATATACAGTGCTAGTCAAAAGTCCCCTCCCCCCCTCGTATCTTTTGAACGGGTATACTTATAATAATGAAATTTGGAGGGTGGAAATAAACGGATGTAGGCTTCTCAACTGGTCATAACAGGTGACGCAATAGTCATAAATGACGTCACAAGGCCACTGTGACCAATAATTTTAAATGGGACCCTATGGCAAGTGACAGCTCGTTTGAAAGGTATTGAAAATACCTATTCAGTCATACCAATTTTGTTTGGGTTTCGGCTGATTTTGATTGATAAATTGAAGAAATACGAAAATTATAGTTTCGCATTTAATTAATAAAGATTTTAGAACCAGTTCTTATAATAAGTGTTCAAAATGTGCTCCATCTACTTCCTGGCAGTAATGCATCCTATTCCTAAACTCTTGTCGTACTCGTCCCAGTGTGTCAGCGGAAATTGCCCTACATTCTTCAACAATTCGTTGTTTCAGAATGGCAATACTGTCAGGTGCTGTAGCGTAAACCTTAGATTTCAAGTACCCCCATAGAAAAAAATCTAATGGTGTAAGGTCCGGTGACCGAGCTGGCCATTCGATCGAACCTCGTCGTCCAATCCATCTACCACGATATTCTTCATCTAGGTAACGTCTTACTGCACCGTAATAGTGTGCAGGAGCACCATCTTGTTGAAACGTTATTTCCAAGTTGTCGAATTCATCTGGATTATCTTCTAGAATTTCAAGAATTAACGCCTCAATATCATTTTGTAACATCTCCAGATACAATTCACCGGTTAAGTTAGCATTGAGAAAAAGAGGCCCAACTATGTGGTTTCCCAAAATACCTGCCCAAACATTTACTTTTTCTGGAAATTGAGTATGTTTTTCACGAAAGATGTGAGGATTTGTGTCACTCCAATACCTCACATTCTGAGTGTTAACATTTCCATTGAGAAAGAAAGTACTTTCGTCACTAAAACAAATTGTTTGTATGTAGCCTGGTTGTTGTTTCATTTTATTGGACATAGTTTCACAGAATTCTAGTCTTCGGTCGGGGTCATCATCTGAAAGTTGGTGCACCATTTTTAATTTGTATGGATGAAATTTGTTTTTAGCCAACACCCTATGTACTGTCCTTTGACTGACTTCACAGATAGACGCAACTTGGGCTGTGGAAGAAGTAGGGTTTACTACCATTTCTCCAATTATGTCAATTTTTTTGTCATCACTAATTGTTGGTCGACCAGATCGTTTGGCATCTTGAACACTACCTGATGCTTCAAACTTCCGAAGAAGCTTCCTCAAATAAACCCTCGATATAGGGCGATCGGGGTACCTCTCATTAAACAGTCGTTCCGCTGCATGGAAATTGTTTCTACATTCACCAATTATTAAGATAGCTGCTACTTTGTCGGCTACAGTACGTACCATTTTGCCTATGTAAACACTTAAACGTCTCGTTAAACAATAGCTTAGGTAAATTTTCAAGGTATAAACACTTTTGACAAGTAGAGAATTCAAAAACGTCAACCTTTTTGACAATTAACCAGAGGCGTACTTTAAAACTTTATTAATTAAATGCGAAACTATAATTTTCGTATTTCTTCAATTTATCAATCAAAATCAGCCGAAACCCAAACAAAATTGGTATGACTGAATAGGTATTTTCAATACCTTTCAAACGAGCTGTCACTTGCCATAGGGTCCCATTTAAAATTATTGGTCACAGTGGCCTTGTGACGTCATTTATGACTATTGCGTCACCTGTTATGACCAGTTGAGAAGCCTACATCCGTTTATTTCCACCCTCCAAATTTCATTATTATAAGTATACCCGTTCAAAAGATACGAGGGGGGAGGGGACTTTTGACTAGCACTGTATAAAATTCTCGTGTCACAATGTTAGTAACCTTACTCCTCCGAAACGGCTTTACTGATTTTTACCAAATTTCATATGCATATTCAGTAGGTCTGAGAATCGGCTACTATCTATTTTTCATACCCCTAAGTGATAAGGGTTGTTCACCCTTAACATTTTTTTTTGATCTTTGGACAAAACTTTGTGTTTTTATTTTTTTATGATACAGTATTCAAAAATACATACAACCCTTAATTTTCACCCTTCTACGATCAACCCCTATTTTTTTGGCAAGATTTTTATTTTTATTACTCTTAATTTCCACCCTTCTACGATCAACCCCTATTAGAATAGAAAAACGGGAAAACAGGAAAACGAGATAACGGGATAACGGGAATAACGGGATAACGGAAAAACGGGAAAATGTGATAACGGGAAAACGGGATAACGGGATGACAGGATAAGGACATAACGGGAAAACGAAATAACGGGATAAAAAAAACGGGATAACAGGAAAACGGGATACCGGGATAACGGGAATAACGGGAAAACGGGATAACGGAATAACAGGATAAGGGGATGAGGGGAAAACGGGATAACGGGATAACGGGATAGAGCAAAAATAGGATAACAGGAAAACGGGATAACGGGATAACGGAATAACGGGATAACGGGATAACGGGATAACGGGATAACGGGATAACGGGAAACGGGATAACGGGAAAACGGGATAAGGGATAAGGGAAAACGAGATACCGAGACAACAGAAAGCGGAAGGAGTCAAAAGCATAATCTAGATGGAACAACATAAAGGAAAACATAGAAAAAAAGAAATTATACGCGGACATTGGACAGGACAACGTCTGTCGGGTCGGTACTCTGTATAAAAGTCCCAGTTCGACACATGTTATGCATCTTGTTTTTAAATCAGCTGACCAAATTGGCTCTTTGCTCCAATCCAATGGAATTGACATTTTGATTTTAAAATAAGTGCTTTAAAAAAAACTCCGGTCCCAACAGTAATTTTTTTTCTTGTTCATACCGGGACTCAACATGTTGATGAAGCTACAACTTATTAATATTCATTATTCATTGGAAATATATCACTGTAACGAAACAAGTGTTCAATCAATCAAGTTATTTATATATTTACATATATGCTAATTCTGGAATGTTAATTGTTCGTCTGTTTTCAATAAATATAAAAAAAATATTATTTTATACAATAAACGAATTGCAGAGCTAATTCTTTCCAGTGTGATGGTAGAATTGGTGTTTCCAATTATTCAATTGGAAGTAATGTGCAATAGAAGGTTGTTCCCAAGATTCCTATGAACGCCTTTTATTTGAGATCTCTTGTTTTCCATCAGGGACCTCACCATACTTGAAGATTTCTCTCAAGGATTGGAATTTGACAAATATTCATCTGAAAAATTCAGTGGGAGGATGAAAACATGTTTTTACATTGTGAAAGAGCCAGCTGAATAAAAAGTATTTTTGATCTTGTATAGGATAGTTGGCGAATAACCACTTATTTCTACTTTGCCAACCTACTTCAATTGGTAGTACACAATCTATTAGAACGGATATAACAAAAATAGTGAAGAAAGTCACGTTGATTGAACGATGGTGGCTTATATGGGGCCAATGTTGAATATTCAACATGATAATTATATTAGAGTTCAGATCATCTGTATCCATTGATAAAAACAGTATTATTTATAGACGCAATTCTGAAGTATCAGAAGTATACCTCTGTTTCAGAATAAATTTAGATTTTTATATTTGTTCTAACATGGGTATATTGTTTTCGGTTAATATGTTAGAATATTAATATTATCAATAGTAGGAAGATATAACTTTTGCCAATAACAGAGCGTCATCAGTGTAAAAAGTATTGCTAATTTTATATTTTTAAAAAGTTTCATCGGTATGATTCTCTCAAGATATGTTCATATTTTTTGCCTTATACATATATATATATATATATATATATATATATATATATATATATATATATATATATATATATATATATATATATATATATATATATATATAAATTTAAATAGATATATATATATAAATATATATATATATATATATATATATATATATATATATACAGTGTCCGGCAGAAAGTACGCATCATATGGGAATTTTTTTTAATATAATATTTTGACAAATGTCGATACATGCAATCGCTTGTGCATCAAAAGAAACCCAAAAGATGTTGTACAGTGCCGTTCGTCTTTTCTTGTTTGGCGGGAAATTTAAAAATTTAAAATTATGTCTCAAAACACACTTATTTGGGAAAATATTGAAAAATGTTATTTGGAAAGTTGTTTAGAACGACATTTTATAGCTATGTACAAGTTTGAAAGAAATCTGAGATGAAAATAAAATCAATTTTGCCAAAAAATTCAATTTGGAATAATACATTTCTGACAAATAAACTCATTAGTAAAGCCCAAGAGTAATATTTTGGATAATGTTTTGTAAAGATTCACCAGCTACTTCTATTTTAGTCGAAGAAAATTTTAAATCTGTGGATTTGCCATGTGTTCAGCTGCTTCATAAGAGGTCACAGAAATATCCTCAGGACATTATGATCCCGATACTGTTTATTATTGACAAAGAACCATCTTTATTAATAATGAACAGTATCGGGATTATTAATGTCCTGGAGATATTTCAGTAACCTCTTATGAAGCAGCTGAATACATGGCAAATCCATAGATTTAAATTTTTTTCCGAATAAAATAGAAGTAGCTTGCGAATATTTACAAAATATCATTTAAAATAATACTGTTGGCCTTACTAATGAGTTTCTTTGTCTAAAATGTATTTTTCCAAATTGAAATTTTTATTATGGCAAAAAATTGATTTTTATTTTTTTATCTCAGATTTTTTTCAAAACTTGTACATAGCTTCAAAATAACGTTCTGAACAACTTTGGACAACAACAACTTTGGAATAACATTTTTCGATATTTTCCCAACTAAGTGTGTTTTGAAATATAATTTTTAATTTTTTGAAATTTCCCTCCAACCACGGAAAGACGAACGGCACTGTACAACGTCTTTTGGGGTTGCTTTTGATGCAGAAGCGATTGCACATCGATATTCGTCAAAATTTATTAATAAAAGAATTTCCCATATGATGCGTACTTTCTGCCGGTCACTGTATATATATATATATATATATATATATATATATATATATATATATATATATATATATATATATATCTATGAGAACAATTTATTCGGCATTCAGACAGGAAAATGACAACTTGAAACTGAAAAATAAAAATGTGGATCGGCCAGGAATCGAACCTGGGACCTTTCGATCCAAAATAGGATTGACACCAGGAATAAACAATTAAATTCAATTAGGTTGTATACGATACTATTTGCATACATCACAATAACCCCCATCATCATCTTTGTCACCAACATGGAACTGAATTTAAAGATGTGAATCGCCGGATTCTAACATGGACTGGTAGCTCACACGGTAGAGCGTTCGACTAGAAATCGAAATGTCCCAGGTTCGATTCCTAGCCGATCCACATTTTTATTTTTCAGTTTCAAGTTGTCATTTTCCTGTCTGAATGCCGAATAAATTGTTTATATATATGTATATATATATGTATATATATATATATATATATATATATATATATATATATATATATATTGTTATGTTAGGAAAAGTTTATGAAATAATTAAAATAATAATTCTTTATTATTATTAGGTATTTTAGTTATCGTGGTTCATGCTATGTTTGTTTTAGAATTTTTCTATTTTTTTTACTATTCTTAAATCTTATAACATGCTCTAGTCCTTTGTATCAGAATGTCAGTCCTGAAGTATCTCTATTGTCGTAAGTATGTGACCAACAATACATTCATGTTGAATACACAATAAAAATATTATGAAAATTTAAGTTAATGAAAAAACTTTGTATTTCAAGTAGATCAAATGGTATACAAGTTGGAACATCCTGTATGGTATATCATATCAGGAAGAAACCCAACAGCGAGATGTCAAAAACTATGCAAGGCACACAATGAAATATGAAAATTATGAACACAGAAAAGTGTCGAATTTGAATTTTATCCCAGTCTGTAGATATAATATAAGGTCTAGGATAGTACATTGTACATAAAATCATTAGAATAAGTCAGAATAACAAACAGTGGTATAGAAAGTGGCAATAAATCTCAAAATTTGTGAAAAGAAACAAAATGTGTGGGTTGCCAAGAGGAACTATAACAAGCTTGAGGAGATAGAAAATTGTGTTAGAAACCGAAGCCGATACCAAATTTAGAGAGAAAAATATAAGAAAAATCAAGATAAAAACAAGCAGAACTATCTAAAACCGTTATATAACTGATTCACATACAAATGGAAAAATAAGCAAATCAGAAGAAAACACTTACCTTATTAAAATAACAAAGTCCAGTCCATGCCATTCCCAGGAACAAAAGGGGATTTTTGCAGTGTAGCTGTGTGTTCCAGTAAGCACGAACACTTCCAAGAGGCAGGAGAACACCACAAAGGAAGAATTGCAAGGTATTCCAAAAGCTGAACTTAATACAGTGCAACGCATCAGGTCCAGAAACTTATATTGGTCATCTGATCACTAGTGTCCTTTCTTTTGAACTATCAATGACTTTTCAATGCTCACAGGCTCTTCATAACCTTCAAACGTTCATTTAACCAGTATTTATCCCACATCAACAATTTTTACCATTCCATATTACTATCCTCCGTGGATAAGTTAGATTTCGCAGAGTAGCCCAAGTAACAATTTGGTGCTTCATAAAAACTGAGGAAACGTTTACATATTATTTTTATAAAGCTTTATTTTTCTCAAAAACATTTTAACGGCGTTCTTACAGCAACTATAAACGCTAAATGGGCACGGTCTTATAAAACGAAACATTTGTTCAAGAAGTTTTATTACGCCTGTGACAGCTATAACAGAATTATTGTATAAACATTCACATATAATTTATAGGAACTGTATAGAATCACCACAGAATAGTTCTATAGGATTTTTGTAATAATCATTCACGAATTCTATTCAGTTCATTATTTATCACTCAAAAAACTATTATAAATCTCTGAAATTTTTTTTTATGGGAACTGCATTTTCGTTCGTGATGAAACTTTTTTATCGCGTACAGGAACAATAATGAGATTCAGCAATTTCTTAAAGTATTCCACGGAAAATGAATAATCTTACCAATTTCACAAAAGTGATTTCTTTGTTGTTCTCGTGATAATTAATCATGTCAGGATTGGTAATGTCTATACTTTGTATTGCGGTGGATCGCTTCTGCATATTTTATTGATTAACACATCGTAAATCTAACTATGAAGTTGATTTTGACTGCGGAGTGAATTCCACTGTGGATTATATGGTACATATAATATAAAACTTTCAAGCGCTGTGGAATTTTTGAAGATTTCTTGAATTTACCAAAAATAATTAAATTTTTGTTTTCAGAACTTCGCTACTAATTTGATCAATTGTTGTTGATTGTTGTTGATTATGCGACAGTTAACTTTTCTGAGCATTAGTTTTTTTTTTATAGCTAATATTTACTACTTCTGTATATTGGTAAACCATCCATGTTCACATTGCCAGTTATTGTTTTGAGTAAATCACTGATTTTACCCAAAGCCTGTCCCAAACTAACTTCGAAACCATGATGCCAATAGTTGCCAGTGCCAACTTTTGTCATTGTTTGACACGTTTTCGAAAGCGTTCTAGGATCTTCAGGAAGGATGCTTGCGAAGCGTTTACTGATATTTTTCAATAAATATTTCAGAGCCAAATGGGATATGTTGAAGGAGACCGCCCATGATCTCAGATAATTTTTAAATCTCACATTTTTTCCATCTCACAAATAACATTATCTATCTCCTCGTTGAAATAATCCAACTCGGAAACCTGGGTACTTTTGGTCACTTCGGTATCATTTGGCACGTTTGCTGCTTGTGTACCACATATGGAAGGACTTTCATCATGCCCAGAGCTGGTTGAGTATTGATGAGTTATCAGACCAAAATTCTCTTCATTGTCTAGATTATTCACCTTCATACGACAATCCGCAGTGCCGTGAAGAATTTTCTGATAGTTGGTCTCAACTTTTCTGCGGAAAGCGCCACTTCTTTTGAGTTTCTTCCACCTGCTTATTTGTGTTATTGACGCCATTTTACATGTACACACACTTGAGAAAACAGAAGGAGACTGAACTAACATGGTGTATCCAAATGAAAAACTACTGTAAGAGTTTCATTTTATAAACGTGCTTTTCAATATCATTTTGTGTTCAATAAGTTTATTGTTTTATCACTGCTTTGTTAGACCATTCAGGAGCATATTATTCGTATTGTTATAGAATAGTTATTTATCCGTTTTTGTCGGGAGCATATTGCTTTCTGAAGTAAAAGAGTATCACAGAAAACACCAATACAACAATTTTGTAACCTGTTGATGAATTTTTATAAACCATTTATGAAACTATCTGCGAGAGAACATAACAGTACCTGCTAATATCACTACAAAACTACTAGAAATCACTTTGGTCCTCTAAGCTGAAATGTCGTATAACTTGAATTGTATGAACGTTTGAGAAACTGTTCCAAGTTCTTCCTTTGAGATGTTTTAAAATTTCACTCTAAGAACGTTCTCAACAATGATCTAAAGAATAATTTGATATCAAAGAACAAAATAATCATGTTCGCAATGTTAACTCCACAGATTGGCTTTTCGACAGTCGCAATATAATGCCAATGAAACTAAATTGTTCTGTTACCTGAGAATTACAAAGCCAATTCATTAGTTGGGAGGTCAGTTTTAAGGATTAATTTCAATAAAAACAACTATTTGACGATTTTTCTGCATTCTTTGTTCATCTGTTGAACATCTAACCATATTTTCACCCACAAAACAGCATATTTGACATCTAGCTTTGCGCCAAGTTGGTACTACTCACCCTGCTGCTGATGATAGAAATGACTCATTCTTCATAGCGTACCGACTGAGCTGGGATAAGGTAAAAAGATTGTTGAAAAAGAGTAAGACAACATACCCGGAGTTTCATTTTTGTTTGATAAGTATTCATTTTTCAAAATTATTGAAATCAATGAAACAAATCCACCATAATATAAATAATAATAAATCAACAATCAAAACAATTGGCGACAAACGCGGGCCAATTATAAATTACAATTATAAATAAGTATTATAAAGTACCAATCATAACAATTGGCCCCGCAACGCGGGGCAAATGAGGGAAATAACAGCAACGTGGGGCATAATTGTCAAAATAATAATCAGAAGCAAGAGTAAATTTTATAGAAATTGAAAAGAAAAACATTTGTTTGAAATCAAAAATATTTATACAGGGAAAATATAAAGTTGTCATTTTGGACCTCTTGTATTGACAATTTGTATAAGTGTTGAGAAAATGGATTTGAGATATTTTAAAAAAGTTGGTTTGGAAGAAGGTGCAGAAGGCAGAAAGAGGGGTGATCAGGAACAAGGAGAGAGTAGTAATGTGAGAGGGAGTGGAATAGAAAGTGAGACAATAGAAATGGAGAGTTTGTTTCAGAAAATGAGGCTTTCATGCCAAGTATGAATAATGAAAACTAAAAAAAAATTAATGAAAATATGGCGAATGTGAAAAATTATATGAAAAATGAAATGAATGGAAATTCAGCAAGAATGGAAGAAAGAATGAAGAACCAAATGAAAGTAAACGCAGACAAAATGAATGAAAATATGGGAAGTATAAAAGATGAAATAAAAGATTTGAAAGGAAATCCAGCAAGTATGAAAGATGAAATGAAAAATGAAATGAAAGAAATGAAAAATGAAATGAAAGATAAAGGGGAAGAAAATTCAGAAAAAATGGAGAGAATGAAAAATGAAATGAAAGAGCAAATAGAAAGAATGAATGATGGATTGAGAGAAAGTATGGGAAGAAGGAAGGAAAAGATGAATGATGTAATAAAAGAAAATATGGAAGGAGTGGAAGAAAATGTGGAGAGAATGGAAAGTAAAGTGCAGTTGAAATTAAAGAAAAAATAAAAAAAAATAAACCATTAAATAAAAAAAGGAATTTTAAAATAATGAAGAAGTTAAGAAAGACATAAATATGCTTAATAGAAAGATTGACACTCAACAAAAAGATACTTATATAAAATGTATAACAGTAGAAAATGAAATATCAAAATTTGAGAATATTGAAGGAATATGTTAACGATTTGAAAAAAGTAGTGAGCAAAATAAAATTCAGGGGGTAGTTATACAAAAACAGATATTAGTAAAAATTTATTAGAGAAAGATGATAAACAAATACATAATATAAAAATGAATATTGATGACAATATTAATGAGTTCTTGGATGATATGAACATGATTAATAAGAATTTTGAAATGCAAAAAGGGAACAAAAATGATAAAATAATAATAATGATAATTAATGACATAAAAATGACTAATACCAATTTTAAGATGAAAGGAACAATACAATCAAAGAAATAATAATAATGGATAGTGAAATGTCAAATATAAAAATAGGAATGAATGTGAATAAATATCACTATCAGAAACAAGAACAATTTTAAATTTTGGATTTTTTTTTTTTAAAGTATTAATATAAACTTTGAACTGAAAATTTTTGAAATAAAATATATGCTTGTAATAACAAGCAAGTACAATTCCATAGAAGGGGAGATAAATAATAAATAATTTTTTTTAGGAAATAAGCAATGGTAGGTTTAATAAATTTCAAGGTAAGTTAGGGAAAAAAAACGTAAGAAAATTTTTTTTATAGATATTGTTTAGAATATTTGAATAAAATGGAAAATAACCTTAAAGGTGTAAATACATCAATGAGAAAAAAAGAGGAAACAAAAAAATTAAATGAAAAACATTGGAGTTGAAACAATTATCGGTACAGATCAGATATAAAAAGTAAAAAACCAAAATAGATTATGAAGGGAAAATATAGAAATGGATAATAAATAATATGAATTTTGAAGGAAAATAAAAAGAAACAAAGAGTAAAATATGTTGTGTATAAAAAGAAAGAAAAAAAAAAAATAATGAAGTATATAATAAGAAATATGAAGATGATGATAATAATGGAGGTATATTAATAATTAAAATAAAGGTACATTAATGAATTATAAATGAGTATAATAAGTTAATTATTTATGAATAAAGTATAGCGAAAGAGTATATGCACAAAATGAAAGTAAATTAAATAAATTATATATATATATATATATATATATATATATATATATATATATATATATATATATATATATATATATAATATATATATATATATATATATATATATATATTATATATATATATATATATATAAAAACCCACTATTCCCAATATATATATATATATATATATAGCTGCAGCTGACCTGCTCAGAGCAATGAGAAAACTCTGGCCAGATGCAATACACATTTGAATAATAAGGAATTAAAAATTGATTGCAGACTAACGGCAATAGATATTGAATTTAATAGTGATGGAAACAGTTTAAACTCTTTATATCCAAACTGGTAGATGAAGTCAGAACTAGTGAATGAAGTCAACATAATTTGATGCACTTAACAAATCATAATTATCAAAAAATCTATTTTGAAAATACAAAGTCACAAACAGTATTTTATTAAAAATGAGATCGATGGCCATTGTGATCTAATGATCCAGAATTACAGGTAAACAGTGTTGCCAGGTAGTGTTTTGATGATTGTCGCACGGACCTCTAGTTATGAATTAGAAATCTGCCAACAAATGAATGTTCGTCAGATTCGACTACTGTTTTCTGATTGGCTGGTTACTGGAAGACCTCACTAAGCAGCCAATTAGAAAACAGCACGTCATGTGCACGAGAAGTAATCTGAATATTATTTCCTTTGTCTTACGTTGAAGATTGTTCTAATAACCAAATAGCGAACTGTTCCTTGAGTATTTTGAGGAGAGTAAATCACTCGTTCCATTAATGAATAGTAATAATTTTTATTCATCAGCAGAATAATACAAAGTTTTTTGAAGAAAAATTTTTTTTAAAATTATTTACAAATTATAAATGCGATGATCTGATACTAAGTGAATACATATGACATGTAATTTTGTGATGAATGAATCGCAGAGTGAACCCATAAAAAAACTTTATGCATGGGAAACGATGTGACATTCAGTCTATACAACTTATTTATGTAATGTGGTCGCTATTACAATGTTCGTGATTACATTTGTGAAATGAAAATCTCTGAACTAAACGATTCTGGTATTACTACCTCTGATAAATTCACGGATATGTTCTCTGAGTATGAATTGGATTTATTTTTTTCATTCTATTCTTGAACATACTACTCAAATTCTATTTTTTGATCTCCTCAGGCAAATCATTATACAGTTTTGGACAAAGGTAAGTGAAACATTTCAATCCTATAGTTTTTTCAGGGGGAGGAACAACAAACCTTCTGTTGGTTTTTTGCCGGGTATTATGTTCATGATCAATATTTTTATGAAAGTTCCCGTATTTGTGCTGTTTTACTAGAAATGTCCTCGCATAGAGTTGGTTGACGTCAAATATTTGGGTCTTTGGATTCCAATTCTCATTCATTCTCATACTTTCTGATACTTTCTACATGAATCTTTCGAATAATTGCCAAGGGGGGAGATATAATATATTTTGTTAGAATTGCTATAAATACACTGAAGAACTGAGCAAATTCTGACCTCTGAGGCTATCTCAAAAACACTAAAGTAAAATTCTTTGACATAATCCATTGCCCTACATATTATTATGACAATAAAAACATCAAACCGAATACACTACACTTATAGTAATGGAATAATGACACTGTTTTTGTCTTTCAGAACACATATAATAGGTAGCGCCTTCTTTGCAGCGGTTCCCAATTGCATTGCAATTAACATATTTTTTGTTAAGTCAGCCTTGTTAAAATAATTCAATTAATACCTTACATGAAGAAAAACAGCTTCTGGATCGCTAAGATTAGTTGTTGCAATCTGTGAATTCCAAACAGGACGTATTGCACCATGTTCTTTTCATATGCAAGAGGGGGGAGCGACAGTTGTGGCGTTGTTCCAAAACGAATTGTTGTCTGTTTCGTGCCTCAGAGTAGCTCCGGTACTACTTACATGGTAAAAGAAAGCTGTTGATATTGCTCGAAAAACGCAGATATATTCAAGCGCTTGCACCAGTTCGGTGTTAGATGTGAGAACAAACTTCAGCAAAAGACAAAGACAAGAATATTCAAATTATTTCTAGTGCACCTCGCGTACTGTATTCGAATTGGTTGGTTAGTAAGATCTTCCATTCAACAGCCAATCAGAAAACAGTAGTGGGATATGAGAAACGTACGTCAGTTGATAGCTTTCTGATTCCTAAGTAGAGGCGCGTGCGAGAACTTTGAAAACACTACCTGGCAACACTGTTTACCTGTCATTCTGGATCAGGTGGTCACAATGGCCATCGATATTATTTTCAATAAAATACTGTCTTTGGCTTCTAACAACTGATTTTTTGATAATTGTGATCAGTTGAGTGATCCAAAGTATGTTGACTTAATCTTTTAGTTCTGACTTCATCTACCAGTTTGGATATAACGAGGCTCGTTCGTTTTCATCACATGCAAATTGGAAATATATCACCCTCAGCCTGCAATAAATGCTTGGCTTCTTTTTGTACATTTACCAAAAAATCAAGTCAACAAAATTTATCCATCAATTGCCCATGCTTTTTGAGAAAATACTAGCATGTTGATGATGAAATTCACCTGGTGAATAAATAAAAATATTTCTCTATCCAAGTATGTTATAATGGTGGATACTGTGGATAAAACAAAACTAATGATCTATACTGGTTTGAATATCGAAATGGAACTATTCTTTCAAATGAAGATTTCTTAATACTTCATCATATCAGAAAAAAAAAACAATAGTTAATTTGCGGACATTTGGAATAATATAAAATTATGTGTAATAGGCAATACCCCATGGAAGTACCTGAAAGGAGGCATTAGCCCACTGAAATTTAGTGTCTCTGACGAACTGCTATAACGAAACTGCTATGTACCTTCACAAAAAAATTAAGTGCTTGACAAAATCTGAAAGTATATTTGGAATGAGTGTCGTCTAGTCCATTTGAAATGGTTTGTGATGGATAGACTTGCCGTAATGTAATTTTCACTTTATAATTGTTTGAAAATAGAATTCACGCTGAGATTTATTCGATGGTGACATTTTTATCAAATACCAAAGCCATGTTCCATGTTAGTAAATAAAAACTTCATAATTATTACATCGCCAATATCTTTGAATATAGTAAAAACTTTTTGTACACGAGATTCATTTTAAATTTTTGCATTTGAAGTAATTATAATCAATCGACAATTTTTTTTTATTTGAGTTTACTCGTGCATTTTCAATGTCATTTGAATGGATGCATGGGTGGTAATGCATTTTTACATATTTTTATCATGGGTAAATACTGAAAAATCGTTAGTATTGAATATCAATAATAATGATAGATTATTTCAGAGAACATGAACGCATTCCTTCATTGATATTTCATGACCAAATTGTTGTTGTTATTGAACTTGATTATTTTATACCATTGAACTCAGTCGTCATTACCACGATTAGTTATCCGTATCTGACAGACCACATATTTTTTTGTACGGAAAATGGCGAATACTTCCTGACGTAGAATATAATAAAATAGAATATTTATTCAGCCATAGATCAATACAATGATATAGGTTATGTCAAAAACAAAAGAAATTACGTACATATATAAATACACATACACATATACATATAAGTTTAAAATAGTATAAATAGTATTAAGTATAAAATAGTATGAATAATAGAATAAATAACTCACCCAAATATTCAGCAATACATATAGGTTTATTAAGTATAAAATTATGTGTTGGGTTTTGAGAATGTTCATAATTTAAAAACTCATCCCCTGAATAAAAACCCTCAGTGGAAATGAAGTATGTAACTTTGAGTTTGCATGTGATCACGTTTGAGATTGCCTTCAGCTCATCTGGCATACAATTGAATTTTTTTTATCCCATATAGATTGGCGACATTTCGAAACGTTTAGTTTTATGCATTTTTATTCTTAGTAGATCTCTATTTCTCGTTGGATATCCATGCGAATGAGCATTAGCTTCCAAATTCATTTCATTTTTCTTGATATAAATCAGTAGACTGTAGACGTAGAACAGTTAGAATTTAATATTTTTTGAAATATGCTTTACAGGATTATGTTCTCCTCATATGGAATAATAGCCGAACTATTAATTTTTGGGCAATGAATACTTTCGTGATATCACTACTCCTTTCCCATATTATTATATTATACATCAGTATTGAATGTATAATTGCATAATATACATAGCAGTAATTTTTCAACCAACATATTCTTTAGTTGAAGGATAGCACAGAAACTACTATTTATTCTTTTGCAGACAAAGCAAATTTGCTTATCCCATTTCAACGCGGAATCAATATACAGGGTGTCCCAAACTCGATGGCCTATTAGATATTTCTGGAAAACGGGACATATGATTATTTTGAAAATTTGGTTTCTCAGGTAATTAGTTTTGTTCTATCGATCTAAAATGTTTTCAGCGCTGTGACGTTGCCGCTTATATTGAAAAGTAGCAACAACTTTGATATTTTAAATGGGACACCCTATATATTATTGCATTTCTCGCTTTGCTTTTCGGTTATTTTTGTATGACACTTTCCTATACCTATCTCCAGTGGTTTGCGAGAAATTCATTGATTTCCTTATTTTTTGTGCGAAACATAGCTTTAATCAAATGTTTAATACTGCGGTATTTGGATTCGAAGATAGCTGAAATTTTGGATATAGTTTGACAATGTCCTGTGTATTAGTTGCGTCTAAGGAAATGTTTTCTCCATTATATAGGGTCGTTCAAAATTTGTGATTTTACCGATACATACAAAAGTGGTGAAAAGTGCATTTTTTCAAACGAAACATCCTGTATATTATCGAAAATCCTGGAAGACAATTGAAGTTTCTTTCAAATGATGGTTCATGTTTCTATACCTAAATAGTCAAGTTTCCGAAATAAAAGCAAGTTTCTATAAAAATTGGATTATTTTGCCATATTTTGTATTAGGTAGCTATGAAATGTCATCAATAATAAAACGTTTGCGCGTTCATTAACGTAAATTTGATTAGAAAAGAATCAAAATAGAGATTGTTCATTCTTCATGGTCAATGTGATCAAATTATAGCAAGAACATGCAAAATGTTCTGTGGTATATTGAAGTGTGTGACTGTTAAGATGACGAACTGATTGTACAAAAAATGATCAATATACAGGGTATTATAAACTCGATGGCCTATTATACGTTTTTGAAGATCTGGGACATGAATACTTGAAATCTTGTATTCCACGATAAGTGATTGCGATCTACCTCTTGAAAATATTTTCACGGTTGCAGTGCATCTGCTTGTAACTAATATCGACACTCTTATTTCAAATGGGGAACACCCAGTATTTTATTCCGTATTTGAATTCTACTGATAAATACAAATAACTTTTACCGAACATGTCGTATACCTTACTCTACCTTTTATCGAATATTGATTATATTGTAATTGTTTTGCTACCAAGATGGGACTAACTTCAATTCAAATATCTTTCTTTTACTTGAGCTTTTTTGGGTTTGTAACCTTCCACAACCTAAAAAATAATAGAATTAATATAGAGAATCTATACAAGTTTGCCTTTCTACACGTGTATATATTTTCTATATTAATTCTATTATTTTTTAGGTTGTGGAAGGTTACAAACCCAAAAACCACACAGGACTCAAATTCAACTTTCATCCAGAAAATATTGATTAATTTCAGTATTATCGATTTGACCATATTTCATACAGGGTGTCTGAAAAAACACGTTCTTGTGGGCGATTAGGAAAAACAGCCATAAGTCATTTATTTACCTGTGCCTGTTGAGAAATCATGATTCACCCTAAGTAGAACTCAATTTTATTTCAATCAAAAAACAAATGGAGGTCATAATAATTGCTAATTCATGTGTTCGAAGTGCTGACCATTTACACGCAAACATTCGTGGATCGAAGTCATTACATGGTTGGTTGTTGCTCTTTGAACCTCTTCTGGCCGAATTTCCTCGAAAGTACGTATTATCCTCTGTTCCAATTCGTCCCTTGAATTCACAGGTGTTTCATATACAATCTGTTTGATTTTTACGCAGAGGTGAAAATCTAGAGAAGTTAGATCTGGGGATCGCGGTGGCCAAGGCTGTGGACCCAAGCGTCTTATTCACCGATCTTTAAAGGTTGTAGTCAGTTCTCTGCTCACTTCTTGTGTACAGTGAGGGGGGGCACCGTCCAACTGATACCAACAACTTCGATATACATGAAGCGACAAATTGTCCAAAAAGTCGCTAACTGTTGTTCTCAAAATATTCAAATATTTTCCAGAATTCAATAATTTATCATTCATTAGTAAACAAAACACATTTAAACTTAATTTTTCTTGAAATCCCCCTTCTTTTATAAAATGGGGATTTTCTGTAGCCCAGAAATGATTGTTTTTTGCGATTGAATATTCCCTCTCTCGAAAATTTAGATTCATCCATCCATATAATTTTCTGAAGGAAATTTGGATCTTCATAAGTCCATGTTGAAATCCATTCACAGAAATCAACACGTTTTGGAGGATCACCTCTATATAGGGCATGAGCTTTGATGAATTTATAATCATGCATTTTATGTTTTTTTTAAATTCTCCATGTTGAAGTGCGGGTCATACCTAAATCCACAGCGGCTCTTCTTAATGATACATGAGGGTAGGCGTGGAAATACCACAAGACGTTAATTTCAGTTACTTCGTCTCTAGTTATCGGCTTGATTTGATTTCTTGGTGCTCCAACATTCCCAAACACAGCATAATTCCGTTCAATTCTTTTGAATTTTTTTCTATTCATATGCGGTAAATTTGTATAAAGTTCATTGAATTTCACCGTGAATATAAAACAAATTTAAAATATCTGCATTTGAATATGCATTTTAATCTATTTTTAATACTTTCTTCTGACAGAAACACTATGAAAATCACTGCTTGTCAAACTTGAAGTTTGTTTTGCTCACTTCTGGTCACGGTACACTACAGATCATTTCAATTGGGAAATATGACCTATTTTGATCCGTTATACTGGGAATTGGAAATGATAGTCACACACTTCAATATACTACAGAACATTTCGCATGTTTTTGCTATAATTTGATCATATTGACCATGAAGAATGAACAATTTCCATTTTGATTCTTTTCCAATCAAATTTACGTTAATGAACGCGCAAACGTTTTATTATTGAGGACATTTCATAGCTACCTAATACAAAATATAGCAAAATAATCCAATTTTTATAGAAACTTGCTTTTATTTCGGAAACTTGACTATTGAGGTGTAGGAACATAAAACATCATTTGAAAGAAACTTCAATTGTCTTTCAGGATTTTTGATAATATACAGGATGTTCCATTTGAAAAAATGCACTTTTCACCACTTTTGTATGTATCAGTAGAATCACAAATTTTGAACGACCCTGTATAATGGAGGAAAAATTTCCTCAGACACAACTAATACAGGACAATGTCAAACTACATCCGAAATTTCAGCTGTCTTCGAATCCAAATACCGCAGTAATAAATATTTGATTAAAGCTATGTTTCGCACGAAAAATAAAGAAATCAATGAATTTGTCGAAAACCACTGGAGATAGGTAAAGGGAAGTTTCAAACAAAAATGATCGAAAAGCAATAGCAAAGCGAGAGATGCAATAATATATAGGGTGTCCTATTTAAAATATCAAAATTGTTGCTACTTTTCAATATAAGCGGTAACGTCGCAGCGCTGAAAATATTTTATATCGATAGAACAGAACTAATTACCTAAGAAACCAAATTTTCAAAATAATCCTATGTCCCATTTTCCAGAAATGTCTAAGAGGCCATCGAGTTTGGGACACCCTGTATATGCCTAGAAATTTGGTACTTTCAATAATTTCTGTCGACCTGTTCACTACCTTTCTACCAAACAACTGAATTAGTACTGTTTCATCGGCATTAACAATCAATTTATTTCATTTACACCATGTGGTAAACATATTCGAGACTAAGGTCAGTTTTTCTTCTAATTCTTCAATGTTATCGGCTTCCTCCGCAATGGATGTATCATCTGCGAAGAGTACCATACATTCTGATTTCACATGGAAAGGTAGGTCAGTTACAAATAGTAAAAATATCAGTGGACCCAACACTGAGCCTTGTGAAACTCCAAGGTCGACATCATACATATCTGAGTAGGTATCTGACATGCTAACAACGATTTTCCGAAATGTGAGATATATTATCCACGAGAGAACATTTTCTCTGAGGCCTATCGCGTAAAGTTTGTGGTATGCATATACTATACGTATACTCCATGAAGGCCGTTGCCGTGCTCTCCGTTGATCTGCCTGGGTAAAAACAGTTTTGGCAATCTGTTATTATTATATGTTTTATGAGAAATGGTAATAGTTTATTATAGATGTATTTTTCTATCACTTTGCTCATTATACAGGGAATAGTTATTGGCCTATAATTCACTATAGAGAAGTGATCTTTATTTTTGAGAATTGGCATTACCTTTCCTACCTTGAGATTATCTGGGAAAATATGTGAATCCACTGATAGATTTACTATAAATGATAGCGGTTCACGAATGAAATCTGTTATAGATTCGACTACTTTTGTGGACAGGCAGTCAATGCCTACATATGTTTTGTTTTTATTCGACTGATCGCTGCTGATACTTCCTCAGGTGTAACAGGGTAAAAATAAAAACTTTTTGACAAAAAATTAAACCGACGATAGACGGAACTGAAAAGCAAAAAATAAAATAAACCTTCTTAGTCTCAATAACTGAGCTCCTAAACTAATGTAACCAATTTTGAATCGGCGCCAAACAAACAAGCAAATAAATTGGGTAGAGCGTGAAATGATGTCATCGAGATGCGCGGTGACATTATGATAGTTTTTTTGAAGAAATTTAATGATCTTCGTTGATTGTTTATTTGGCGCCGACTCAAAATTAGTTACTTTCATTAGTTTAGGAGCTTTGTTATTGAGACTAAGAAAGTTTATTTAATTCTTTGCTTTTCAGTTCCGTTTATCGTCGGTTCAATTTTTTGTTAAAAAGTTTTTATTTTTACAATTTTTTGTGGATGAAATTTACTGATTACTACCAATTGAATTTTTGATTACTTCCAAAATATTCACTTACCCACCGTACTTCAACTATCAACAGTCAAATAATATGATTATCCACTTTAATTATTTATTATTATTCAATATAAATTAGTTTTGGTAGTTCTTGTTAGTTTATTTCATCACTTTGTATTTGATTCCATCCTTTCATAAAATGTTATTAGTGTGACGGATGTAGGAGAACGAAAATAATAACAATAGCAATCTGTCAATGTCAGCTGAATATGTGTGCCAATGTTCACAAGTGAAAAATCAATCATCCCCTATTTTTCTACCAATAGGGGTGGATAATTCCATCCCTGATCCAAATATGATCAACTTTGAGGTATACACTATCTAATAAGAAAACAATCATCCAAATCGGACAACCCAGTACAAAGTTATTCCTGATAGAATCGGTTAACGAACCGAAATTCAGGGGGTGAACGATCAATATTCTCCATTTTGCTACCCTTAAGGGAGGATTTTTCTTCAAATTCAAATGGGACCAACTACGAAGTTCATCCTATCCAGAGAAAAAAGAATAATCGAAATCGAGCTACTCTGTGAAAAGTTATTCGTGGTCATACATAAAAAAAATATACGCGTCGACTAGAGAACTTTTTTATTTCGTCGGTTAATAGAAGGAATTTACTGTATGGTTTCCGGTATCACCACATTCCGAGTTGAAATGTCGCTTTATATTTTCTGCCACGGTGACAGAGAAATATTCTGCAAAATAATTCGAAATTTCTAGGGAATCGTCTACTGTTTTGTTGTCGATAATTATTTTTTTTTTTCATAGAGTAGTTGCAGTTTTTCCCCCCTTTTCACTGACAATTTCCCAAACTTCTCTCCGTTTCTCCTGATAGTTATTTGTATTTTTTACTCTATTCTGGTAATGTTTTTTTTTTAATATTTCATGTCTTTTTTTGTTTTTTAATTTTTATATCATGATGTTTTTTCAATGTGGGATCTTCTGTGTTTTTTACAATACATATTTTTCAATTGGCTTCCTTCGATTTTCATTTAATTTGTTATCCATGTTTTTTTATTTTCATTATATCTACCAAGTTTTATTTTTTTCATAGGACAGTTTATGTCGAGAGCATGAACAATTTTTTGATATAAAAAATTATATGCAAGATTCACATCTGTCGTACATTCATATACGGCATGGAAATCCTCATCTTCAGAATATTTATGGAGATTATGGATATTTTCCACTCGGATATCGCGTTTCAGTATAATTTCCTTATTTGAAGCTTTGAAGACATATCTATAATCAGTGTGAATAACAACCCATGATGGTCACTGATATTAAAAGACTCAATTTTTTCATCAAACGAAGAATAATCAATATTTGTGGCAAAATAATCGAGTTGAGATACACTAGTCATTCTAGTATTATCTGTGATCTCTCGTGTTGCTAGGCAGTTTTTATATTTGAGTTCATAGCTGTCTAGAAGGTCCATGAAAATTTTCTTTTCTCTTTCTTTCTGTAGAGTTTGTTTGAGATTGAGGTTATCTTTATTTATATCACTACAAACAATGATATTTCTGTAAGATTTTGAGCATTCATTCAATATATGAGACATATGAAAGTGTCAACATTTCCACTGGGGATCTATAAATATTAATTAGACAAAACTTTTCATTATCTACTCTGAAAGATGTTTCTATTTGCATTTCCTCACAGTTTAATTCTAGATAAAAAAAATTGTACAGAACATTTTTTCTTGTATATATAATAATGATTCCACATGTTGGTGATTCCTTCGATTGAAAAAAGTTGCAATATTGAAATTTCTAATATTCATGATATTGTTGTGAGTACACCATGTTCCACTCAAACATAAAATATACATTTTTTCCGCCTACACGATTACTTCCAGTAGATCAATTTCATTTGATGATGATTGTACATTTATGTGTATTATGTTAAATTTTCAACGTTGGACAATTTTGTAATTCATTTTCATTAAATTTTTTAGAAACTGCTTACGCGAAACTGCTCACGAAATGTGATACTTTTCACAACTACATGTTTCGGCCAATATGAGGGATGGTAGATTATATCCTTCGAATCAACATTTGCTCCTACCTTGAATGATTTGAAACGTCCTACTGTGTTCAGTTCATTAACATCGAAATCAAATCCTGGTGATTTTTTTTTTCAATGTATTCTCACCTTATCAGCTGTTGCTTGTGGTTTGCAGCCATATTGCAGCCATAGCATGGGCTCTCCTCCGCTGAAATCATTGTAGTCTCCATCCGTCAAACCTGTCATTACAATCGAGTCGTTTTTCTTCTTCATCTGCTCTGGATGTGATAGATACGTTTTTTTGTACGAGTTTTTTATTGATGTATCTTTTTTTTTCAATTGTCTCTTTTTATGAATTACCTCTGTGAATGGCGTTTCATCAACACTTGTTGTTTCCATTGGGTTGCTTCAACTATCGTATCAGCTGATGAACACGATAAAAATGACGTGTCCAAATCATTACTCAGTTCAGTTGAGATTTCATTTCTCTGAGTATTTTTATTGGCAAGCAGATTGATGAGATCAATGTTGCAGTCTTCTAGAACTTGCACTTCCTTTCTCAAATCCAAGATTCCATCAGTTAGGGATCTTGGGTGTTTGTCTAATTCATGTTGGAAGAGTTTTTTCATTTCCACCATCATGATTTTCACAAATTCACTATCTATTGCACAATGTTTCTGGTCATTTTCTCGATTATTCACCATATTTCCGAACGTTTCGAATTGTTGAATTTTATTAAGATTATATTCTTGACGAGGACCACAATAAAACGTCTTACTCGAGCGACGAAGTGTGATGGCTTCCATATAGTTAATTTCTAATACATATCACCAAATTTATACTCATATTCGAATAGAAATCATAATGGAAATAATACCAAGATTGAGCCGCCATTGGCAAAGTGTTTCAATTTATAGTTCTAATGAAGTGTATATTCCAAGGAACTGAGGTTTATTAGTGGGGGATCCACCATAGGAATCGAAACACTGTAATTTCATGATATCATGCTATTCTCATACTCCCCGATCACAGATTTTGGGAAATATCTTATTTTGATGGAATTGGTACTAGACAATTTGATTTGGTACATATAGCAAAATATTGTACATGGATGAATAAGGTAATGTAAATGAAGTTCGGATCTTATGCCGTGAAAGATACAACCAATATTTCTCATGGTAAATTTCGATTCAATGCAATATTCCTCAGAGCCGAACTCATGAACGCAACGGACAGAGCTCCCAATTACGGTCTACGTTATAGAGGGAGTGTTGGAAAAAGTGCCAATAAAAAGCAAGGTCCAAAAATTGAACACGAATAGTGAGAGAAGGACGGACCTTTTGGAATAATACAATTCCTGCCATTTCTACAAAGAATACTGAATTATTTGCTGATTTCACAAAAATGAGAAATAACTCCTTGATACTTATGGGACTGTTTTATATCAGAATTTTTTTTCGCGAGTGTTCGACTATTCAGAATCTGAGGCAAAATAAGATGAACCACTGTTGAGAAAACGTTTGAAAATGACGATGCAGCATTATTTTCTTTAGCGATGACACTCTGTTTTCAAACAAAATTAAATATTTCTAATGATAATAAACGTCCAAACCAAAAATTAACGAAAAAAAAATTCACTTGAAAAAAAAAATAATTTATTCCAAAATTCCATAACAGCAGTCATAAATAGAAAATAAATTATTGTCATCATTGTCGATCTAAACTATGATCAAATTCTCATGCTGAATATTCAACAATGACTTCGATCAACGTGACTTTCTTCATTATTTATGTTTTGTGTAACAAAATGAATATCTATTTTAAATGAATTATTAACTTTTTCTCGAGATTCGACAAAATTCACAGTTTACAATGACCACCAAACCGGCGTTTACAAAACAATATATTTGAGATTATTCCTTCCAACCCATCGAGGACACTTTACAGATAAACATATGTTTATTTTTCTGAATGGATTCCAAAAGGGACGAATACCCAAATCACTTGAATAGACCATTTACAACCATATTTCCGATCATAGAGTAGGTACCCTTCCATAGTACAGGCAAAAATAGGAAAAAATATATCATGAAGAGTTGATTCGGTTCACTGGTAGCTATGAGGAAAAGTTATTTTATCGTCAGGAAATGACATTTTATTATAGTTTACAGGAGATTTTCCTGGGACAATAATAAGATAAGAAGATATTGTTGATAATAAGAGTAAGAGTAGCGTGGAAGTGTTTTTTTAACAAGCTTCTATTTACTTTCACCTGTCCCGGTATCTCTAATCAAATCTTGCAAGTTAAATTTGATCCACTTCTAGTTCTCCGATTAACGTGAAAAATGGCAGGAATTCATGGTTTTTCTGACAATGCATTATACATTTTTTTTTGGAGAAAAAAAAATGGCAGCTCCAAGATGGCGGACGAAATTTGTATTTATGGTCCTATTTGATTCAAAATTGGTATGTGGGGGTTTTCCGAATCGAATATCATGAATTTCTTGTCGAAATTCATAATATTTCGACGAAATCAATAGTTTACAATGACCACCAAACCGGCGTTTAGAAAATAATATATTTGAGATTATTCCTTTCAACCCATCGAGGACACTTTACAGATAAACATATGTTTATTTTTCTGAATGGATTCCAAAGAAGGCGAATACCCAAATCATTTGAATAGACCATTTACAACTATATTTTTCCGGTCATAGAGTAGGTACCCCTCCATAGTAAAGGCAAAAATAGGATAAAATATATCATGAAGAGTTGTTTCGGTTCACTGGTAGCTATGAGGAAAAGGTATTCTATCGTCAGGAAATGACATTTTATTAGAGTTTAAAGATTTTTCTGGGAGAATAATAAGATTAGAAAATATTGTGTATAATAAGAGTAAGAGTAGCGTGGAAGTGTTTTTTTCACAAGCTTTTATTTAATGTCACCTGTCCCGGTATCTGTAATCAAATCTTGCAAGTTAAATTTGATCCACTTTTAGTTGTCCGATCAACGTGAAATTTGGCAGGTATTTATGGTTTTCACGACAATGCATTGTACAAATTGTGTTGGAGAAAAAAACAATATGGCAGCTCCAAGATGGTGAACGAGATTTGCGTTCATGGTCCTATTCGATTCAAAATGAGTTTTCGGAATCGAATATTATGAATTTCTTGTCGAAAGTTATTGAATCAAAATGGCGGCTCCAAGATGGCCAAAGATCTCTGTGATTATGGTCCAATTCTATTCATAGTTGGTATGTGGGGGTTTTTGGGGTCGAATATTATGTATTCTTCATCAAAATTCACAAATCCAAGATGGCGGCTCCAAGATGGTGGACGAGTACGCGTACGCGTACTTACTGAAAAACACAAAATAAAATAATAAAAAAAAAACATTTTTGAAGACAAGCTTTCATTCAAATGCGCTAAAAGTTAAAAATAATTGCTTCACATGTGTGACGTAGGTTATTTCGTGAGGTACAGATTCAAAAGCTTGTCACTATGTCGCTTGTATGTGAAGTGAAAACTTGTGCGACGAGCTCTTAAATCTGTAACTCACATAAAAACTTTTTAACAAAAAATTAAACCGACGAAAAAATCAACTAAAAAGCAAAGAATAAAATGAACCTTCTTAGTCTAAATGATAATTGAGCTCCCAAACTAATGTGAGTAACTGATTTTGAGTCGGCGCCAAACAAACAATTATCAAAGATCATTATCTATGAAAGAAGTCATCAAAACGCAGCCGTGCATCTCGCTGCCATCATTTCACGCTTCACCTAATTCAATTGCTAGTTTGTTTGGCGCCGACTCAAAATCAGTTACTTACATTAGTTTAGGAGCTCAATTATCATTTGGACTGAAGTGTATTTTATTTTTTGCTTTTCAGTTGATTTTTTCGTCGGTTTAATTTTTTGTTAAAAAGTATTTATTTTTTACTTTTCAGTTCCGTATTTCGTCGGTTTAATTTTTTGTTTATAAGTTTTTATTTTTCAATTTTTTGTGGTCAAAATCTACCAATTACTACCTAATTGTTTTTTTATTACTTCCAAAATACTTACTTACCCACCTTACTTCAACTATTACCAGTTAAATAATATGATTATCTACTTTTACTATTTGTTGTAATATAAATTATTTTCGTTGTTCTGGTCAGTTTATTCCATTACTTTGTATATCATTCCCTCCTCTCATGAAATAAACTGATTTCGACGGATGTGGAACAAGAATAATGTCAGTAGCGATATGTCATTGTCAACTACGTATGTGTGTGCCAATGTCCACTAGTGAAAAATCAATTATCCCCTATTTTTCTACCCGTAAGGGTGGCTAATTTTTTTCGAAATCCAAATATAAGGTATACCCTATCTATTGAAGAAAGAATCATCCAAATCGAAGAACCCAGAGCAAAGTTATGCCTGATAGAATCAGTTAACGGACCAGAATTCAGAGGGTGAGTGATCAATATCCTTCATTTCGCTACCCTTAGGGACGGATTTCATTTCTTAAATTCAAATGGGACCAAATTCGAAGTACACCCTATCCACTGAAAAAAGGATTATCGGAATCAAACGCCTCAGTCGAAAGTTATGCGTGATCATACATGAAAAAATATGATGGAAAAAAAAAATACGGGTCGATTAGAGAACCTTCTCCTTTTTGGTCAGGGCATTTAAATAAAATCTGGTCGATGAAGAGTTTTTTTTTCATTTTTGCAAATGATACTTTTCAACTATCACGTTCATAAGTAATGAAATATTGTATTTTTAATGGATATATATGTCGTTCGGAAAAATAATTGTTGAAAGTATATCGTAGATAGAAATATATTTGAAATCACTGGGCCATTGTTTGAGTACGAGTTTGTAAGCTTTCCCCTAAAGATGGCCTGACCATCAGGAAACCGAATAATGCTTGGCAAATGCTTAAACGAAACAATAAGGGTATTCATGGATTGATCGGAAAAACTAGTTCGGTTTCAAGTCTTAGACGATACATGGCATGGCATTAATTTTCTTTAGTGATATAGGTTTTGCCAGCCTGATTTTAACTTATTCAAAATTTCTTATATCATTCAAATAAGGACTAGTCCAATTCAAAATAAGTTCAATTGATTACATTTCATTATGATTCAAATGGTAAGTTTTCTCCTATAGATATCTTTTCTATTATTTTATTAGTTATATTGGGAAACAAGCCACATATAACTTAATCAACTGAGCTAAATGAGGTTAATATCTATTTCAATGCTCAATAAGTTTTTTATTCAGAATGAATGGAGGAAATTCCAGTAGAAAGGAAAATCAGGAACTTATTCGGTATAAACGTTACAGGTCTCAAAGATTCAATAAGTCTTTTTGGAAATTGAGAACCTGAAAATTTATAATCAGTGATAGTGCCCAAGTATGCATAGTTTTTCCAGTTTCGCGATGGTCCATGGTCTTCAAAGTTAGAATTTTCGTTAAGGAAATTATTATGGTGATACTTTAACAGATCTTATATCGCATTTTTCGAATATATGCCAGCACAACTCTTTAGAAGGGAATACAGTTAAAGAACCCCGCACAATAGCATAGGAAATTGGCCCACAGTGGGATTTGCCTGGAATTCACATATGTTATTGGTATTGAGTTTCTGATCAAATGATCTCATTGGCCCAATCCTCTAAGACCAATGATTCAGCTCTCAGGGCCGTATTTAGTATAGGTGCCAAATAAACAAAAACACAATTTCAACCGATTAAAAAAAAATAAGGAATGCTATCAAACTTAAAGTACAGTTCATTGTAATATCTGCAAAAAAAATCTTGTTAAAAGGAAAAAATTTTAAGGATTATGGCAGCAACTTAATATAATGAGCGTGTACCTCAATTTTCACACCTTTCTATAGATTACTTAAAAAACGTGACTTTTGAAACCTATCGAATTAAACTATCAGCGTCCTATGTCCAAGACAGGATACTTAGAGAGAGTCGTTTGAAATTGATCTTAGAGTGAATGAACCTGGATTTATTAGACTTAGAGTGTATTCTCGATTCAGAAGGTGAGAGCAGTATCAAGTATTTATTCAATACACTATGCATGAAAACCAGCCTGACGAGAATAATGAAAAAGATGTATTGATAATAGGATACTACTGCAGTTGCAAATCAGGGGCAAGGACACTAGGAAATTGTGCTCATATTTGTAGCATATTGTGGTATTTGGGATTTGCCCGCCATAATCAAAATGTGAATTATCCATCGACTTATGTGTTACAGCATATTAAAGATGCCGCAAATCGTTATCGTTATCGTTATAGGTTAGGCCGGCCATCTTGGATATTGAGATGGCGACCACTTTTGTTATGTACATAAAGGATGCTACATTCATCTATCAAACGAGCCATCAACCACTGAAATAGGACAAGAAATAAGAAAGTTATAACAAAATCAATTTGATTCGGTTTTTTGTGGATCACTTGGCAAATACAGTTCAACTTAATACGGTCCTGTAGAACAAAACATGTTTCACAGAGGACTTGTGCTAAAAGACAAATGTTGAGATTTTGCAATATTTCTCATTTAATTAAATTCTAATAGGAAATAAAAAAATTACGGGCTTGAGAAAAAAGAGTCATTGTTTATTTGGCACCTACACTAAATACGGCCCTGAGAGCTGAATCATTGGTCTTATAGGAATGGGCCCATGAGAACATTTGATCAGAAACTCAATACCAATAACATATGTACATTTCAGGCAAATCCCACTGTGGGCCAATTTCCTATGCTATTGTGCGGGGTTATTTCAAGAACTATGTTTTTTTTGAGAAAAGTATTCTAATTAATTAATTAATTAAAAAGATCAGTGGTACATTGAAATATATCTTGTCACATTTGTCCGATCTGACAGAAAGTGTCTCCATGCAATGCTATTTATCAATTGAGTTATGGTGGTAACGTGATGAAAATCGGTGATTCGCCAACTATCTTGTACAACATGAAAAATTTCACTTTCTTCAACTAACTCTCTCACAAGATGGCAGATATTTTTTCCACCATACTTCCTTCTCCATTTTTGTGGGTGATATAACTAGCAGCGAGTTGAAACCGTTGAAAATAAAACGACTGGGCCCATGAGATATCCCGTGGCATGGGCTGAAACATTATTGAAAATATATTCCACAGAAATTAATACCCATAGGGACTGGACTTAAGATTTGAAGCGAATGGTTGTTATATCAATTCCAGATATAGGTTGATCAATCTCATGTTTTCTCAGTTCTGGTGCCAGATCTGTTCTGGTTTCTCAGAAAGACATTGTTTGGTTTTGGTCTTGCCAACCTCAATTATTGAAGTTCATATATATCCTGAAGATTCTATTGAGCCAAAAATGAACATATATTGATCTATCCTTCCTTCTTGGCACCTTCCCTTTCATATGAGTAACGGATTTTCGCCATTCAGAATCAGAGCACAATTTAATTAATGTTTTGTCAATGAGCTCAAATCTTTGTTTCTGCTTGAATGAAGAACAATACTGAAAAAATAAAAAATTATCGAGTGGAAAGCTACAGGTTTTATTTGAAAATACAGTAACCCCGGTAAGTGAAAATTCTGGAATTCTCCAGCAAAATCGTCTCACTGCATTTCCAAGCCCATGTAAGTTATCAATTTTAGAGTTTAATCAATATAAGCATCAAACTCAATTCGATAGTGAAAAAACGGACGGACCAAAGCAATTTTATTTCAATAAATAATATTTTTTTGAATTCAAGTCGGTTTTGTTACCCACCATCGTGCAAAAACCATATTTTCTGTTAGATATTTTTGGGGATATGTTTCCAGAAAAATTCCAAGTCTTTCTTCAAAAAGCACACAACATAATTCTCGATTATAGGCCAGTAGAGATAGACATGATTTTCCCAAAATTTGATAATAATTACAAAAGTTTTGAAACTTCAGTAGAGTGGGGAGTACGTTCAAATGATATTTAGTCTGATTTTGCAACTTTTTTCTGAACGGAAGATGTTAAAAATCATAATTTAATAAATTTTCAAATTATTAGCGCGGAAAAATTTGCAAAAGTTCTGTACACTTTCGAACTTTTGGAAAATAGCAATGTACATCCTCCGATAAATTTGCAACCATCCAAACAAAATAAAGATGTTTGTTCTACTTTTACTTCTTAAGGAGTGTAACGGATATATTTTCTCATGAAATTGATATTTTTTATTAAAATAAGTATCGGAATTATTACAAAAGTTTCTAATAATGATTGAAAGTGAAGAAGTCCTGACGTACAACGTTTTCATGAATTCGCAACTCGTCTGCAACACGAAAATGAGGGTAAAATTGAAAGAAAAATATTTTTGTATTCGTACTACTACCAAAAAAAGCAAAAGTCCAGCAAAGCGGGCAAACAACTCATTTTACCAATTGGTGGCAGTATAACAATTTGCAAAATATGTTACAATGACGAACATTAGGAATTAAAAATAAATATTCATTTTTGCAACACCTGGGTTATCTGAATAAAAAATATTTGTATATACCTTATAAATGGCATTAATTGTGTTACCAAGTTGACTATCGACCAAGGAGAAGCTCGTTAACGGTAGGTGAAAGCTAACGTTTTTGATATGAATTCATTACATCATATTACAACTAAGAATTAGCAAAAAAAATCCTCTGAGTAAGTTTGATGGAGGATCAACAATCTCCCGAAACGTTTTCATAATTTTCTTGATTCATTAAAAATGGAAGAAATATTGAGATTTGAAAAATACTCACTGATGTCATACAGTTGTACGTTAGAACGATTAACCTACAACTGTGTTACCTCACAGTGTTTTTTCCCTCTTTATTTTGAAAATGTTTATCAATGAAGAAAATTATTCTTACGTGTCGATTACATGTCAGTCCTCCATTCGGATTCAATGGAATTTTCCATGCAAAACCACATTAGGAGTAAGAAAGTCAAGCGGAAAGGTAAATACGATTGCTATAAAACCATGTTGTGACAGGTGGAAATTTTAAATGATTATATGTCATATGTAAAGAATGATTACATGTCATTTCTGATTGAATTGATGTCTTCCAATAGTGTTTTAGCAGAATATGCACAAAAATAGTTGAACGGTAGAAATAAAATTTTGTACTCTTCCGATTGTTGCATTCAAAAATTTGAGATTAAATTTATTTCGCTGATTAGTCGAAAACAGTAATAATTTCGGAGATCAATAATAAGTTTTGTAGTGGTTAACTACGTAACCGTATCATTCTTCGGATGTAATTTCAATCAACCAGTACAAAATATAACAGATATACGCAATAGATAATCAAGTATTCTGGACCACTGTAGACATGTGTCGGTTTAATATATATATATATATATATATATATATATATATATATATATATATATATATATATATATATATATATATATATATATATATATATATACAGTGACCGGCAGAAAGTACGCATCATATGGGAATTTTTTTTAATATAATATTTTGACAAATGTCGATACATGCAATCGCTTCTGCATCAAAAGAAAAACCCCAAAAGATGTTGTACAGTGCCATTCGTCTTTCTTGTTTAGCGGGAAATTTAAAAAAATTAAAAATTATGTCTCAAAACACACTTATTTGGAAAAATATTGAAAAATGTTATTTGGAAAAGTTGCTTAGGACGACATTTTATAGCTATGTACGAGTTTGAAAAAACAATATAATGGTCAAATGCAAAGATCATTATCGAACAGAATAATTTCTCATAAAAGTGACTGCCGATTGCATCCTGAAAGATGTGCTTTGGCAGAACATGTTAATAAATTCGACCACCAGATGAATTACGATTCAGTGAAAGTGCTAGCGACAGAGTCACATACATCTGAACATTCTTAGAAATGGCTTTCATTTCCCAAGAAAAGAATTGCATAAATAAAAAAACAGGTATCAACCACTTGAGTGAGATCTACTCTTATTTATTGTCCTTAGATATCAATAAAACTTGACAACAATGTAATATAATAAAAAAAAATGATGAAAAAAAAATATATATTTACATATAAAGAAAACAATAACCATTCGAGCGGAATCTCTTACTTATTGCCCTCAGATATCAATCAAAATTGACAACAAAGTAATGAAAAATAATAGTTCTTAACATTATCGCCACCTGGTAACATCAGTTGGTACTAATCTAACAGTTGGCACCAATGTAACTATTTCCCAGTGACACCCGTCAGGTGTCGTTGGCTTGAATATAATTGCGAGATTAATTCCTAACCTGTCAGTTTAACTTGTCACACCACATAGAGTACACAATTATATTTATATAATTTTAAACAACGCTATTGTTGTTGTAGTAACTTTGAACTTCGTTTTATTTCACGATCTACGTTTTTTTCCTTCTGTATCACTATGTTAGATGAATATGATTAACATCATTGAAACCAACCGAAACAAAGTTGTAAGTAGCATATTGTTTCAACCTTGAATATGTATTACCATTGGTTTTTTCATCTATTGTAGTCTCATTGAAGCTCACCCCAATATCCCTAGTTTTGTACATAACTAGTCAGCAACTACTTCCCACACAAAACACACACATATATATATATATATATATATATATATATATATATATATATATATATATATATATATATAAGCTATCAATATATATAAGCTATCTGCATAATTTTTACAATTTATGGCCAAATCATATGAAAACAAAGCAATTATATAAAAAAAAAATCCGTTTAACAATGACGGTTGCAAATATCTTGCGTTACGTAAAATATCATTCGTAATTATAACTACAATTTGAAAACTTTTCAAACATTTCAGCAATTGTAAAAAAGCAAAAAATTCATATTAGTGAATAAATGGGTTCTGTTTTTCGTATGAAGTTGCAAAGTTACGTATCCACTGAGACAGATAGTCTCTCTATTTGGAACCACTATTAAAAAAATTCAATTATTTTAATGCTTGTGTGTATTGTAATGGCAGCGTGAAAAAAAAGTTGCACAAATAAATGATGCGTGTGTCAGGAATGGATGCAAATGGCCGTGAATATGTTGAACTGTTTTCCGTTAACTTACCCAATTTGTAGAACGTTTGATTTTCTTTCAAAAAAATTACAATGAAAAACTAAAACAATTGACAAAACAAGGTTGCAAACTTAATGCATGTTGTAAAACATCAGTACTATCGGTATTTCTAGTTTGCAGAACTTTTGCAATTTTCAGTGCAAACATAAATCATGAAAACTTTTCTTGCAATTAAAACAATGTTCCGTTCATCGCAGACTTTTTTCATGCAAAATTTTATAGTCTGTTTTTATTAATGCACTAACATACCATTGAAGTTTGAAAACTTTTGGAATAAATGTGAATTGATTGTCTATATCTACTAGCCTACTATACCAACCCATACATTGAACATTCATGACTCAAATTATATTCTGCTTTGTTGTCTCCCCAAATAAGAAAGTTGCCAATAAACCAATTTTATTGCCCTGACTACATAAAGTATATCAATCATTTCTTGATTTGAAAAATTCATGAAAGTGGGCATTTAACATTCTTTCGTTCACCAAAATAGAGAAAAATTAGTTAAAACAACTAGTACTGATTAACTTCCACAGCGAATGAGAGTAATTCACATATTATTCCTCAATGTGGAATGCATAGCGCCTTTTGAAATCAATTCGAATGACTTGGGAGATTCTCAAACCCTATCACAGATTGGTCTAGGAAAGCCAATACAAATCGATGCCGAAATTATTAGGCTACTTATTTACGAGGTGATCCATATGAAAGAATAGACTTTCAGTGGTTATATGTAATGGATAACTCAGGTATGAAATTCGATGATTTCTTTGCATAATTCGAATTAGACCGCTTCTGCTCCAAAAATGCAAACGTAGTGGCGTTTAATAAATCATTTGAGTAGTGCCAACTTCAAAATTGGAAAAAAACGAGATAACTCAAAAATGGCAGATTTCAGGAACAGGGAAATATAATGCAGATTGATGAACAATAACTTGTAGAATCCGAAAATACAATAGTATGCAGGGCATTACATATGCGAATCGGATTCTTTGGTTCACCCTATATACATAAAGAAACTTGTATGTTCCGAAATAATTCTGACATATGTACCTTGAGGTACCGGGTTATTCACTATAAATCATCCATCCCGTATTATCGTTTTTATTGCCTATAGAAAGAAAGTTGAATCTAAAAGTTGTGTAGTTATGATTGAATTTTGAATAAATGCTGTCAAAAATACATTAGCGTGCAAAAGGGGAAGAATTTTTTTTTCCAAATGGGAACGCTGTATATTATTGAAATGATCTTTTTTTCTGATTTCAAAAATATAACATATGTTACCCCTATCTAATACCGGTGTTTGGGTTATTAAACATCGAATAACTTATACTAGTTGTCACTATAAATACATATCCTCTGAAAGTCAACAGTTTTCAAGTGGGCCTATGAAAATGACCACTATATTATGTTTGTTAAGTGGCATTTCTTCAATGGAATAATCAAAATAATTTACAGTGAGGATGAAAAAGTTAAAATATTCATACAATAATAGATACTTAACAAAGATTTATTTGGGAAATTTAATAACATGATAACTCATAAAAGATGTTCAATGTGTGCACCATTACTGTCAATTCATAATTGATAACGTCTTCTTATATTTATAAGTGCATTGGAATTGCTTATTATTGACATTCAGATTCTCTATTTCAAACCGTGTCTTTGATGAGTTGAATATTATTATTGAATGAATGTGGTTTTTTGTGGAGAAACAACGTTTCTTGACATGTTTTTGGGTAACCTTCCACAGTCTGAAAATGAAAATATAATCAGGAAAATCTATACAAGTATAGAAAGGGCAAACTAATTAGTTCACCCCGATAAGTTATTGCGTTCACCAAATTATATTTCCTATAGAAAAATGATTCAATTAGTCAATAACTTGCCGTTTTCTGAATTTGCCTATCGAATTTTTTTTTTTTTTAATCAAAAGATACTCACTATATAGTTTTTGCTTGACGTTTCGGGGACTATATCTGCCCCCGTTCTCAAAATCTTCTAAATCTCCATGAATTGTTTTAATAATTTGGAGTCTTTTTCGCTTTTTTACCTGACGGATGTCAATTGAGATCTGCCAAAAAAGTTTGAGAGTGAAGTATTGCTCATTTGATATATGGGATGTTGTTCAGATCAGTTTATTAGCATTCTACCATATCTCACTTCCTCTCTGAGTAGAGGTAACCATGTATGATCCATTTCAACAGAATTTGTTGAAAAGCAGTTGTTATTGGAAAGAAGAATACAGGCCGTTTCTTTCAATTTTCTCCTCCCTTGATGTGGTTCTTTCATCAAGATTTTTGTCCTATTCCATTCAATCGTATGATCGCCATTGGATGTGAGGATATGTTCTGCAATTTTTTATTCGGTTATTTGTCGATTTCTGATGTAAATCTGATGTTCACTTTGGCGCACTTCCAATGGTCTTGACGTTTCACGTATATAACTATCACCACACGAACAAGGTATGTTGTGAACACAGTTTTTAGTACTTTCTTCTGCGTTTTTTGGTTTTGTGTGTGTTAGTATGGATGTCAGTGTGTTTGTTGTTCTAAATGATGTTCTCACATCATACCTATGTCCAATTCGTTTTATCTTTTCAGATATTCCGGGGACATAAGGTATTATGTTGGTTGTGAAATGTGTAGGTGGTGGGAGTACTTCTGTTGGTTGTGTAAATTGGTTGTTTGATGGATTTTTGTTTTCAATGTCAGTGATTGTTTTTTCTACAAACTGATCCGGATATGCATTTTTCTTTAGAACATATTTTATGAGGTTTATTTCTTCCTGTAGATTCTGGTTGGAATTGCAAACTGTTTGGGCTCGATTATAGAGACATTTAACTATGCCTTTTTTCACACTGGCATGATGGTTTGAGTTGTAGTGTAGATATCGATTGATATGCGTCTTCTTTCTGTGTAGAGATGTTTCCATTCGGGATGATGATTTTTGTATCATTACATCTAAAAAGGAGAGTTGGTTGTTTTGTTCTGATTCTAACGTGAATTTGATCGTCGGTTCTTGACCGTTTATATGATCCAAGAAAATGTTTAATTCTTCTTCACTTCAATTCCGGATAGCGAAAACCTTATCCACGTATCTCCACCATATTTTTGGACCATTGTGGAATGTTCCAATGAAGGATTCTTCAAAGTATTCCATGAATATGTTACTTAGAATGGGTGACAAAGGAGAACCCATCGCCATACTAAACTCTTGTTGATAAAATTCGTTCTTGAATTGGAAATATGTTTTTTCTGTGCATAGTTTGAGTAATTCTATGATGGCACTGACATACAGTTTTGTTCTTGTCTTCAGTGATGTGTCATTTTCTAATCTTTCTTTCACTATTTCTAGAATTTTATCAATAGGGACATTAGTAAACAAACTTTCCCCATCTTGAATTTGTAATTCATTCAATTTCTCCAGAAAGTGAGGGGTATTCTTTATAAAACCATTTCCATTTCCAGATAATGGTTTCAGAATGTTGAGTAGGTATCTAGCGAGTTTTTGTGAAGGAGATCCAATGGAACTTACAATAGGGCGTAGAGGATGAGATTGTTTGTGTATTTTTGGTAACCCATAACAATGTGGTGGTTTGCTGTGGTGTGATACCAGGTCTCTGCGTTCTGTTTTCGTGAGTACGTTTTTGTGTTTAGCTGAAGTTCGGTATATTTTGCTTTCCATTGATGGGGTTGAATTTTTGTTTAGTTTTTTGTATACTTTGTTCACTGATATGGTAGTGTCTTGATTGAGTGTGTGATATGTGGTGTTGTAGATCATTTGTGTTAGTTTGTTTTCATAATCAGTAGTGTTCATGATGACAGTTGCGTTACCTTTATCAGCTGGAAGTATTTTGATCTGATTGTCTGATCGAAGAGATCTCAATGCATCTCTTTCGTATTTGTTCAAATTACTTCTAGGATGATAAGGTTGCGTAAGTGCGTTTTTGCAGTCAGATCTGTGATCACCTGCTATCTCAGGTGGTAAACGTTGGGCTGTTGCCTCGATGGCAGTGATCATTTCTACCGTTGGAACCATTTTGGGTGCAACTGCGAAGTTCAGTCCCTTTGCCAACACAAGTTTTTCGTGTATGTCTGAGTTTTCTGATGACAACTTGATTACAGTTTTTTCAGAAGTTTTGTTGTTGTTTGATATGTGTTGTAGGTGTATTTGTTTCTCTCCCAATAATTTGTGAAATTTGTTTATATGTATTGTGTTTCTCTTCCGATTGTATCAGTTGTAGGAATTGTGAATACAGTGGTGCAAGTATTCATAGTCATTTCGAATCAGATTTTGTTTCATTGACTAATTGAATCATTTTTCAATAGGAAATATAATTTGGTCAACGCAATAACTTATCGGGGTGAACTAATTAGTTTGCCCTTTCTACACTTGTATAGATTTTCCTGATTATATTTTCATTTTCAGACTGTTGAATATCATTATTATCAACAATGTCTTTCAGAAATCCCTAGAAAAATGTATCCATAGGGGTCAAGTCCGGTCTGTTAGGTGGTCATTCATAACTTCCATAATTTCCTAACCATATTGGGACTACATTATTGAAATGTTCTTGAACGAATAGGACACTATGCGGGGTTGCCCCATCTTGCATACAAATCATACTGACAAGTTCGGCTTCTGAAAAATTATGTCAAAGAATCTTTTCTACTTCTGAGATGAGTATTTCTTGATAGGTAACTGCTGTCAATATATAATCATAAAATATAGGGCAAACAATTTTATTTCAAAAACTTCCGCACCAAACGCTAACAGTTTTTCTTCCTGTTATCTTTATTTGTTTAACCAATCTTTTTCTGTTGTCCTTTTTTTCCCACAACCTTCGAGTGTGTGTGTGTGTGTGGTTCGCAGCAGATAGAATCTATTTACCACAGACTTTTAATAAATTATTTCCAGTAAGATATGAAAATTTTATTTTGTGATAATGACATTCGAGAGGTGGGGAGTATAAATACAACCGTTTTGTATGGCACCGAGTATTGCACCCTCCGTCCTCGCATGAGAGAAATAATGGTCCTCAAATTTCAAGTTCAATATCAGTTAGGAATTTGATTATCGCATGAAAAATATTTTTGTGTTGTAGACTGTGTAATTATGTAATGTTAATTGGTGGTGGGATTTGATTCGATTGCACGATATAATTGGGCTCTTTCTGTTGCAAAGAAATTACATGCGAAAAAAATAAGTCACAAATTGAAATGTTTTCTCAGATCAATAGGGTGTTTGAGCTAGGCCAATTTTGTGGGGATGTGAAGGGAATTTCCCGTGATGCAGTTTGAGTCGTGCAATAGGAACCGAATATGTTCTTGTTAATCTAATGTCTGCTGAGTGGGGAATACGAGGTGGTATAGAGGGGTGTAGTGTATTGATTTTTTTATGTAGATATGAAATGTATACAGTATCTCTCCCAAGTAACACGAATATTATTCTTTACTGAGCTGATCAAATCTTTATAAGGAGTAATAAGTGATTCATTTGGTGAAATACTTGCCTGCTTGGCAAGTGTGTCTACTGTCTCATTTCCTGCGATTCCACCTTCGATTTTTTCTATTAAAATCTCCTGCCTCAGAAAACAATGACTCATCAGTCCCTAATATTTTAGCTAAATAATCGGGATCTTCATTGAAAATTTGAGTCAACTTTTTGGCAAAATTCCAGCCTTTTCCTCTTATGAAACCCTATTAAAACTTGTACGGGTAAAATTGTATATGGTTTGTAGTTGTTCTTTTTTAAAGTACGTTGGATTTTTGGAAAACATTTACCTAATTGATCCCACATTTTTTTACGAAGGCGTAGAAGTACCACTTTTTTATATTTCACAATTTTGAATTGTGAGTCGTAATTCCGACTTGTATCTCAGAATTTCGACTTGTGAGTCGGAATTCCGACTTGTATCTCAGAATCCCGACTGGTAAGTCGGAATTCAGATCTGTATTTCGAAATTCCGACTAGTAACTCGACTTGTTAGTCGGAATTCCGACTTGTATTTCGGAATTCAGGGTATTTTAGTCGAAGAAGAAACTCCAAGCCTGACAAATAACACGCAGGAAATCAACAAAACCATTCAAGAAAGCAAAATAACATCGAAAACAACAATTACAAAACCTGTACTTTTACTGAAGAAAACGCAAGAATCCACGTCAGAGTCTGGTGTCCAAAACGCCAAAAGACATATCCATACTAGCCCTAATGATTCGTGCTGCAGTTGTTTAGCAAGGCAGAATACTAGGAATATAGTAACTCCGGAAAGTCTGAGACCTTATCCAAAGGCATCGGCAAGAGAAAAGGGATATAATAAGAGACCAATTAGTGGATGAGATAAATAAATGCCTGAACAAGAAAAAAAAAGAAACAGTAAAAAGAGCCGTTTTTTATTCATACAAAATTAGAAGAAATCGAAAAAAAATCAAAAAGTCGAGACCACCTCTTCGGATAGTGAAACCGATGAAGAATGCTTCTGCTCAATTTGGCTTGAACCATTTTTCAACAGAATGCCGAATGAAGACTGGGTAAAATGCATATCCTGCGGTGGCTGGTCCCATGATTCGTGCACTGATGGACAAGTGATTTACATCTGTCATAACTGCGATAGTGACTGATTGGTTTTGCAAAATGACATTTTGTATTAATATATGTCTCTTGAAAAATTCTAGAACTTATTTATCATCTGAAATACACGTGACAACCAACCACAAGTTATGTGACATCCAGCCCCGGCAAGGGACAAGTTGTCACATTTGTGTCTATTTTTTGAAAAATTCGATTTTTGCATTTTGAATTCATGTACAGCCTTATAGATTTCAAATTGTATTCCCGAAGTATTAACCATGTTGGTGATGCACTTAATGCGCACATAATGTTTCAGTTTTTTTTTTGAAATTACTATAAATTGTGACAACTGGGCCCGGCCTCCTCTACAAATTGAATCTATCTACAATTGCTCTTCGGATATCAATTGAAGTTGATCTTGTAGAACGAAAAACTTCTCCAATTCTATTCTTTATATCCTCTGGTATCGTTGGTTTCTCGCAATAGACCTCTCCCTCAACATATCCCCAAAGATATAAATCTAGGAGTGTGAGGACTTGTGACTGCCCCTCCAAAAATTCATCATTTGCGATTTCTCTTGTACCAACTTCTCAACAAATTACGAGATCAT
The DNA here is from genome assembly GCA_018342105.1 of Gonioctena quinquepunctata. NCBI lineage: Eukaryota > Metazoa > Arthropoda > Insecta > Coleoptera > Chrysomelidae > Gonioctena > Gonioctena quinquepunctata. The sequence goes on from JAFIRS010001145.1 coordinate 110,459, forward strand.
CTCTGACTTTTATTCCATTCCTTCCACGTTTTGTTTACTTCTCGTCCTTTACACTTCCTGTTCCCACAAATATCTCCTTCGAAAAGCAGCTTCAATTATCAAATTATCCTTTGAACATTTGAATGCTATAGGAATTGTCAACAAACTTGACATTCAATCATCGAGGAGGTGAATTTATAGCTGAAATCTAATATTTTTTTGCTTCAACTGTGACTAACTGCGATAGAAATTGTGTATTAGACAGTAGAATGTATGCAGTTCGATATCCTGATTCAAGGTCTATACGACCAGAGAGTTTCAAGAGGGTAGAAGAAAGATCTGAAGGAACAGGCAGTGTCAGGCACAAGAAAAGGCAAGTAGTAAAAAAAATTGCAACAAATGAAGAAAATGGATAAGCGGTGATGCTTCCAGAGAATCCTCGTGCTAGTACGAGGAAAATCGCAAGACAGTTGAATATAAGTCACACTTCCGTGTGATATATATTGATAGAAAATTCAATTCATCCATACCGAATTGAATCACATCAATAACTCTATGAAAAAGATTGTGATACCAGAGTTTGCTATTGCGAAAATATATCGAATTTCATTCGCGAGGAACCAAATTTTCTGAAATATATTTTGTTTGGTGACGAGTCCACATTTAAAAGTGATAGGTGATAAATAGACGCAATTGCCACTACTTCTTGCCAGAGAATCCTCATTGGGTCAGATAAATCGATAAATCTCGGGGCATGATTGGGGATCAGTAGATGGGATCATATTTTTTTGATGGGCCACTGAATGGAGAAATTTAAAGAGATTTTCTCCGAAATGATTCACCAATTTTGTTGGGGGATGTACCGATTGACACCAGACGCAGGTTATATTACCAACATGATGGCGCGCCTCCCTACAATCGGAATCAGGTAGGAATATTTTCAAACAGTTGGCATTATAGCAAACAACAGACCCATTCAGTGATCAGCAAGGTATCCAGACCTCACGCCTCTAGACTCCTATCTCTAGGGCTGTGTTGAAGAAGAGGCTTACCGCAAGAACCCAACGACACCAGAAGACATGAAAGATAGAATTAGAAAAGTTTTTCGCTCTATTACAAGATCAACTTTAATTGATGTCCGACGAGCAATTGTGAATAGACATAGCTCAAAATGTGAGATTGATATGTGAGATTGTTCGAACATCTGCTGTGAATTTATGCTTTTCTGGATTGTTTGAGTTCATTTTGTTATCTCTTCTGTCTATCATTGGATAAAAAAAATCGTTATTGCTGATATGACTTTTTCATACTTTCTTTAAAAATTTCCACCTACCTTTTCTGCAAACTCATAATGTGGACTATTCTGGTATAGCCTTATTTACAGGCTGTTCGAATTAAAATAACTGAGAAAAAGGTGATCTGGAGGTTTGGTTGCCCCTGTATGGAAAAAGCGCTATTCGGCAAATTTATGAATAGGAAATTAAAATATAACATTTTCGATAATATTGAGTGGAAAAATTCTCTTATCCCAAATTATTGATTATAAGATATTGAATGAATCTATTTTGTTACATAAATTCCACCATAACATCCGAATCGCCTGGTATAAACTCATACCAGCCCTATATTTTCGAAAAATACTCTTCCAAAGGAATTCGTTCAAGTGAAAATATATAGGTTATGTAATTTAGAAAAACAACTTTGATAAGTCACACATTGTATGTTGGTAGTTATTTTTGAAACATAGTTTGATTGCTTTATACAACTTTTATTAGAGACATTTTTTCCTATCTCAAATAGAAAAGCAGCTATCGTCCACCCACTCATATATATATTTATATATATATATATATATATATATATATATATATATATATATATATATATATATAAATAAAAAAGTAAGAATAGGGCACAATGATATTTAAAAACTGCCAAAATACCTGCTATGATTATTTTTATAATTATTTTCTGTACAGTTTGCATCTTGAAAACCTTTGGCCATATTCTAGTTGACGCAGATAATTCAAGAGGATGGCAGTGGAGTTTTTCCATTATCATCATTATGTTTGATCAGTTCATTCAATTGGCACAACCTATAAAAATATACAAATTCAAATTTAGGAATAAATATTCAGAATTCAACTAAACATCATATTTATATGCAAGAAACAAAAGGTGCTAGTAGTGAAAATTGAAAAAAGATAACAAAAAGTGATGGTTACCAAGAAGAAAGAAAAATAAGGGGAGTCGAGAAATGAAAATTAAAAATGAAGCAGAACTGTTAATTTCTATGATTAATTTTGAAGAAAAAATGCTTATAACTGAGGCATACAATCAACTTTGGAACAAATCAGGAGCAAAATCTACTAAGAAAATCTACCAAGAATTGGAGGTTAGAGTCCCAACTTTTCACTTCACTAGCAGTAAGGAGGCCGAATTTTGCTAGACATCCACTACTCTTAAGTTATTCGACTTTCAATAACCCACAAACGGTATAAAATAGGGATAACATATGGTGGTATATTTTTGAAATCAGGAAAAAAAGTCATTGAAAAAATACCTTAATATACAGGGTATCCCATTTAATTGTTTTTTATCCTGGGAAGTCTGCACGGTACTGTATTTTTGATAGCATTTTATCAAAATTCAGTCATAACCACACAACTTTTACTTTAGGTACCGTTTTTTTTCTAAAGGCAATAATAACGATGATAAGGGGTGGGCAATTTATAGTGAATAACCCGGTACCTAATGACCTCGTCAAAGGAAATATACCCGAAATAAGGGAGATATCGAATTTTGTCACACTTTGTCCACCCAATTTTCAATATAAGCTGACATACGTAGACATTATAATTTAATTATTAGGATACTATCATTAACGACCACTGATGTGCAGCGTCTACCTGAACCGACTATTGACGTCAAACCAATGTCTGCCGGCGGATTTATTCATACTGGAATCGAAATATTGAAAGAGAAACATGTCCATTCAGACGTCATTGGGAATAACCTGTTGATCCAAAAATGAAGAAGCTACAACTCAGTAACTTTTCTATGCATAACGAAAAAGAGCGTTGCTTTTCAAAGAAAATATTATTTAAATGGGTGCTCGGTTATAATGAAATGGACAAAACTTCTAAAGCGTTCGTAATAATTTCGAATGTTCATTCCACCTTTATTCCACCAAATATAAAGACGTCATGCCAAATAAATTCACTTGAAAATCATTTTGAAAAAATTGCTTTCCGATTACGAATTGAATTTTTTTTTTCTGGGAATTCTGTTACTTCTCCTGTAGAAGTATGACGGTTGTAATAGAATTATGGTACCTACATCCCCTTTTCTCCTTGAGTTGTGAATATAAATAATTGAAATTTGGCACATCCTATTTACTCAATGGATGTCACTATTTGGAATATACATTTTTGCTCCTACTGGTTTCGCCGGAAGTGGTAGTAGATAACTTTTGATTTTCAAATAAGACATCCTGTCTATTATGGCATTTCTCAATTCTGTATGCTTTCCTAAATCCAATGATACCACATAAATGACATTTTCTCAAACATCAATATATATTTATATTCCATTTTTGTTTTTCCATCAGTGTGTCATGACAGTTTTGGTTTACTCTAATTGGTCAAAGTAATATCAAATTTCATGAGTTATCAGCCAATAAAGTGTATCAACTTGGTTTTTGGGAAAAACCATAGTCTTACCGTGCTACCATTCATTAATACTAATAATGAGGAATTTATTGAAAATATGCCCATTGAAATGTGCTATGAATTCAAGCAAAATTCGACCAAATAGAAAACGTAACTATTATAACAATTATCTAGGTACATAATGTAGTTTTGGATAAAAAAAATATGGTGCAACCAGTCGAAAAGGTAGATTTCACAATCTATTTAATTCCATCAATCAAGATAAAGAATCATTGGTCAGAAAAAATAAAAAAAATTAGTGGAAATAAAAGAAGCATTTCTATTTTCACAAGCTTTTATAACAAGCTTTCATTTAACTTGCTTCGTTCGTATGTCACTCGTTCTGTCATTCTTCCCGGTTCAAAATATTTAATCCATTTTTGGAGCACTTGCCGACATACGATTTAGCTGAAATTTGGCAGGTGATCATTATTCCGGTGACAATGCATTGAGAAATTTTTGTTAGAGCAAAAACAAAATGGCGGCTCCAATATGGCGGACGAGTTTTGTGATTATGGTACGATTTGATTCAAAATTGGTGTGTGAGGGTTTTCGGGCAAGAAGATTGTGATTTTTGTCAAAATTCGAAAACTCAAGATGGCTACTCCAAAATGGCGAACAAGTTTTGAGATTATGGTCCGATTGGATTCAAAATTGTTATAGGGGTGTTTTCGAAGTCGGAGATTATGAATTATAGTCAAAATTCATGAATTTGAGAAAACGCCCCCAAAATGGCGTGAGAGTTTTGTGATTATGGTCCGACTCTATTCAGAATTTGTATGTAAGGGTTTTCGGGTCGAAGATACTGAATTTTTCATCAAAATTCATGAAATTGAAATGTCGGCTCATGGAATTTTTGTTAGAGAAAAAAAACAAAATGGCGCTCCAAGATGGCGGACGAGATTTAGGCTTATAGTCCGATTCGATTCAAAATTGGTATGTAAGGGTTTTCAGGGTCGAAGATCATGATTTTTTTTTTATTCATGAAATGAAAATGGCGGCTCCGAAATGGCAGATGATCTCTGTGTTTATCGTCCGATTCTTTTCAAAATTGGTATGTGAGGGTTTTCGGGGTCGGCGATTATGAATTCGGTCAAAGATTATTGATTTTCAATTGAAATTCTTCAATTGAAGATGGCAACCCCAAGATGGCTGATGAATTAATCTTCAGATGCTCTCCTCATTGAAGAACTCACAGGAAAAAAAGGCCTCTTAATAACGATGCTTTAACAAAAATGCATGGATTAAGGCGTACTCAAGTACTAAAAAGAAGAAAATAAAATAATTAATAAAAAAACTTTTTAAAGACATGCTTTTATTCAAATGCACTAAAAAGTCAAAAATAATTGCTTTGAATGTGTGACGTAGGTTATTCCGTGAGTTATAGTTTCAAAAACTTGTCGCTTTCGTAATCTAACTGAAAACTTGGCGCAGCAAGCTTTTGAATCTATAATTCACGGAATAACCTACGTCACACATCCAAAGCAATTATTTTCAATTCCTAAGTGTATTTGAATGATAACTTTCTCCGAAAAGTTTTTTTATAAATTATTTTTAACTTGCTTCGGTCGTATGTCATTCTTTCCGGTTCAAAATTTGTAATGCATTTTTGGAGCACTTGTCGACATTCGATCGAGCTGAAATTATGCAGGTGTTCCTAATCCCGGTAACAATGAATTATGAAATGTTTGTTTGGGAAAAAATAACAAAATGGCGGCTCTAAGATAGCAGACGATTTTTTTAATTATGGTACCTTTCGATTCAAAATTGGTATGTGGAGGTTTTCGGGCCCAGAGATTATGAATTTTTCGGCAAATTGAAAAAATTTGAAATGGAGGCTCCAAGATGGCGGACAAGTTTTGTGATTATGGTCCGATTCGATTCAAAATTGATATGTGGGGGTTTTCGGGCGAAGATTATGCATTTTTTCTCAAAATTAACGAAAATGAAATGGTAGCTCATTGAATTTTTGTTATGGAAAAAAAAACAAAATGGCGATCCAAGATGGCGGACGAGTTTTAGGTTTATGGTCCGATTCGATTCAAAATTGGTATATGGGAGTTTTCAGTATCGAAGATTATGAATTTTTCTTCAAAATTCATAAACTCAAAATGGCGGCTCCAAGATGGCCGATATCTCTGTGTTTATGGTCCGATTCTATTCAAAATTGGTATGTGGGGTTTTCGGCGTCGGGAGATTATGACTTGTTAATAAAAATTCACAAATTCGAAATGGCGGACGAGTTGAGTAATTATGGCCTGATACGATTCAAAATTGGTATGTCGGGGTTTTTGGGGCCCCAGATTATAACTTAATCGGAGATTATTGATTTCTGGTTAAAATTAATGAATTGAAAATGAGTTAATCTTCAGATGGCCTCCTCATTGAAGTTATATAGAACTTACAGAGAAAAGGCTTCATGATAATGATGCTCCAACAAAAATGCATAGATTATGGCGTACTAAAAACCACAAAATGAAATAATCAATAAAAAACTTTTTCAAAGACATGCTTTCATTCAAATGCACTGAAAAGTTGAAACTAATTGCTTTGGATGTGTGAAGTAGGTTATTCCGTGAGTTTTAGATACAAAAGTTCGTCTCTTTTGTATTCGAACTGAAAATTTTGCGCGACAAGCTTTTAAATCTCTAACTCACATAATAACCTACGTCACACATCCAAAGCCATTTTTTTTATTCTTTGGTGCATTTGAATGAAAGCTTGTTTTCAAAAGGATTTTTTATTAATTACTTTTTTTGTGCTTTTTGATACTTAATACGCCTTAATCTTTGCATTTTTGTTGAAGCATCGTTATTATTGTAAAAACCTCAAACTTCTTAATCAAAGGTTGGAGATAGATTTAAATCTCCCTGAATTCTCCCTAATATTCGTACATAATGTGACTCGAATCAAAAGAAAGAAGTATAACCAGCACACAAGGACATAGAGGTTTCGATCGTAATATCACTGATAAAAATAATGACTAATATTTATTCTTATAGTCAACTTTGACATCGAGATATGTTAGAATACAATGATGTTCTGTTTGTCGACGGAAGAAGAACTCAAATAGTATCTAAGTGATACGAGCTAATGAACCCCAAATGAAAGGAACATACAGGGTAATCAAAAATTATTGATTCTCCTGAAGGGTAATTTAGAGCTATTTTGCGAGTTCATGAAACTCATTCAAAATACCTACGGTTTGCAGATATTGGTAGGAAAATGAGAGATTGAGATTTTGTTCATTCTTTCAATACCAACATTTGGAAACTACTGGACTGATCTTCAAACTCTTCGGAGGCCCTGACGAAAAAGTATTATTTTACCGAATTTTGTTCCTTTCGGTTGGAAAATGTGGCCTCCTCTCTGTTAACAATTCCGTTAAATATATATGTGTATATATATATATATATATAAATATATATATATATATATAAAATGGAAGGAATTTAATGGACATAGCCCTTAAAGAGAAGTGTTAACCGTAGACACGTGTTTCGAGCTCTTGGCCCTCATCACTATGGTGAAGAAGTGCAAGGATGAACAACACTTGGTAGAAAACGACAAATCAACGGAGTCAACAAACAGAAGCCAGCCGCACATCGAATTCCTTCCATTTTGTTTAACAGTCCCCTCGATATTCCTCTCTTCAATCTCTATGATCCTGGACTCGGATGTCACGCAGGTAGCTATAGCTGCCTCCGTGGTGACGTGGCTTGTTGCCCTGGAATGCAGAGTTTGCTAACCGTAACCACAAATGTGCGGCTGGTTTCTGTTTGTTGACTCCGTTGATTTGTCGTTTTCAACCAAGTATCGTTCATCCTTGCACTTCTTCACCGTACTGATGAGGGCCGAGAGCCCGAAGCACGTAGCTACGGTTAACACTTCTCTTTGAGGGTTATGTCTATTAAATTCCTTCCATTTTGTTCAACAGTCCCCTCGATATCCCTCTCTTCCATCTCTATGATCCTGGACTCGGGTGACATGCGGGTAGCTATAGCTGCCTCCGTGGGGAGGATGGGTGTTGCCCTGGAATGAAGGGTCTACTAACTGAAACCACAAATGCGCGGCTAGCTTCTGTTGGTTTACTCCGTTGATTTGTCATTTTTTACCAAGTGTTGTTCATCCTTGCACTTCTTCACCGTACTGATGAGGGCCGAAAGCCCAAAACACGTGTCTACGGTTAACACTTCTCTTTGAGGGCTATGTTCATTGAATTCCTTCCATTTTGTTAACAGTCCCCTCGATATTCCTCTCTTTCATATATATATATATATATATATATATATATATATATATATATATATATATATATATATATATATATATATATATATATATATATATATATATATATATAATATATTATGCGTTGATTGCGGTTCGTTTTTATTTTATTTTATCATTGTTTATTTACTTTCCACCACCAGACATCATAAAAAAAATATATTATTTTAGGTTTCTTTTGTTTTACTATGTTTTTTTCTAATTTTAAAATCTTCAAACTTGTTCCTCATTCAATTTAATTTAATATATATTTTTGACAAATGAATACCCATATAAATATTCAATATCTCCGGCTATGTAATTTACCTTCTTTCCAACAACTCCTTTATCTCAATTCCTTCACCTCAGCTTATTCAATCGGTATGCCTATTGAATCTCAGAAGTCGGTTCTACTGTGGAGCCTCCTAGTAGTTTCTTGATGTCAATTTCAGAAAATAGCAATTCATTGTTGATCAAACATTGAAAATAATGCAGAAGTTCATCAAAATAATAATTTCCTTCATTCAGGAAAAACTAACTACTACCTAGTCTGCGATAAATAACCTAATTAGTGCTTCATAGCAAATATGTACAGAAAATGTGAAGTTATGTGATAATAATAGTGAAATTCAAACTAGTTTTGTAGGTTATGTGTTCTTTATAGTAATTCGTGAAAAGTTCTATCAAAATTCTTTGAAAGTTTTGTTTTTGATTGCACTGTGGTAACTTTTATGGTTTCAAAAACACCTGACACTTCTTGCAACGAAAATATTCAGTGTTTCGGTTTCTCTCCGATTCCTGGAAACTGCTGCTCCTTTTATCGGCTGTGACTTCGCCTCGTTTTGGTAAATCTCCAATGAAAAGAGTAAGATTGACTTTGCATCTGAGATCTTTTTATCTGCTATCGTTCTTTATATCATTTTCCATGTTACTGTTTTTCTAATATAAATTGATGATTGTTCAGGATTGAATTTTATCGTTGGTTCTTCCAAAAATTATTTTGTTCATTATCTTCCTAGCTTGTTGATTCTCCTCCCTTGATACCAACACATTTTGTTTTATTTCTCGAATTTTCGATTTTCACGCACCTTTATACGTTAGAAATTATTCTTTAAAAATTGTTTATATGTGTTCTGTTAAAGTTATTTTGCAATACTTGCTAAATATACCTTTTCTTGAAGTACTTCACTTTTCTTATCAAAGATTTATTGACAGTATATTACATCATCATAATATAAACAAAACAACCAATCTAATATACAAGATGATAAAAGTTATTGTCATACACAATTCATAAAACAACACATTATATTTTCAACATGTTCAACCATGTGGTTGGAATTAACTGACAGGTTAGAAAACAAATTCAGAAACAGAAACTCCTGTACTTGACAGTGACCATGATGCATGTCATGTTTTATGTAGGACAACCAGTGGCGACACCTGAGCAGGAGTACCATTTCCAGTTCATTTGACATATGTTAAAGTTGGGTTTCCCCTAAATTCAATATTCACGAGTTTATATCATTGAATTTAGGATGATTTGGAGAATAAATATGTTATAAGGTAATTCTGGTACTGTTTATACTGGTTTGATTGTTATCTAGTTACAGTCAATACAAATGATGATTAATATCCGTTTTTTGTTGATGCAGTTATCATCTTGGGAGAGAAAAGCTATTTCTAGAAAGACCTTTTCAACCAATTGCGACTCGTCAGATAACACCCTCACTGAATCATAGTCCATGATGATCAAGTGAGTAAACATTAAGTGCTTAGGCACATCTCTCTGGATGAGTCTGCAATCGCTTTTATGCGGGGTGATTCGACTGGTTAATAATTTTAAAGTATGGCCGATATAATTTTCATTACAATTTTGACACGGAATACTATAAATGATTTTAGATTTCGAGAAAATTTCAGTATTATCTTTAACATTGGAAAAGATTGACTTTATTGTAAGTATTGTTTTATTTGCAATTTTAAACTTCCATAAAGAACTGAAAAGTCTAGTAAGTTTGGTGTCATCTTCTTAAGGTACGGAAGTGAGGTGGATACTGGCAGAATAAGGGTGGTATTAGATTCTTTCACATCAATGGTTGGATTGCTAATATTATTTATAGTGTTAAGTGATTCTAAAGGGGTTGGTGAATGGTACAGAATACTTTCAACTAAGCTTGGTGGGTATGAATTGTCTACAAAAAGATTGAGAAGATATTTCAGCTTTTTTTAAGGAAGGTTTTATTTATGATTCTGATTACTCTGTTCTTCATTTGCTTGATCAAGTTCGCTTTCATGAGCGTTCGTGATACGACTCATAGTATCTGCCAGAGCTACATGGTTTCATGTACCAATCAACCAATAATCTATTTTGAGGAGTACGTAGGAGTTTGGTATCCAAGATTGATACCGAATAATCGTTCTCTTCAAGCTTGTGCACTGAATATGAATATCGTGAAATGGGCAGCAAAGACTACCCTTTCATATATATAAATTATATATATATATATATATATATATAGATAGAGATAAAGTTCATTTGACTAGTAATGTAAATAATACATTTGTAGCAGGTCAAAAGATACAAGCAAAGCCATATGCTAAAATCAGGAAACAACATATAGTATAAAAAACTAGTATATAAGTACATTAAACAGTTTCTGTTCAGGATATAATAAATATATATATATATATAGTACATGAAAGACACACACATATATATTATAATACATACATATTATAATACATACATACAGCAGGTGGGTCAGCCATACACTCTTCTGCATTATAGTAACATCTGGAGATTACTTCCTTTTAGATAAATATTTTGAATATTTGTAGGGTATATTTTTCAACTATTTGTGGAATGATATTATACAGGTTTGTATTTAGAGAATTAGATGCCGACTTCTGCAGTCTGTATCTGGAGGGTCTAATAAGTGCTGAACTACGAGTAATATAGTCATGGAAGTATGAATTAGTATCGAATTCATTTACATGTTCGTGGATGTCATATAATGTAGGAAGGGGCATCAGTCTTGAATTCTTGAATATAGGTCGGCAAGTGTCCTTAAAACTATGTCTGAAGAAGACGAGTTTCCCCATAAGACAATACCATATCTGAGATGTGAATGAAAAACAGCGTATTATGCTGTCAACAAAATATTTGGACTTACTATTGATTTCAACTGTCTGAGCAAGAATATGTATTTAGAGAGTTTAGAACAGAGATCATCAATATGATGGAACCAGTTGAGATTTTTGTGTAAGGTAATCCCTAGCAGATTAACACTTTCACCTGTTTTCATTTTGTTATCAGACTGAAAAATCAGATTTTGAGTTTTGTCTTTATTTAACTTCAAAAGATTTCCAGTGAACCACTTTTCAGCCTGATTTTCTAAATGTTTCATGGTGATAACTAAGTTTTGACAATTTTTGTCGGAGCAGATAAGTGTGCTTTCATCAGCAAAGGCGACATATTTACCACGTAGCATATGATGAAGGAAATCATTAATATAAATGATGGAAAGAAGATGGCCCAGCACAGAGCCCTGGGGTACTCATGTTTTCACCATTTCAAATGATGATTGTTCGTTATTATTAAGGACTACACACTGCTTTCGATTGTTGAAGTATGACTCGGAAAGAGAAAATGTAATTCCTCTTACACCATAGTCGGCTATTTTTCTCGAAAGAATATCGTGAGAGACGCAGTCGAAGGCTTTGCTCAGGTCACAGAGAGTGACCACTGTCAGCTGCCCATTTTCAAAGCCCTCAACTACCTTTTTCACGAGTTTAGTTACGGCTTGAATGGTAGAGCATTATTTCCGAAAACCATATTGATCCTTGTTCAGAAGTTTCTTGCTTTCGAAGTACATCTCCAATCCGGTTTTCAATATTATTTCAAATATTCCACCGAATATGGGTATGATCGATAATGGGCGATGATTTTCCAGTATGTCTAGATCCTCTTTTTTTGAAAACTGGGATTATCTTGGTGAGCTTCAACTCATAAGGAAATATTCCCTCAGTTATACAAGCATTGTATAGAATAGTTAGAGGTTCCATTAGAAATTGAATGGATTCTTCAATTATTCTGCTATTAAGATCATACAAGTCGAAACAACTAGAATTTTTCAGTTGGTTAATTGCATTGAATACTTCTGAGTTAGTGATGGGTTGAAGAAAGAAAGAGCCAGGAACTTTAGGCTTCGACTGATCATCAATCGAACTGAAAACAGATTGGTCGCTGTTGACATCAACAAGTTGTTTTATTATGATTTCTGCTATAATGGTAAAAAATTGATTATATTCATAAGAATTGATATGTTCACTAATTTTATTATTTATTTGCTTATTGCTTTCGAATTCTATCAATCTCCAGCAATCTTTGATCTGATTATACTATTCTGAGACATAGTTGTCGTATAATTTTTTCTAGCTTCAACTATTGATTTATTGAAAGTTTTGTTCAGTTGTTTGAAAGTTTCTTGATGATTTGGGTGTTCGTTGAATCCGAGATATTTTTAGCCAAGTGTACCAGATTTCTCATTTCTCTAAAGTTTTCATCAAACCACTTCACTGGTGCATTCAGATTATTTCCATAGACTTTTTTGAGAGGAAAATAGTCAAGAACAATATTTTCATAAGAATCAAGTAAATATGATACCATCATGCTAACCGAGTTTTTATCGTTAAATATATTCCAATCAACATATGACAGGAAAGCTTGCATCTTTGAAATACTTTCAGATGTTATTTTCCTCCTGAAAGTTTCACCATTGGTTTTGTTAAAAAAAACATGCAGATTTATGAATTGTGCATAATGGACGGAAAGGCAGGGAGGGGTCAATGATACCAGTTTCAAAATCACCAGACAGGTTTGTTAGAATATTGTAAATACAGGTTTTTGATTCATTGTCCACTCTTGTATACTCCGAGCTTGTGGCATGAAGGCCAAAGCTATCAATGATAATTTGGACTGTCTGAGAAATCGTAAATTGACATCTCCAGGTAGTATCATCTTATTAAGATGGAGATCAAACTTTCTTCCAATTTATCCATGAATTCAATACAGTCGTCAACACATGCTGACCTATATATCGCTATAACTGCAACATGTAGTGGCAGAAGTTCAATCCCACATAGTTCTATATTCTAAATATTTTCACACTTTGTTATATTTTAACATTGTGAATGTCTTTATTTTATGGGTTGCCTTTGTTCTTGCGTGACGAGTTAGTGATAGAATCTAGCATACGCTTACTTTGCAGGCAAGCATTGAAGATGACTTTGTAGGTTGAAAGCACTTTGCGACTAATCAAAAATAATAAAATTGCGCGAAACACAAACAAAAGACTTTTGGTAAAGACAAGAATGTTCAAATTACTTCTCGTGCAAACTGTTTTTCTGAGTGGTTTCTGAGTAGGATCTTCTTATTTCACCAGCCCATCAGAAAACACTAGTCGAATCTGACAAACGTACGTTCGCAGACAGGCGCGTGCAAAAATCTTGAAAACACGAACTGCCAACACTGTTTCTCTTTACCTATCATTCTGGAATACTAACTAACGATGGTCGGCGATATTATTTTGTTTGATCCGTGAAGTGCTGTAAATTATGCTGACTTCTACTTGTTCTGACTTTATCTACCAGTTTGGATATAACGAGGATCGTTTGTTTCCATCGTTGTGAAATTGTATAACTATCCTCGGGAGCTTGCAGCAATTTATGCTCAGAATTTTTTTGTACATTTACCAAACATTTCACAGTTCAACGTTCCACATCATTCAAATGTTTATTGCATCTGGTAATTGCGATTACTTTCACCTGATGTTAGGACAGCCGATGTTGGGCGGCGACGCTTCCCAAAATTTGTCAAAGTTGATAAAGAACAAAACATGTTTCCATTTTTTTTTCGGATTCTCAACCACTATAATTCTTATTAATGGCATTATACACCCGTCATTCACGACCATTGTAGTGATTCAGGCATTCATAACACCCGAACTGAACACTGTTGCCATGCAAGATTCTCGCATGCATGGTTTGAAAAGCTGTTATGAACGAAAGTTTGTTAGATTATACTAGTGTTTTCTGATTGCTGGTGAATGAAAGATCATAATCAGCAACCAATCAGTGAACAGCTCGCGATGTGCAGGATAATTTATTTGAATATGATTGTCTTTGTACTTTGCTGACAATATGAATCACTCGTCGCAAGTATGAATGAAGTAGTGAATTTAAATTCTGGTTAGATTCTGTAGGTCGTCAATCACTATGCGGGCGTTTTCATACTAGATATATTAATATATTTTTTTTTATGGAATGGCAAATTTTTTGAAACACAAAGGCAATAATGTTCAAATAAATTCTCGTGTAAATCGCGTCTGATTAGTTGTGAATTAAGATCTTAAGATCTTTCATTCACCAGCCAATCAGAAAACACTATAGAATCCAACAAACTTTCGTTCGTAGACAGCTTTTCAAACCGTGCATGCGAAAATCTTGCTTGGCAACAGTGTTCAGTTCACGTCCAATGGTCGATATTATTTTTCAAAACAATATTCAATTGCGATTGTTTCTTTTTTCAATACTGTTTGTGTTGTTTGTTTCTCACAAGTGATTGTGATAATTATGATAAGTGCCTCAAAGCAGGGTATGAAGTCAACTAGTTCTGACTTTATCACCAGTTTACCAAATGTCCTGTTAAATGTTTGTTGCAGTCAGCAATTGCCCAAGTTTTTTTCTGACCAGGTCACCTGAAATCAGGCGGGAGGCGCTACCCAAAATTTTGTCGAATTTTACAAAGAACAATATATATATATATATTTTTTTCAGATTTTGAACGACTGTTATTTGTTATAAAATGGCATTATACACTCGTCATTCACTGGTGTACGGGAGGTTAGATTACACTCTGTATATAGGTGTAATCTTACCTCTTACACGCTTGTGAATGATGAGTATATAACAGTGGTTTAAAAATAAAAAATAAAAATTCAAACATGTTTTGTTCTTTGTCAAAATCGGGAAAATTTTGGGAAGTGCCGCTCGCCTCACCTCAGCTATCCTGTCAGAGCTGTAAGTAAACGCGATTGCCGGATGCAATATTCATTCAAATAATGTGGAATGTTGAATTGATTTTGTGGTAAATATACAAAAAGATTCTGAAAATTTTCAATTCAGGCTGTTTGCAATAGATATTCAATCTCAAAGTTATGAAAACTAACAAACCTCATTATATCCAAACTGGCAGATGAAGTCAGAACTAGTGGATGTCAAAACAGCTTTGAGGCACTTATCGAATCACAGTTATTGAAAAAATCAGTTGTGAAACACAAATGACACGGTATTGTTTATTGTTTTCACCTGTGCCATATGTCATTCTTGATATGACGTGAATATTGTTGCCAGCCAGTGTTTCCAAGATTCTCGCACGCGCCTGTTGTTGTACATTGCAAAGCTGTTTACGAACATATTCGACTACTGTTTTCTGATTGGCTGGAGATTCTACTTAGCAACCAATCAGAAAACAGTTCGCGGTGTTCGCGAGGAGTAATATGAACATTTTTGTGTTTACTAAGAGTCTTATGTTTGTATTTTGTGCAAATTCATCATCTTTGATTATTTGCAAAGCGCTTTCGACCTATTAGATCATCTTCAGTTCTTGACTGCAAAGTAAGCGAATGATATATTCTTCTCAAATAATTGTTGAAGTATCACTCACTTGTCAGGTAAGAATAAAGGCAATCCATAAAATGAAGACATTTACAATAATAAAATGTAAGAAAGAGTAAAAATATACTAAAAATTAAAAATCGTGAAAATAAAACATTTTTGCAAACTGCCACATTTCTCAATTGTCACTCCTAAAATAACCAAAGAACAGAATAATTTCGGAACACATGATGAGAAGTAGAAAAGGAAGTGTTGTATGGATCAACTTGGAGTGAACAAAAATTAGCCAAACCAAAGTCAAAGTGTCACTTTCTGGAAATAGAATGCATTTTTTTTCATATTCGAAAGTTGTTCCTCAAGAAAATCAAAACTTCTGTAGTTATTTGATGTTACATCATGTGCAATTTGCCAATTGATACTGGGGCTGAAGTTGTGCTTGTTAACTTGCAAGTGATGGCCAAAAGAGGAATATTCATATTTGTTCAGATGCTCATTTATGTCTGTTTGAGTTGGTCCTGAAAGAAATTCTGACATTTTCTACCCCACTTTTAATACACTGTTGCCACTTTTTCACCAATTTTATTGTTCAAAAGTAATTTAGATGTTTTTTTCTGTTGTGTCAATGTAATATTCTAGTCGTTCTCTCTTTTATTTTGAAGGTCATAAAAAAATTACCGTTACTGTAAGCTAATTGTATTGGATGTTGATTTCCTTGTTGTATTCAACAGGTGGTAAAGGTATATCTAGAAGACAAAGCACCTGAACAAATATGAATATCCCTCTGTTGGCCATCACTTGGAAGTAAACAAGCACAATATCAGCTACAGGTCACATCAAAGAACAACAATCGATTGGATTTTCTTGCGGACTTACATATTAACATATATCACTGAAAACAACCTCTGTCTGAATATAAAAAAAAATATTTGAACAGATCCTTCATTCCACTTCCAGAAAGTAACAGTTTGACTTATTGGATTGGCTAACTTCAAGTCGAACCGTAGAATAATCCCTTTCTTCTTCTTATCTTGTGTTCCAAAATTCATCTGTTCTTTGAGTGACAAATTGAGAAAAGTTTGCAGTTGGTAAGGATGTTTTGACACAATAATCATATTCTATAACTTCATTTCTTATGAATCGTATAATTTGATTGAATTATAATAAATCCGAACAGTCATGGTATACTTGGATGGAACACTAAAAATAACATTAATATTGATGATCTCATATTCCCATCAGTCATATCCATAACTGAAGGACGCGGGGTATACCATGGTACTGTTACACCCGATATATGGCTAGTATCAAAAACATTCGATGTTCGATTGGTGTATGATAACAAAACCGTTGAGATAGCATGATAGCATGAAAGAGGATTATACATTTCAATAAGGTCTTTCCCAAAAGAGATTCATCGTTTATTATCAATTGATATATACGGTATGAGAATCTACACAGACTTTCTTGCTCTCCTCGCTATCATTCATTCCAAGTTGACAGTGTTGCTGTATACCGGGTGACAATGGGACAATGGCCATGCCTATATCTCCTTCACTTATCAACCGATTCGAATGAAATTTTGTACATAGATATGAGAAAAATTTTTGGATTAACAGTCATATGGAAACAGAATAACCGATGTCCGGTTTCGCCAGAATAGCCATCAATTTCGATTTTTTGAACGGAACACCTTGTATGTTCGATGTTTTTCAGATTCAACGGCTCAAATAACATACGACAATGATGCCAAATTTTCATTTTAAATGGAAAAAAAATTTTTTTGAATTTTTTTTTAGCTAGAGGCCTTGATCATGTTAAAGTCTATACTTATTTACATCAGTTACTCATAGTAATAGTAATTCCGATAAGATCAATAACAAATCCTACAGCAAGAATTGAAATTTTCTGAACGCATTTTTATCGAGAAAAAGTTTTTTTTCAAATGGTACCTACCGAGGGCCATCTTGCCATTTGATAGAGAATTTAATTACCAATTCAACGATATACATTATGTACCACTTTATTTTTGTTCAAAAAACTGAAATTATTGAATTTGTACAATATTTTATACGATGCCTACAAATTCCAATGAGTTATCCGTTTATGTTTGATGAAATGAAAGGTAGCCGTGGAATCATGGAGAACAGTAGGTGATTGATGTCATGTCAAAAGTGGAATACCAATTTTACTTGTCATTTCGTTTCGTTTGTAAAAAGTTTGTTTGAAATGGAAAATAATAATCGTTATTTCGAAACGAACAAATCGATATGATATTGATGTACGGAGAATGTCAGAAGAACGCTGTCAATGCTAGTATGCTATACCCTGTTCGTTATTCGTTATCAGGAAATTGGAAATGATACTAAGGAAAGAACCAGCTGATCAAAACCAGTGAAGAAGCGGAAACTAATGTTTTAGCATATTTTCATTTTTCTCCACCTGCCTCATTGCGAGAATTGGAAATTGAATGTGGGATTAGCAGCGAAAGTGCCGGAAAAGTATTGAAAAACCATAAATATCGCTCATATAAATACAGTTTTTGCATCAGTATCTATATGAAAATGACCTAGAACGGAGACTAACTTTGTAATTGGCTTTTGCATTATCATGATTTGTATAATGGTTTTGTTTCGAAGATACTGTTTACAGATGAGTCTAGGTTAACGAAAAATGTTATGTTCAATAGAAATAATACAAGGTATTGGGCTCAAGAAAATCCTAGGTTGTTGAGAGAAGGTAATTCTCAAGAAAGATTTGGATTCAACCTCTGGGTGGGAATCATAGGGACAAGAGTCATTAGACCAATTTTTTCCGACGGACCTTTGACGGGCCAAAGATATCTAAAAATACTCAGAGAACGACATTCAAAATAATATCAACGATTTACCTGAGAACATCAGGAAAAAAATGTTATTTCAGCAGGATGGTGCAGGACCACATAATGCTAATATTGTTCGGCAATATCTTAGTTATACCTATGGGCAGAGATGGATTGTAACAAACGATCCAATCAGATGGCCATCCAGATCGCCCGATTTGACCCCGTTTGATTTTTATTCATGTGGTCACATAAAATCCAAAGTATTCTCAAGGAGACCAACTTCTTTGGAGAACTTGAGAGATCGAGTTGAGCGCGCATTTCAGGAAATTCCTGCGCACGAACTGATAAGAGTGATGAGGTGTACAATGAATAGAACTAGTCTATGTGTTAGGGAAAATGGGCAACACTTCAAACATATCATTGGTCATTAATAAATAAAATGACTTTTCGATGGTTGTGAAACTCTTCTATTGAAAACAGGATGATGGTATTGTGAGTAATAATTTGTACGTTGAATGTTTCAGTCGTTAGATTTATTCAAACAGCTTGATTATATTTTTTTTCTGGAATGGGCTTATGATCATTACACATTGTCAAGTTGATTATTTTTGGTGATACATTGTTACCATTCTGAATTAAATTTGAAGAATGAATAGATGTCATTTTACCTACCAATTCTTCAGATTGATTTCATTTTGTTAGATGGCTCTCTACGTTTTGAACAAGGCGAAAGTGGTACCTAATTTATATTGTTGAATTGGTAATTGAATTCTCTATCGAATGGCAAGATGACCCTCGGTAGGTACCATTTGAAAAGAACGATTTTTTCGTTAAATATGCGTTCAGAAACTTTCAATTCGAAAAACATCAAAAATACAGGGTGTTCCATTTGAAAAATAGAAGTCTGCCATTTTGGTTCCATATGTCTGTCAATCCGAAATTGTGTATCATATCTATGTACAAAATTGCATTCAAATCGGATAAGTGAAGGAGATATAGGCATGGCCCTAGTCCCCATTGTCACCCGGTATATTTCGAGAGTGGTTTCTTTATATGGGCTTTGAACTCCACCCAGAGTCTATTTGATCATTCATACATTAACGATGTTCATGTGATAGCTCCATGTGTCAACATACAGAGATAATTTTTCGAAAAAAAAAACCTGATAAATTCAGTGAAGTCTTGAAGTAATCTTCTTCCAATTTTGAGAAACTTCAAAAATTAATATTTTAAAACTCTTTGATGAAATGTTTGAATAACATTAGCTAAACAGTTGGGCTGTGGGATAGAAGAAGAAATGAGTACTTTTAAAAAAACAAAACAAAATTATATGCAAATGCATTCGGAAGAATGTAAATTGTTAGATGTATGACATTGGTTATTCTGTTTTTATTTCAGCCAGTATGTGTGTTTCGAGTTTCGAGAGATACATCGACAACAATGTGGTTGTTAGGTCAATATCCGTAGGTGAATGACACATTCGAAACGATGTCGACGATGTCTTTGATATTAGATATAAAATACTATAAAATAAAATATTTACATTCCGTCATCCACATTATATTTCAATAAATTTTTTATACAAAACTACCGATTTGGGTTGATATGGAAACGAAATAACTAACGCCACATATCTAAAGAAAGTTTATTTTTTCAATCTTCATTGCACTCAAATGAGAGCTTATGAAAATATATCATCCGAAAACTAAATGAATATATATATATATGTACATGTGTCCCAGCTTAAACTTCTCACCCCCCAAATCTCCGAACTCGTGAAAAAAATTGAAAATCAGATCCGTCGATTTTTATTTCAAGGGGAAACACTTTCACCAAATACATCATCATTGTGTTGTCAACCCCCTCAGCCCCAGCACCCTCTACTTCAGAATTTTCAATGGGACTACTATACTTCATTTTGAAGGGAATTCAATCCCAATTACATCGGTGTACTGAAATTGAGGATCGATCAAGTGTTGTTGAAGTTTTAATAAAACCTAAGTTTTATCAGGATATTTTAATTTTTCATCACCTTAAATGTTATCTTCGTGAGAAAAGTTCAAAATGTGAACCATTCAGTTCCATACAGAAGTATAAGCGATTTCCGAAATGTCTTCGCACATTGCTCAACATTTCTGGAGTCACTGGACACTCCACAACAATTCTCTTGCGTAGATCATCAAGAGAAGTTGGCTGTATAATATGAACTTTGGATTTTAAATCACCCCATAAAAAGAAGTCTAATGGTGATAAATCAGGAGATCTAGCCAGCCATTCTATTGGTCCTCGCCTTTCAATCCATCTCCCTGTGAAATTGTCATCTAAAAATTGACGTTCAGGTGCAACAAAATGTAGAGGAGCTCCATCTTGTTAAAAGGTGAGCTGACCTTCAAGTAGCCTATCATAGTCTTCAAGTAACTGAGTGATTCTGGGGTTCACAGTTGTATCAAGAAGTTCAAGATACGTTTGACCGTTGAGGTTACCATCAATAAAATATGGACCCACAATATGGTCTTCCAGAATACCAGCCCAAACATTCAATTTCTGGGGAGTTTGTGAATGAGTTTTCCTGTACCAATGGGGATTCACGTCACTCCAGTATCTGCAGTTGTGCCTGTTCACATGTCCATTTGAATAAAAAGAAGATTCGTCAGAAAAACACACATTGTAGAGGTAATTATTATTACTAATCAATAATTGATTCATGATTTCACAAAACTCTGTACGTCTGTCAGGATCATCTCCACCCAATTCTTGTACATTCTGCATTTTATAAGGATGGAATTTTGCTTCTTTCAGAATTCGATGTACGCTGCTTTTCGAAACTCCAGAAGTAGTCTCAAGTTGTCTTAAAGAATGAATGTTGTCCATCACTGCATGTCCTACAACTGCAACAGCGACACCTTCATTTCTCATAGGCTCCTCTCGTTCATGTTCTTTATTCAGCACTGATTCCGACTCCATGAACTCATTCATCAATTGAAGCACGTACTGATATTATGTGATTTTTTCTGGATGAATTTCATTGAAAATTCTAGCCGTAGCTCTAGCACATAGTCCATTTTCAAAATACGCAGCTACAATGGGTATTCTCTCTTGTATAGTATAAACCATTTTCGAAAGTTTTCAAATTGTTGAATGAAGTGACTCGAATACATCAATATACCAAAGACACATAGCGTCAATTTCTTTTTCATAAAAACGTCTGTCTCACCTTCTAAACTATTATTTCTGACAGCATATTATTTTTCAATACAGTGGCGTACCAACAGTGAACCTTCCTTACGATGATAACATTTCAGGTGATGAAAAATAAAAATATCTTGATAAAACTTAGTTTTCATTAAAATGTCACCAGGACTTTATCGATCCTCAATTTCAGTACATCGATGAATTTGGGATTGAATTCCCTTCAAAATGATGTATCACAAGTATAGTAGTTTCATTGAAAATTCTGAAGTAGGGGGTGCTGGGGATGAGGGGGTTGACAACACAATGATGATGTATTTGATGAAAGTGTTCTCCCTTGAAACAAAAATCGATGGGTCTGAGCAATTTTCAATTTTTCCACGAGTTCGGAGATAAGGGGGGTGGAAAGTTTTTGCTGGTATATATATATAAACATATATTTATATATTTATATCTATATATATATATATATATATATATATTTCTTCTCTACATATACATATATTTCACAAACGTTTCGCCCCCCCTGGTGCTTATTTACATTTCACACATTTATAACTGAAAACGGAAATTATGGTTGGTTTTGTTTTCATTAACTTGCAAGTACGTACCATAACTTAATTTCAAGAAAATATTGTGTATATGTTTTCTCCGGTTTCTCTTATCAAGGTACCTACAAGTTAATCTTGGATAATGATGTTTAAAATTTGATTTGATTAAGTTTTTGTAGTATCATCAATATCTTTGGTTAGGTACGTACTTGTAGGTTGTCTAAAACCCCTGGTGCTTGCACTGATTCCTGTAGAAGTTTGGGATCGACTTGGCGACACTTGGCCTACTTGATAATAGAGAATAGCTAGCGTGTCAGATGGCGCCAATTTCGTTTTAGTTTCAATTCAGTAACAAGGCATATTCATTTCCTCAGCTCTATTTTTGAGGCAACTGTTCCGGGTTTTGATTCTAGCTTTGCTATTGGTTGAAAAGAGACATCTGTCAAACTTCACCAATGGCAAAGTTAGAATGGAAGCCCCCGAACATTGCACAAAGAAAGCAGTGTCGTGTTGTTTTTCGAATTTTGTACCATTTGAATTTGAGGTTAACTGCATTCTGACAGACGGAGAATTGGAAATGAAATTGTCATTAAACTGCAGAAAATATAAAATTCAATGCATACAATATAATGAAGTATGAAAATATGATTATTAGTCAATTCATCAAGATTTGTACTTGCTTTTGGTATGAATACAGGTGAATGTTCGAAACTGCGGCTTTATACTGTCCACACAAAATATTAATGTGGCCCATTTTACGAAGAGTATCCTTACACCCTACAATACCTGAAAATGAACAATTCCTCACGCACTAATGAACTGATGAACGAGTGATTTTTTAAAGAACAAACTCAGGAATAAGCTAAGCAAGATTTCGAATCGAAGAGATGGAAAACGCATAAATACCGTCAAAATACTGAAAAAAATTTCATATAAGATGCTATGATGTCAGAAATTAAGTTCTGACATAGGCGATAATATAAACAAACATTTTTCCAATTCACAGAAAAATATTTCTATTTAATATTCAATTGAGAATGTTTCCCTTTTCAACATGAATACCCCTCAAGAGGTTATCTTGAATGATGGAAGATAGTGACTAAAGATTAACTTTCAGTCGCAGATGATTCCACATATGATTTCATGAACATCCTATTCATATTTTCGAACAAATCAATCTATCATACCCCATGACAGGTTTTAATGTCAGAAAAACACTAATTTCAAGGTGTCTCTCCAAAAGAATTGTTTCTAACTTTTTTCCATCTTTGCAAAGTGAGATTGCTTCTAGAAAATGTGTTTCCGATTTCTTCCTGTCTTCCTGATGATTGTGGAAGCGTGCAATAGATTTTCGTCAACAAAAATGTATTGAAGACCTAGTGAATGTGATGCCCCTCTTGCGTCAATGTTACAAATTATTTCTGGTGAGTACTCCATTTCGGAAAACATTCTTCTTTTCCCTATTCATCTATATGAGTTCTTAATTAGGACTGGAATAGAAATCAAATAATATCTGTCCAGCGTGGCTTTTGCCGGAATGTAGTTGTTTTCTGTTAGAAATTCACAAAAAATAACTTCATTTTCATCGTGGTTTTTTCAATAAGAAAAATCTTCTATTCAATATTCAATCAGAATGTTGCCCTTTCCAACATGAATACCCCACAAGAGGTCATCTTGAACAATGGAAGATAGTGACTAAAGTTTATCTTTGTGTCGCAGATGATTCCCCATCTGATTTCATGAACATCTTGTTCATATTTTCAAACAAATCAATCTATCATACCCCATGACAGGTTTTAATGTCAGAAAAACACTAATTTCGAAGTGTCTCTCCAACAGAATTCTTTCTTACCTTTTTCCTTCGTCGCAAAGTGAGATTGCTTCTAGAAAATGTGTTTTTCATTTCTTCCGGTCTTCCTGATGATCGTGGAAGCGTGAAATAGATTTTCTTCGACAACAATGTATTGAAGACCTAGTGAATGCGATGCCTCTCTTGCGTCAATGTTACAAATGATTTCTGGTGAGTACTCTCGTTCGAAAAACATTCTCCTTTGCCTCATTCATCTATATGAGTTCTTAATCAGGACTGGATAGAAAATCAAATAACTATCTGAATGAAAATGCGAATTTTCAATTTCAGATTTTTTCTTCTAAGTTGGGGTTCTTTCAGAATATCTATCAGATGTAGTTCAATGTCCAGCGTGGCTTGAGTCAGGAAAAGGAGTTGTTTTCTGTTAGACATTCACTTAAAATAACTTAATTTTCATAGTGGATTTTTCAATTTACAGAAAAATCTTTCTATTCAATATTCAATTGACAATGTTTCTTTTTCAACATGAATACCCCAAGAGAGGTTATCTTGAACGATGGAAGATAGTGACTTGAGTTTATCTTTCAGTCGCAGATCATTCCACATCTGATTTCATGAACATCCTGTTCATATTTCCAAACAAATCAATCTATCATACCCCATGACAGGTTTTGATGTCAGAAAAACATTAATTTGGAAATGTCTCTCCAAAAGAATTGTTTCTTACTTCTTTCCATCTTTGCAAAGTGAGATTGTTTCTAAAAAATATGTATCCCATTTCTTCCGGTCTTCCTGATGATCGTGGAAGCGTGAAATAGATTGTCTTCGACAAAAATGTATTGAAGACCTAGTGAATGCGATCCCTCTCTTGCGTTAATGTTACAAATGATTTCTGGTGAGTATTCTTTTTCGGAAAAATTTTTTTTTGCCTTATTCATCTATATCTTCCAGTCGCATATGATTCCCACATCTGATTTTATGAACATCCTGTTCATATTTTCAAACAAATCAATCTATCATACCCCATGACAGATTTTAATGTCAGAAAAACACTAATTTCAAAGTGTCTTTCCAAAAGAATTTTTTCTAACTTTTTGCATCTTTGCAAAGTGAGATTGCTTCTAGAAAATGTGTTTCCCATTTCTTCCGGTCTTCCTGATGATCGTGGAAGCGTGAAATAGATTTTCGTCGACAAAAATGTATTGGAGACCTAGTGAATACGATGCCTCTCTTGCGTCAATGTTTTAAATGATTTCTGGTGAGTACTACTTTTTGGAAAACATTTTTCTTTGCCTCATTTATCTATATGAGTTCTCAGTTAGGACTGGAATAGAAAATCAAATAACTATCTGAATGAAAATGTAAATTCCGATTTCATATTTTCTTTCGAGTTAGGGTTCTTTCAGAATATCTATCAGATGTAGTTCAATGTCAGCGTGGCTTCAGCCGGGAAAGTAGTTGTTTTTTTTAAACATTCACAAAAAATAACTTCATTTTCATCGTGGATTTTTCAATTCACAGAAAAAATTTCTATTCGATATTCAATTGAGAATGTTTACCTTTTCAACATGAATACCCCACAAGAGGTTATCTTGAACGATGAAAGATAGTGACTAAAGTTTATCTTCCAGTCGCATATGATTCCACATCCATTTTATGAACATCCTGTTCATATTTTCAAACAAATCAGTACATATATACATACAAGGGTTAAATTAAATGAAGCTTTAATAAAAAATGACTCAACATAGGCTCACTGAATTGAATCCCACGACCGAGCAATTATCACAGCTAAAACTGATATCACAAAAAAGCATCAATTATCAGATTGGCAGAGGCCAGATATAAGCCAAAAATTTGAATCCTCCGAAATCATTTCCACAGATAATTTGAAGAGTTTGGTAGTTTTTACTGAAATGCTATGAACGGAACGAAAGTTTGAAAAATGATTAAAAACCTGTTACAAAGGTTTTGGAAAACATCGATGTAGATACCTTCAAGAAGGTGCTCAGATGATTAACCTCTCAGGTTTATGTTTCCCACACGAAAGCTTCCAAATTATCCGAAAACTGGCATTATAGATCCTTACATAATAATGGTAGCGAGAGTAGGAGTTATTCCAAAAATATTTGAAATATAACTGAAAACAGGATATGCAAAGTTTAAAATACTTCTCGATGAAAAATATGGCTTAGATAAGTTTAGTCGATAGACGATGCAATAATTCCTCAACATCACAAATCTATAAGGCACTAAATGAAATGTCAATAACGTCCACTGAATAAACTGAATCATTATGGATTGAGAAGTAACATTCGATTGAAACAACTAATAGTGTTTCACAAGAAACTGTTACTGGAGGCCTATTTTCATGTTACATATGAAAAGTAACATGAAACGGACAAGAAAGGTTGAATAATAAGTTTCTGGGACGATATATTCCCACTTTACCGATCCGTATCCTGAATTCAACTAAAAAAGGACCCGAAAAAGTTATAACCAAGGATTCAAGTTCAGCAAACCGGTTATTTACTTTTTTCGTCGAATGCCAAGATCCCACCTTACTCAGGACCACTTGATATCGATTGAAATAAACACATCCGGAAAAAATCAATTACATATTCGGGAATAATCAAAGATAGGCATGAATTATTGACGAAATGACATCCTTTCAGGTACTAGTACCTAGAAATGTTACTAGATAATGGTGATTGCTCTTATAGAGTGCGGTCCATAGGTATAAATTCATTTTTAGCGTTATTATGTATTTGTTTAAAAAAACCTGAAACAAGTCGATATCTATTGTCACTTTGACAATTTACAGTATGGAAATATCACACCCGCTCCCTCTTGCATCCCCTCTAAATTATGAGCACCCACTCAAAAAAAGATGAGGGGGTCGTGTGGCAACTTGTTCGAAAGGAATTTTAATTCTCTGTTCAGAAATATTACTTTTTTCAAATTTGGTGCAATCATAACTGAAAAAAATTATTATGAAATAGTAAAATTTTGATACTTTAGAAATTAAATTAAATGTTCAAAATGACCACCATTCACTTCTTGACAAAAAGCAAGTGGATCTTGGAATTTTCGTACATCATTTTTTAGGGCCTCAGAGGTTATGTTTTTAATTTCATCCGTTGTCCTAACTTTGAAATCTGCAATATTGTCTGGTCTATTGAAATATATTTTTGATTTCAAATAACTCCATGAGGAGTAATCGAGAGAAGTCAGATCTGGAGATCGTTCCACGTCTTCCAATCCACCTATTGGAAAAAACTTCGTTCAAATAATATCTAACACTACGTTTGTAATGCGCTAGAGCTGGTTCCAAATTGACCTATCTATTACATTTGGATCATTAACATCAGGAAAAAGTCTTTTTAATGTAGCCTGTGAGGAATCATCAAAGAATCTGGATAAACCTCACCATTAACTGTGCCTCCAGAAAAATAATGGCCAATAATTTTGTTGTCAATGATACCAGCCCAAACGTTAACTTTTTTAGGATATTGTGTATGAGCCTCACACATCCAATGATTTTTTCTGCTCCAGTATCTACAGTTTTGTCTATCAACCATTCCATTGTGAAAAGCAGCTTCATCAGAAAAAACAATTTTGTTTATGAACCGCAAATCTGCTTCCATTCTGTCCATCATCAGTTCACAGAATTAATGCCTTCTATCAGGATCATCCTCATTTAACTCCTGAACCAACTGAACTCAATGAGAATGGTATTTTTCTTTATGTAAGCTCTCAATATTGATGATTTACTCACATCATTGTCAGCGGCAAGTTGTCTAGTTGTCATATGCGGATTTTTCTCAATCGCTAACAGTACATCTTACTTTTTTCCTCATCCAATTCAACATTTCGACCCAGTTTTTGAATAGTTTTTACATGTCCAGTTTCACGAAATTTTTTATCTATTTGCTAACTGTAGACTGTGAGACGTGTTGACCAGGGTATTTATTATTAAACATTTCACAAACTTCCTTTTGAGTTCTTGTTTTATTACCGCATCCAATCATAATTGAAATGTCTAGTCTTTGAGTTTTGGATTAATGAGCCGTAGGTGAATCAAATACACACACAAATATTTTTCAATACACTGACGTGTGTCAGCAACTCATAAATATCAAAATAACAGTAGTCTACAAGATTGACATTACATTACTTATGTGGGTTTTGTGATACATTTTTTGGTGTCTTGAACGACTTTTCCTGACGTTTAGCAGAACAGATGAAAAATACCTGACCATTTCTTATGGGATTATTTGAAATCAAAAGGATATTTCAATAGACCAGACAATATTGCAGATTTGAAAGTTACGATAACGGAAGAAATTAACAACTTAACCCCTGAGGTCCTACAAAATGTTGTACGAGAATTCCAAGATCGACTGCTTATTGTCAAGAAGTGAATGATGGTCATTTTGAACATTCAATTGTAAAAAAAAAAATAAAAATACTTCCTAAACATTATGTGGCATTATTTCCTTCATTCTAAAGTATCAAAATTTCATATTATCAAAATAAATTTTTTCAATTATGATTACACTAAATTTGAAAACCTTATTATTGCTGAACAGAGGATGAAAATACTCTCCAAACAAGGTGCCACACGACATCCCCCCCCCTTCTCATTTAAAACTTTTGAGGGGGAGCTCATAATTCAGAGGGGTAGCAAGAAGGGGATAATATTTTCATACTGTAAATTGTCAAATTGACAATAGAAATCGACATGTTTCGAAATTGATGAATTTGGATAGTCATAAGAATTCCGAAATGACATCTTTTAGGCACAAGTCTAGAAAATGTCACTAGAAAGGATTGCTTATACAGTGCGGTCCATAGGTATGGAACAAATTAATTTTTAGCGTTATAATGTATTTGTTTGAAAATGCCTGAAACACGTCGATATCTTTTGTCAATTTGACAATTCACAGTATGAAAATATCACCCTCCTTCCCCCTTCTTTCACCCCCTCTGAATTATCAGCACTCCCTCAAAAAATTTAAATCAGGAGGAGGGTCGTGTCGTACCCTGTTCGATGGGGATTTTCATACTCTGTTCAGCAATATTACTTTTTTCAAATTTGGTACAATTATAATTGAGAAAATTCATTTTGAAAATGTAAAATTTTGATATTTTACGTAGAATGAAGAAAATAATGTCAGATAATGTTTAGGAAGAATATTTCGAATTATTTTACAGATAAATCAGATGTTCAAAATTTCCACCACTCACTTCTTGACAATAAGCAAGTCAATCTTGGAATTCTGGTACAACATTTTGTAGGACCTCAGGGGTTATGTTGTTGAGTTCATCCGGTATCCTAACTTTAAAATCTGCAATATTCTGGTCTATTGAAATATACTTTTTTGATTTCAAATGACCCCATAAGAAGTTATCGAGAGGAGGCAAATGGGGGGATCTAGGCGGCCATTCAATCGTTCCACGTATTCCAATCCACCTAATGGGAAAAAACTTCGTTCAAATAATATCCAACACTACGTTTGTAATGCGCTGGAGCTCCGTCTTGTTGGTACCAAATTGATCTATCTATTGCATTTGGATCATCAACATCAGGAAAAAGTCTTTTAATTGTAGCCTGTGAGAAATCATTAAAAAATCTAGATAAATCTCATTTCCAACTGTGCCTTCAAAAAACCAATTGCCAATGATTTTGTTGTTGATGATACCAGCCCAAACTTTAACTTTTTTAGGATGATGTGTATGAGCCTCACACTTCCAATGAGTATTTTCTCTGCTCCAGTATCTACAGTTTTGTCTATTAACCATTCCATTCAAATGAAAAGTAGCTTCATCAGAAAAAACAATTTTGTTTATGAACTGCAAATCTGCTTCCATTCTGTCTAACATCAGTTCACAGAATTGTTGCCCCCCATCAGGATTTTTCCTCATCCAATTTAACAGTTTTTGAATAGTTTTTACATGTCCAGTTTCAAGAAATTTTGTTTCTATTGTGCTTACTGTAGACTGCGAGACGTAATGACCAGGGTATTTATTATCAAACATTTCACAAACTTCCTTTCGAGTTCTTGTTTTATTACCGCATCCAAACATAATTGTAATGTCTATTCTTTGAGTTCCGGATTAATGTGTCATAGTTAAATAAAATACACACACAAATATTTTTCAATATACCGACGTGTGTCAGCAACTTTAAAATATCAAAATAACAATAGTCTACTAGATTGACATTTCATTACTTATGTGGGTTTTGTGATTAATTTTTTGGTGTCTTCAACGTCTTTTTCCTGACGTTCAGCAGAACAGATAAGAAAATACCTGATTATTTCCTATGGGGTTATTAAAAATCAAAAGTATATTCCAATAGACCAGACAATATTACAGATTTGAAAGCTACGATAACGGAAGAAGTTAACAGCATAACCCCTGAGGTCCTACACAATGTGGTACGAGAATTTCAAGATCGAGTTGCTTATTGTCAAGAAGTGAATGATGGTCATTTTGAACATTCCATTTAATTGTAAAATAACTTCCTAAACATTATGTGACATCATTTCCTTCATTCTACGTGAAGTATCAGAATTTCACATTATCAAAATAAATTTTCTCAATTATGATTGCACCAAATTCGAAAAACTTATTATTGTTGAACAGAGAATGAAAATATCTTCCAAACAAGGTGCCACACGACGAATTTTTGAGGGGGTGTTCATAATTCAGAGGGGGTGATATTTTCATACTGTAAATTGTCAGATTGACAATGAAAATCACAAATTTCAGGTCTTTTCAAACAAATTCATAATAATGCTAAGAATTAATTTACTCCATACCTATGGATCGCACTGTATAATAAATTGGAGTAACAGAGTAACATCAACATTTATGGTCCGTTTCTATTCAAATTGGTGTTTGAGGGTTTTTGGGGTCGGAAATCATGGATTCAGAATAGCGGCTTTGATATGACGGACGAGTTTTGTCATTTATCAACCGACGAAACCAAAAAGGAGGAGGTTCTCTAGTCGACGAGTATATTTATTTTCTTTATCACTTTTTTTATGTATGATCACGCATAACTTTTCTCTGAGGTGTCCGATTCCGATAATTCTCTCTTCAGTGGCTAGGGTGTACTTTGAAGTTGGTCCCATTCGAATTCAAAAGATGAAATCCACCCCTAAGGGTAGCAAAAAAGGATATTGATCACTCACCCTCTGGATTCTGGTCCTAGGCATAACTTTGTACTGGGAGTTCCATTTGGATGATTCTCCTTTTATCAGATAGGGTATATCTCATGTTGATCATATTTGGTTTTAAGGAATTTCCACCCTTACGGGTAGAATAATAGGGGATAATTGATTTTTCACTTGTGAACATTGGCACACATATGTAGTTGACAATGACAGATCGCTAGTGTCATTATCACAGTCATTATATTCTATGAGAGGATGGAATGATATACAAAGTAATGAAATAAACTAACCAGAACAACAAAAATAATTTATATTACAACAAATAGTAAAAGTAGGTAATCATATTATTAACTGGTAATAGTTGAAGTAAGGTGGTAAGTAAGTATTTTGGAAGTAATAAAAAAAGAAGCAGTTAGTAATTAGATTAGATTTCAGCCACAAAAAATTGAAAAATAAAAACTTTTTAACAAAAAATTCAACCGACGAAATACGGAACCTGAAAAGTAAAAAATAAAATGGATCTTCTTAGTCTAAATAGCTAAGCTCCTAAACTAATGTAAGTATCTAATTTTGAGTCGGCGCCAAACAAACAATCAACGAAAATCATTGAATTACTTCAGAAAAATTATCAGAATATCACCGCCCAACTCGATGCCATCATTTCACGCCTTACCTACCTAATTCATCTGCTTGTTTGTTTGGCGCCGACTCAAAATTAGTTACTTACATTAGTTTAGGAGCTTAGTTATTCAGACTAAGAAGATTTATTTTATTTTTTACTTTTCAGTTCCGTATTTCGTCGCTTTAATTTTCTGTTTGAAAGTTTTCATGATCAGATTCTATTTGAGGTTGGACTGGTCGTAGATTATGTATTTTTGGTTGAAATTCAATACTTTGAGATGGTACCAACATATTGAAAATGAGCCGGGGTGTTTTGGAGGTGCAGATTACGATTTTCCCAAGAATTACTTAAAATAATGAAATGCATATAATCTGACAATGGGATTACTTTTCGAGACTACCCTGAAAGTAGTCGTATTTGATTGGAGGGGGAATCTTTGTCCATTTAATTCACAATGGGATAATTTTCCGAGTCTACCCTGAAAGAAGTCGTAGTTGCTTGAAGGGGGATTCTTTTTCCAACACATGTGTATATGACCAACCTCATAATCAAAATCTCAAAGTGTACATTTTACCCTCTTGTGATATATTTTGAATGAAATGTAATGGAATAGTGAATAGAGATAATAAAATTGCACTAGAACGTTTTGGATGCTTCATGAAATACTATTGGAAATAAGGGGAAATATTGAAATAATTCTCTCCAAGGATTCTGATAATTTCTTTGGAGAAGTGAAAGTTAAATATACTGGCCAAATGAAAATCACACTCCTACAATAATTATCATTTATAATTTTGCTCATATATGGATAATACCAATATTATACTTGACAAAAAAGCAAATAACATTTTTCCAGCCGTTGACAAACCAGAGCGGTCAAAACCAAAGTTCCAGCAACCTTGTTACAGTTAGCACGCTCATTCACTGGCTTGAAGAGTCGGTGATTCATGTTTGGTTTGATAATGCACATCGAATATGCGAAAAATTCATAATGGAATTCTGAGTTATCTTGCTTGTATGGATAATCCCAAACTGACACATTGTTCTGCTAAAAATAGTACAATTATTCAGTAATAATCGGGGAATAACTATTATTACCCCGCTTACTAATTTTCAATATACTACTTTACTCGCTCTACACGTACCTGCCTGTACGCTACTTGAAGTCCAACGTCACCTTCACCTGGTATGGGGTGAACGGGCCGCCTGCCGCGCAGGGAATGATACGGTTAGTGGACATTCGTATCGCATGTGGCGGCCGCGACTTGACTAACGAGGCTCTGGCGCTCTGGCAAACAGACCCAAATCCAAGCTGTGAGCGCCCTGGTGACGGATATATGGAACCGGGGCACAGTTTATAGCTAAAGAAGCAGTTAGCTCACTTGGCCCAAATGCATGTTCCAAGGTAACATCCACTCCAGGGAAATAATTCAGGATGCGCAGAAGACTGTACGCGATTATCGCTCTTCGAAGTATACGAAAAATGTCAGTATTAGAAACACAGTAACACGCGGTATGCGCGAGGGATGAAAATCAGAGTTGCGCAGTGTACAAACGGGAACATAAAGATCAAAGTGCCGACGCCAAGTGAGCGAACTGATTCTTTAGTTATAAACTGTGACCGGGGTCTTAAAAGAAACGGCGTTCTCCGAGATCGGAAGAGGACTCTTCAGGGTGCTGAACAAACGATAGTTAATTCAACTTTGAGTTGAGTTGAGAGAAATATGAAAATCTAATTGAACGACACACAAAACTGTTCGAGACGAGCGCAGAAACTTCGAATAAAAGGATCATATAGGGCAAAAAAATTGATTATTCATTGAAAAACGTCTATGGTGATTCAACAGCCGCCATTTTGAAACCACTTGACCAATTTGGCTCATCTTTGAATTCAGCTGAGATATTAATGGGAATACCTAAGAAGAATCCCAAAATACTTAACTTTTCTCAATTTGACCGAGCTTCTTACTCTCATATTTCGAAAATGACCAATATCATTGAAAAAATCCCCACCTAGGATATCAGTCACATGGTTTATGTGTTCTCACTCATGATCATACAGTGCTTATCAAAAGTCCCCTCCCCCCCTCTTATTTTTGGAACGATTATACATAAACAAGTGAAATTTGGAAACTGAATATTGAAGGTCTACTAGTGATGATAGATAACGAAATCGTCAAAGATGACGTCACAAGGCCATTGTGACCAATAATTTTAAATGGAACCCTATGGCAAACGACACTTCTTTTAAAAGGTATCGAAAAAACCTATTCAATTATACTAATTTTGTTTGTGTTTATGGCAGTTTCAATGGCTCATTAGTAAACATTAAAATGTAAATTCCATTCAGTAATTACAGATTTAAGAATCAGTATCTACTTAAAGAAATTGCTCGAAGTGACCTCCATTTACTTCCTGACAGTGATATATCCTATTCTTGAACTCTTCTCGTACTTTTGCAAATGTGTCTGCGGAAACAGCCTCACATTCTGCAACAATACGTTGTTTTAAAACGTCAATATTGTCAGGTTCAGTGGCGTGAACCTTCGATTTGAGATACCCCCACAGAAAAAAAATCCAAAGGTGTGAGGTCCGGTGATCGAGCTGGCCATTCCGTTGAACTCCGTCGTCCAATCCATCTACCACGATATTCCTCATCCAAATACCGTCTTACTGCACCGTATAGTGTGGAGGAGCACCATCCTGTTGGAATGTTATTCCAAATTGCCGAATTCATCTGGATTATCTTCCAAAATTTCAAAGATTAACGGTTCTATTGCGTTTTGCAACAGCTCCAGATAAACCTCACCAGTTTAATCAGTATTCAAAAAAAAAGCCCAAGGATGTGGTTTCCCAGATACCTGCCCAAACATTCACCTTCTGGGGAAATTGGATATGTGTTTCACGAAACAGGTGAGGATTGCGTCACTCTAATACCTCACATTCTGTGTATTTACATTTCTATTCAGATAGAAAGTACTTTCGTCACTAAAACAAATTGTTTTGACATAGTCTGGCTGTTGGTTGATTTTAGTTTCCATATTTTCACAAAATTCTAGTCTTCGGTCTGGGTCGTCGTCTGAGAGTTGATTTTAATTTGTATGGATGAAATCAATTTTTTTTCAACACCCTGTGTACTATACTTCGACTGACTTCACAGGTAGATGCCACGTGAGTTATTGAAGAAGTAGGATTAACCATTACTTCTGCCAGTATATCAATTTTTTTCTCATCAGAAATTTGTGGTCTGCCAGATCGTTTCGCATCATTAATACTACCCGTTGTTTCAAACTTACGAAGAAGCTCCCTCAAATAGGTCTTCGAAACGGAGCGGTCGAGAAACCTCTCATTGAAAATGCGTTCTGCTGCATGAATATTTTGTCCAGTTTCACCAAGAATTAGGATCGCTGCTACTTTGTCACCTAAAGCACGTACCATTTCACTTCATGAAGCACTTAAACGTTCGGTTCACAACAGTTTAACAAATTATTAAAATGTACAAAAATATTGAAAGTACCAAAAGCTGCAAAAACAGTTAAACGTTCGATCAACAATACACAAATTATTAAATGTACAAAAAGTTGGACAATTACAAAAACATCGAATTAGGGAGACTAACAAAAACGTCAGCATATTTGACAACTATCCAGAGGCGGAGCTTGAATTTGGAATTTCAGTATTAACTGATCTAATTCATCACAGCTTTGCGTTTTTTAAAAGCGAGTTTCCAAAACTGCCATAAAAACAAACAAAATTAGTATCATTGAATAGGTTTTTTCGATACTTTTTAAAAGAGGTGTCGCTTGCCGTAGGGTTCCATTCAAAATTATTGGTCACAATGCCTTGTGACGTCATCTTTGACGATTTCGTCATCTATCATCACTAGTAGGGAAGTTTACAACCTTTAATATTCAGTTTCCATATTTCACTTGTTTATGTATAATCGTTCCAAAAATAAGAGGGGGGGAGCGGACTTCTAAGAAGCACTGTATAGTTCTTGTGAACACCAAGTTAATTTCTAATCTGTGTAGTTGAGGAGGAGGAAACGGACATCAGTTTGTATCATGGAGATTTGTGATCGACTTCATGTTGATTGATTTTGGCTAAGCACCTCACTCATCAACTCTTCAGTTTCATTATGATACAAATATACGATGAACTAATCACTTTTCACCCATCAACTACTAGAAATCATGTATTATACAGGCCACTGACCTCCTTCATCGATGATAGGGAATAGCTAATTGAATTTCTTGGATTTTTCAATCAATATCTTGGTATTCTACATATGTATATGAAATGAATTTCGATTATCGTTATCGTTATTGTTATTATAGTATGAATTGCGAAAACAATGTCACTGGAAAAACCAGTGGTTATTTTCTTCAAGTATTTGTATCAACAATAAATGGGTATTTGGAGTATAGATCAGAATGTGTATATCCACATTGGATAGTCCCAAATACATTTCCTCTACAGTGTTGAAAGTTTTGTTTTTGTTTTAATCCGCTTTCTCAGATGCCTAACCAACCCACCGGAGTGATCCGGAACTACTTTCGGAGCCTTGAAAAATGTTTCACCGACAGTTGGAGTCGAGTGGGAAACAGCGAATAAAAACTGATACTCATACCACTGAGATGCGTAGTATCATCATTGTCTAAAGACGTATAGTCAGTCAATCTCTATGGAATAAGTTTGGAAGCAATTTGCGATCGCCCTTTATTACACTTTCAAGGAAACTGTTCAAATTGTATTCCGTAAAGTGATGGCATCACCGGATGGCAAACAAAACTGAACTTCCGTTTCATTTTAGAAAAAGACAATCAGGATCAAAATTGAATCTTGAAATTATTAAAATTTGCATTTTTCAGTCTCTATTATGTCATATGTGACGTGTATGATCGTCTGGAATTTGTCGGATAATAAATAAATCCTAATGGTAGATTTGAATTCATGGGAGAATGGAATAATTATTATCAGATGCAAATCTTCTGATTCAAATGAGAAATATATATTATGGCGGAAAAATGTGCTTTTCAGTTGAGATATTTTTTAATTCATAGTAGTAGTGAGGTTAAGTGGCTCCGAAAGGTCAATAGCCTTTTCTATTCCACCCTTTGTTTTCGAGCCCGTTACAGAATATGAATTACTCGATAAAATAAAAAATATGAAGAACAAAAGAACCTTGCTCAAACGTTATGGAAAAGTGATCTTTGTGGGAATTTACTGAATTTTTTATATTATTCAGAGGAAGTCTTCCTGATAAAAAGTTACCATTGCGCCAATGTCCAACAACCAATAGTTTAGGAGATATTGGCCAATGATACTGGAAAAAAAATATTTAATTGGTGTTGGGTAGAGTGTCTCATTTTTGTTTTCTCACGGGACCTTTGCTACTGAGCTATATGAGTTGTTTTATGTAAACAACAACCCCTGTTTGAGTAACATTTCAATATAATCTGAAAATAGGAAAAGAGGAGGAGGAGTTATAAATTACAAGTGATTCGTCTCAGGTATCAAATTCCTCAAGATATCTGTTTCATTCGGAAACTTTGGTGTCCAGTTCAGTGCTGGTTACTTGGTGAAAAAAATTCTGGACAAATATAAATATAGTGACTGTAAGAATATTCTACAGAATAAGTGAGATATCACAGATGAGGAGGAGGGGGAGTTCTTGATATTTTATAAAAAGTATGACCTTCAGTGCACAAGTAGTTCAAAAACACCTTCGAATTTAATGGGGCCAATGTACATTAATAACCAAGCAGTGCTAAATCATCATTTAACAAAATACTGTAAAAAAATTATCAGGAATATTATTGAAAAAGTGGATGACAACTTGCCATGTTTCTTCTTGAATGGTACGCGGCCCAGGAATATATATTGGCATAGAAAATATATTGTGAACCTCCTATTAGGAACTCAAGTTTTTAGGTATTGCCACAGTTTATAGCTAAAGAAGCAGTTAGCTCACTTGGCGTCGGCACTTTGATCTTTATGTTCCCGTTTGTACACTGCGCAACTCTGATTTTTATCCCTCGCGCATACCGCGTGTTACTGTGTTACATTTTTCGTATACTTCGAAGAGCGATAATCGCGTACAGTCTTCTGCGCATCCTGAATTCTTTCCCTGGAGTGGATGTTACCTTGGAACATGCATTTGGGCCAAGTGAGCTCACTGCTTCTTCAGCTATAAACTGTGGTATTGCAAAGATATTTTGAATTGAATCAATATTAGGGTGGAAATGCTTCAAAATAATTAAATACATTGAGAGAAGGTGATCCTGGCGGTGACTTAATAACCCAGATTTTTTTTAAATTCAAGTCAGTGTCATTTTTACTTTATGATGTCATAGTTTAACGAGAATGCAGTTCAGCATATCTGCTTCTGGTGCTAAGGATGGTTCATACAGCATGCCAAGTGCGTTTCTGCATTGGGTAGGTTGTGGGTGGAACTCGAATTGTAGCCACCTCCTCCTGGTGAGTTCTGGGTCATTTCATAAAAACATTGTGAAATTGGCTGCAAAATGTAGTCTTGAAGATAGCCAATTATAATTCAAAATACCAAAGTTTGTGAGACGGTCTCCTTTTTTTAAGTCGATTAAAATGGTTTTATTTCTCTTTATTCTTTCCGAACAACTGGATAGAACTGATATCTCGTATTAATTTCAATATATCAAGAATGATACACTTGATTAATATGTTTCCAAATGAATATGGCAGGAATGATTTATGTTAATTGAAGTTTTGATGGAATAATCAAAAAATGGATTAGGTATTTTTTTTACCAATAGAGAAATATGAATGACTTTCAAATTCAAGGTTTTCACCAAAAAACATTAGAAAATATCTAAAGTAAAAGACATATTCTTCATTTCCTCATAGTCTTTTTTTTATCAAATTCTGAAGAAGATTTGCACCGAATAATTGTTTTATTCCCCCATGTATTCAGATATATATATATATATATATATATATATATATATATATATATATATATATATATATATATATATATATATATATATCATGAGGATTTATTTCGTTCAGTGTACATATCAGAAAAAAGATAAAAACACAAAATGCTGTTTTCACTCTCATCAGCATCATCTCCTCACTCTACCCCACCAATAGATATAAAAATAGTGTGGGGAAGAGGCAAAACTTTCCGCTAGTGAAATCGAACCTCGAAAATGCTCAAATCCAAAGTGTAGCAAAAAACCTAATTTTTATGTGAGAAGTGTGACCAGATCTTTTGAAGCACTGAACAAAAACTGTTTATAAATGACATTAAAAAAATATATACTGCGCCACGTAAATAAACACTTTTTATTAAAAAAATTATTAAAAAAATGGACACCTCACTGTAACCACCATACATGAGAAGAATATTCAATTCATCTTTGTTATCAATTGTGATCAATTTTTCTGCCATCATTTCATCACTTCGACAACCTGAAATCTAAAATCAATAGTGAGGTTTTGTATTACGTATTTCAAGAATTTAATATATCGTCAGATTATACATGGGTGATATGGTATATCACCTTCCTCTGGTCTGTAAAAGCACTGTACAGAGAATTGCATTCAAAGTGATTGGATAGTTTTCTAAAAAATGGTGGTCATACATATGAGATGAATGTGTTCATTTCATAGACTAGTTGTGATCATACACAACAGTGATATAATTCTTTGTCTGAAAAATTCAACACTACACAGTTCAAAATATACACACACAATTCAAAATATCCTAAAGAATATTTGATAATTCAAAATAGGCAATTTTTCACTACTTACTTCTCAACAAACATAAGAATAAAATTCCTTTTCAATTTTTCAATCAGAATATTTTGCTCGATATGATAGAGCTCCATATTACATAATAATTCTACAGATTTCAGAAATCTGCTAGTAACTTCAGTGTTTCTTATATTTTGCGAAATATTGTTATAAAATTTCATCTCACTGTAGAAGGTTCTTCCTTCGTGTAGGGATTTCTTGTGAATAAGATTTAGTTTTTTTTAAATTGTTTCATGAATATAAGGGTATTTGAAAATATGTTAGGAATAGAACAAGCTGAATGTTTTGAATTCGAAATTAAAAACAATTAAGAAACCAGTGAGAATATACACATTCTGTTATTTATGTAAAATAGTGCTACAAATTACCAGTATTAGCGAATTAGCCAAAATTTCAAATTCACATAAAATCATTACAGCTATAATTCATTATTATCAAATGGCGTTCACGGAATGATGATTATTCATGTAAGAGATATAACGTTTCTCCCACAGTCAACACATTTTATTTTTGATTTTCGTTCCTGAACTAACAATCTGCAATTCGATGGAGATATTCATTTATCACTCGTATCCACTCGGTTATATCTAAAAATAAACCAACAAATATCAACCAATTATGGCATGTAGACTAAAAACATTGATAGTACAGCTTCGACTGCATTCGAGTAACAGTCTGATTTGTTAGTTAAGTTAAAATGTTCACGAACCCTTTCGAAAGGAAACATTCTACGATTCGACAGGTTATCGACCGTTTTCTGCACACTCGTCACAATAGTAAAAATAATAAAAAATCTGGGGAGAGGTATTTTGGCGTTGAAAGAAAGTTCAGCAACCTGTCCGACAGCTCTTGTTCTTCCTCTTCGGAAGCGGTGGTTACCAAATTGTCCAGAGGTCAGGTGTGACAGTGAACCGATTTTCGAAAATCATTGGAACTGATATTTCGAAGGTAGGTTGCTTCATTTTATTTTAAAGTCGGAATGAACATTTTATATTATATCACATATTGTATAACCAAACCCAATACATACCAAAAACCTATCTATCATAGCATAATCATTGTTGTGGTTTCAGTTCCTCAATATCAAAATTAGTAGTTGTTTCGAAACTAGATGAAGTAGAATATGTTGCACATTTTCAACAATTCCCTTAGAATTATTTCACACAAAATTGTGGAAAAAAATGGTATGGAGACCGTTATCCCATATTATCGAATCTATTTCTTGATATTATCTATGCTCCAGTCCGACCATTCTATTGTTTGAAACATTATCTCAAAATTTCAAACGTTTTACCAGAAAAAAATATAGTTCGATTATAGAAATTTTGTGAGAGCAATTTGTTGCATCAGGGATATAAATTTTTTTTTAGTTCGACGTGTAGAATATCGCATGGAACTTGAAGTGTCTGAGAGATACGAACCAAATTATCAGTTCTAGGAAACAACACAAAAAATATTGAAACTGGAGAAAATGTTGTGAGGGCATTATCGTGTCACCATTGGAGAAATGCTCCAGGTTATTCCATACATTTCAATCAGGAAATAGTGAGCCACCAGAAATATAAAAAAATTAAAAAAAGGTGTGCGGTCGGGTAACCCCCGTCAGGAACAAAATTTCTTTACGCGGCTTGCGGTAGGTGTTGACTGGTCACGTAATACCAAGGAATACTATATCTATATATCCTTTTTTCAAACTGCTCCGCTAAAGTGAAAGGTATTTCACTCCTGATTATACTATTCGTTATAATATATCAAATTGACGTCACATATTCAATGTGGACTATTAATCCAACTTCAGCATACAAAAAACATAAGAAATCATGTCCAAATGAAATAATAGATAAAAAAAACTTTTTAAAGATAAGCTTTTATTCAAATGCGCTAAAAGTAGAAAATAATAGGTTTGGATGTGCGACGTAGGTAATTCCGTGAGTTATAGATCCAAAGGCTTGTCGCTTCTGTATTCGAACTGAAAACTTTGCGCGACAAGCTTTCGAATCTATAACTTACGGAATAACCTACGTGGCACATCCAAAGCAATTAATTTCCACTTCTTAGCGCATTTGAATAAAATATTGTCATTAAAAAGGTGTTTTTATTAATTATTTTATTTTGTGCTTTTTCGTAATTAAACCTAATCTATGCATTTTTGTTAATGCATAGTCATTATGAGGCCTTTTTCCTGTGAGTTCTGAGCCATCTAGTTTTTCAATGAGGAGACCTTCTGAAGATTAACTCCTACGCCATCTTCAATTTATGAATTCTGACGAAAAAACAATAATCTTCGACTAAATTCATAATCTCTGACTCCAAAAACCCCGACATATCAATTTTGAATAGAAACGTTCCATTATTACAACCATGTGGAGCCGTCATCTTGAATTCATGAATTTTGAGAATAAATTCATAGTCTTTGACCCCGAAAACCTCCACATACCAATTTTTAATAGAATCGGACCATAATTACAAAACTCATTCGCCATCTTAGAGCCGTTATCTTGAATTTGTGAATTTTGGAAAGAAAATTCATAATCTCCGACCCCGAAAACCCCCTACAAATTTCAATGACTATGAACACAAATCCTTGCATCTTGAGCCCCATCTCAAGTTTGAATTTTGAAACGACCGACCAAAATCCACATAATTTTTGATCAATCGCCACAATTTCTCCAGCATTTTAACCGCCATCTTGAATTTGTGAATTTTGAAATAAAATTCATAATCTCCGATCCCGAAAACCCCCACATACTGATTTTGAGTCGAATCGGACCATAAACACAAATCTCGTCCGCCATCTTAGAGCCACCATTTTGTTTTTTTCTCTCAAAAATTCCATAATGCATTGTCATGGGAGCTATGAACACCTGCCAAATTTCACGTTAATCGGGCAACTGGAAGTGGATCAAATTTAATTTGCAAGATTTGATGACAAACATCGGGACAGGTGAAACCATAGAGAAACTAAAAATAAAGAGAGTTGTCAAACCTGCAGTAAAAGATGGCACCACGTTTAGACAGTGGCGACATATTTCGCAACTGGCCGAACTAAGTTAGTACAGTTGGTAAAACAAATTTCTCTTCAGTTACCGATTGAGATGAGGCGGTTTTTTTAAATGT
The DNA here is from genome assembly GCA_018342105.1 of Gonioctena quinquepunctata. Taxonomy (NCBI): domain Eukaryota; kingdom Metazoa; phylum Arthropoda; class Insecta; order Coleoptera; family Chrysomelidae; genus Gonioctena; species Gonioctena quinquepunctata. Next base: position 153,191 of record JAFIRS010001145.1, read on the forward strand.
CTTACTTTCAGATGGCTGATATGGTATATATTTTATAAGTGATCGATTTGCCATTCCTGTATTCCATATGAATGGTTGTATCATATGAAATAGAGGAATGGCAAATCGATCACTAATAAAATATATACAGTAATCGATACGTACAATCTGTTAGTTCTTTCGTGGTTAAAATAGAGTTTCAAAATAAATCTTTGTTTCATGATATCAAGAACAAAATTGAAGTTCTTATAAAACAAGAATAATAAAAACACTATAAAAACACATTTTATTTTATCTAGGACAAGGTACAACTAAGACAAAACAATAATAAAATTGTGAAAAACAACAAAATTGAAAACATTCTTCAGTCTTATCATGAATTCAACCAAAATAAAAACAAATTACATTTACAACAAACCTTCAATAATTCTGTTCATTTATTACAAAGGATACCGAGTAGATATAACAAATACTCCAGTTTGATGATAATAAAGTAGAACATGTACTCCCTACTTTCTCAAATGGTGATAGGAAATAAGTATCAGTTTGTGAAAAACATTCTGCAACTGATGGATGGAAATAAGTATCAGTTCGTGAAAAGCAGCTTATATTTTACCTTGTAGAAGACTATTTCTAAGAATTTCAGCGTCAACTCGAATAACAAAACATTCTATCTTCGACGTTGAGTCCATAGTATGATTTCTATCATTGATTTTCCGATGACATGTGTCAACAATAATAGTATATTAAAGTATAAGTGGATAAAAAGGGCTTTAAAACACGCGCGATTTTTCGAGCACGACGGCGCAGCCGGAGTGCTCGGAATAGAGCAAGTGTTTTTAAGACCAGTTATCCACGAATACTTTACGTTATTTTTTTTTATTGGTGCACTCTGAAATCATATATACTGGTATTATTACTACAAATAATAGAAATAAGAACTAATAATGCAAGAAGGTTGTATTCGTGATGTGACATCAGTATATCTTTCGTTGTCATGGAAATGAGAAAACATTCCTTTGCAATTTGTTACAAAGATCAATATTTGTTGTCACCAGAGCTCAAAATGAATTATTCTAATACGTTTTTTTTAATAGTGAAGGCAGAATCACAATGTAATACCGGAAAATCATGATATATAATAAATAAGAACATGAAAAGTTATCAAATGGATGGAGGAGCAACTATAAATGAACGAATTCAGTGAGTAATATTTTGACGTTACAAAGAAGTACTCCTGTCAGATCAATATAAAAATTTGTCATTTAGACTTCACGTTTTTCGATTTGTTGATGTTGTTATAGTTTACCTTTAAAACGCGCTTTTTAAAAGTTCGATTTAAACACGCTGAGGCGTGCTTTAAATGGGTAAAAAGGGGCACCAATAAAAAAACTTTTATTTTCTGACAAATGTCAAAATTTAACAATGGTCATCTCATCAGTCGTCTGACGATTGCGGGCAGCGCCTCCATGCGCGACTGGCCGTACCAAAAACTCGGTGGTCAAGATCGCCAATGTTTCAAACAGTCTCTTCATTTTCAATTTGTCTATGGGTGAAACTAAATGAAAGCTTGTAAAAAGGGATATAATCATATAAAAACACCATATATCCACGTATTACCACTCATCAAAAATATCCGACTTGTATTCGCATAGATATCCTACCGCTCATGTATCGAGGGTAATATTATAAGTGCTAGGGGTTTCATAGCTCAATTTTTATGGAAATTTTCGAAAAAGCATTTTGCCTGGAAATTTTACTGAGTTCGATTTGCAGTCTTATTATCTGATTGAACCCTATTAGATGGTTATCTAGTTCGTTGCCCTGTTCTAGGTATTCACTTTTGCAATTTAATTTTCGTTTCCCCATATAATAATAATATGTGCCTCTCTGGCACCTAGTAGTCAATTGTCTTTGTTTATGGGTACGGAGCTTGTTAGTAGTGGGTTTGTTGTTTTTCTTCTGTATAACTGTTATTTGTTTGTTTTCCTCTTCGGGATTTGGATTGATTAGATCGATTCGTATTATCCTAGCTCCCGGAGTTTTTCGCCTATTTTGCTTACTTCTGTGGCGCTTTTCGTTCCTGTTATATTCTCTTTTCTGGGTTTTGTGATTCTTTTGGGTGTTTTGAAACTTAATTCTTCGTCGGTTCCTTATATTTTTCCTATAGTTTCAGTGGTATGGGTGGTTTGATTCTCCCTCTTATGTATTTTATCTTCCACAAAAGTTTTTTCGTTTTCATATTTTCATCGCCCCCCTTTTCATTCCCCACTTTTTGATGGGTTACACTCACCACTCTCTCTTCGTTTTCCGTTTCACTTAGTGTTTTTGAACATTTTTTAGTTTTTTCATACTCTGCGCTGACCTCGGCTAGGGCGGTCTTTTCGGCCTCGGACCCGGTGCCTGGCTCTCCAGTGTCTTTATTAGGTTTAATATTACTCTTATTTACACCTTCAGAAATGTAATAATTGAGTTTTTGAGTTTTTCGGCTTTACTTGGAGGGAAAATAATATACTATATCGCATTTTTTTCGGGGTTCCTCAGCTTCTAGTACCGATCAGTTGGCGATTTCGCTCTTTTCCGATATGAGTTTTGCCAACACACTGTCTTTATCAGTTTCGGTGGTGTGGTGAAATAATGTCATTTTCACGGTTTTTGTCACTGGGTGACCATTGTGGCTTTATGTTTTCAATGTATCCACGCTTTTGTTGCGATCTGCACCTCCATCGATGGATTCTTCTAATGTTGACATTTAATTCTGACAGGACCAAGTGTAGTTGTCACACATACTCGTAAATAATAGGAAGGGACAGGGAGAGAGAGAGAGAGAGAGAGAGAGAGAGAGAGAGAGAAAGTCGCATGGAGGGGGCATACCACTTCTTTCTTACGTTACGTTTTCTACCAGTCAACGCCACCTTGCGAGTAGTTTATAAATAAAGCATGTAAATTAGAATAATTATATGTGTGAAGGTCGGGAGCTCATTTGAAGGGCTGCTGTGATAGTTTCAAACTTACCTATACCTAGCAATCACCCAAGACAATAATTTTGAATTCTCTCTATCCCAACTATGCAGTATTTCATAAGATCATGACCAATGCAGTCACAGTAGGCAAGTTTGGACATTATCAAAAATTCACAATCTATCAACTTCAGGTAATAACTGAGAATACACTTTTTATGAATCTACCTCTTCTGATTGAACGCGCCTTCGAATAGTTTTTGATCGGTCAAGTAACAGCCAATGCATATATCTCAATAATATCCCAGAATTGAATGAATGAATGAATGAATGTTTATTTACAGAAAGTATTACAGTACATCAGTTTTAGTTAACATTAGTATCAGTATTGATTCATTGATAAATGGTGTTTATGTAATAATTGGTATAGGGTAGGTTATGAAGGACAATGCAACAGTAAATAAACAGAAGTGTTACCTGACTAAGTTCATTTAAGAACTTGTCTTCAGGTATTAACATCCAGGTGAAGTTTAATATTGATAAAGTGGCCTACTTTCAATTGGAGACTAAATGCCTATTTTTAATCAAGACAACTAGGTTATATAGCTATTATTTGGAAAAGAATATACTTGAAAATGTTCTGGATGAATGTACATTAAAAATTGAAAATTAAAATAAAAGAAAATTAGGGCTTCATCAGATCATATATATTTCCTAGATTGGACCTATAACATACGAAAAGTATTTTCTATCATTAGAGAGTATCCATTTTTTTTTAGTATAATTTTGAAAAGGCGAGCCGAGTGAAGTTGTTTCAGGTTGTTTGGTAATTTATTGCATAATTTTGATCCTATATAGTGGAATTCCCTTTGGCAACCTTTCGGGTAGCGTGGTATACATAGCAGATGCGATGATTTGTCTGGTGCCATAGGTATGTGGTGAATTATTTGAAATTTGTCTGTTCAAATACAGGTGTTTTCGAAATAGTGGACTTATGTTCAATAATTTTTTATGTTATTTGTCTCTTTCATCTATTAATGTTATTAGGCCTCTAGTAATCCATGATTCCTTTTTTTTAATGGTTTTTTTATTCTTGTTTCAGTAGCTTTTTGGATCACTTCATTCAGGGTGTTTATAAAATTATCGGTTGCCAAATCCGTATTATTCATGTTATAGACAGTGGACCAGGACTCGGTCTTGATTATATTCACCGGTTTATTCCGTCTAAACAGTTTAAGACACTATGCCGTTATTATAAACCTGCTCATTTTTCAGATTTTTATAATTACTGATGTGGAATAATGGTATGTAATGTTCGTTTTAATAATGGCTGGGAATAAATTTTCAGTGTTATCATCGTTATTTTTGTAAAATATGTGATCGAGACAAGTGCTCGACATGGTGGTTACTTGGGTTGGGTTGTTAATCAGAGATCTGAATCCTTCAGCTGACATAATATTCAAATACAATACTTTCTTTTCTTCTCTCTTTGTTTCCGTTAGGTCGTGACTTACTGAGAAGTCGTTCCCTTTAATTTGAAACCATTTTTCAGTATTTCTTGTTTTTTAAGATTCCTAACCAACTCCAGAATTACTGGCCTTTTACATTTCTTTGGTTTTCCTATTCTGTATGTGTTGTTCACTTCTTTACTTCCCAGGTTTATATTCAGTTTTCCTTACAGAGTTTTTTGGACAGCTCCTAGTGTTTCGATTTCTGGTGCTTCTTCAATTCCAAATATAACTTAATTATTATTTTTCAGTTTTCTCTTTCCAGTTTCAATTTCGCCTTTGATTCCTTGTTTTTAGTTTCCAAAGATTCAACTTTTTTTCCAATTCATCAATTTTTTTAAACTCCCTGTAAATCATTTTTGATGATTTGGATATCTTGTTTCATTTCGTTGTTTTGGAGATGAATCGACTTAATCAACGATTTTGTTTCCTCATCCATCGATAAATCTGTTGCGAATTTCGAAGTTTGGCAACTGCGCTTTACAATTAAACCTTTGTCGCTGGAAGAGAACCTCAGGTCCAATGGTCAATCTTGTTTTTTTTATCAAGGGGTAAATTAGGTAATTGTTTATTTTACTCACAGGGTGGTTTGATGTTATCACGAAAACGAACTATTCAAAAACTATAAAATATCAGAAGGCTTATATTTTTATATATCAATAAATCAGATGAAATGATTTTGAAATGATGTCACGATGTCAATATTTGGGAAACGTTGTCAGCAACTCAATTGTTTGATGACCAATTTTGAAAAAATTACCGCAATGATAATGCCTGTGTTTTTTTTTCGGACTTTTCATGATACTTGATATGTGACCCATTTTTTTGTGATTTGTATTATTGCTATTTTGGGATATTCAATAACCAATATTTCTATTTTCATTGTGTTTTGTTTAAACTCACTTATATCATTTAATGAAAGATTACCGTTCCGATGAATTTCATCCAATTCATCGTGAAAAGGGATCCAGCATAATTTTTTTTTACGTTGGCCACATCTGTTTACCAATTTTCTGAAATATTGAACGTTATGTTATTCATGATTATCCTCGAATATCAACATTGTAACACAGCTGCCACAATTTTCCTAGATTTATTTTTTCTTTTGGATGGTTCCAAGGGGTGAACTGACGAATACAGAAAGATCTAAAGTATGTACGAATCTTGCTACATGAACTATTGTCTACAAATCATCGTACTCTGCGGATGGTGGAGATCTGAAGGTGCTGAAAATGTGGCAATATTATTGGCAGTCTTTTAATAAAATCGAAACCAATTCCTTATTAAACAAAAAATAGGATAGCGTGAGGTGGTAACTATAATATTGTTACGAAACGGGTCCTTTTATTTTATCGAAACAAGATGTAATATCCATATGCTTGGAAGCTTCAATCAGCACAAACAATGAATATGCACATAATATTGACCAACAAGTATATGAATTTCAAGTAATACAAAACCCATACTATTTGAAACATTCGTTGGCCAATCTACGGCTTCAAAATATGTTTCCTATGACAGAATAAAATAAATCGCAACCTTCGAGAGGAAGAGTGAACATCTGATATAACTGAGAGATTTACAACTTGTACACGTAAGATGAAAATGAACATAAAATAACGGTCAAATACAAAAATTCAGATTGGCAGGTTACGACATCAACCATCTAGCAAAAACAAAAATGTTTGAGGTAACACCCCACTGGTACCAATCCAATCCGAAAGCATTTATTATAAATATTATGAGGTACATTTGATGTTGTTACTTTGTGTATAGTGGGTTTTGTGTGTTTGTGTTTTGTCGTTGATTTCCTGGAAAAGTGTAAATTGAAAAACCTGGTTTGGGGTGTGAATATTTAAAAATGTGGAACGCTCCACGATTCCTGCGTGTCATCCTTGCGCAGGAGCCATGATAATCTTCTCTGTATCGTTCCAATTTTAGTATATGTACCGCCGAAGCGAGTACTAGTGACCGAGGAATTCGGAAATCTAATGTGAACACGTCGTAATAGAAGACGCAAGGAAACCAGTTGCATAAAACGGAATAGTATAGGCAAAATACGCGAATTATTGGCAAAATACGCGAATTATTGGCAAAAGGTGCTAGAGAAATTCAGGGTGATACTCTGGGATATTGTGAATAATGATGGACATGGTGATGCATGAGGTATCAAATGAGAGCTAAGAAAAATCTGATGAGTAACGAGTTACAGCGGCGCACACGTGAATATTTACAAAAAAAAGTGTCCAACTCAATCTTTTCCAATAACATTATATTAAAAGCGAAATCTTCTTCAAATTGAAATGATTTTTCTTGTTGCGTATATTTTTTCTACTGCCAATGTGGCATGAATTTATACAAAGTATAATTGAGATAACTGAATAGATTTTTCGAGTTTCGTTCCATAGGTTTTGTAACAGCGATTTCGGGTTCGACTGTTCCTCGTTTTTGTGTTACGAAAATCGCATTTTTTTCATTTGGGGATACCCAAGTGACATAGCAGAATTTCCAGGCATCTATTTTATTCATTTAGGCGAATTATGGATATTATATATGGTCCACAAGACGTTTAGGACTTTAGGAGTGATATCTTTGCTCAACGTTTGCGACATCCTTGAAGAATATTGTAACGTTCATCTGGACACATCATGCGATGCGAGGACTTCACACATCACTCTATACGATCAAGACTTGAACAAAATATCGAACCGGCTTTCGCACCAGACGAACTTTCCCGAATTGGTTCACTTATTTTCATGAGTACTGGAGTTTTAGGAGATAAAAAGTCAACCTGTCATTTGCCCAGAGAAAAAGGTATCGAGTGTATGTCGAACATGGTTACCGCATTCGAGAATAACGGGTCCATCAAATTCAATCGCAAGAATAGGAACAATTGACACTTAACACTAAAAGACCAAGAGCCCGTGTCATAAGGTTACGCACACCGATGTCGACAATGCTACAGACAAGCCCGCCATACATTTTTTCTGGGGCGAAGTGATGGTAGGAAGGACGCTAAAGTGTTATAAAGAAAAAGGTGAAAAATATTGAAAGTTCACGACTGGGGGTGGTAAAAAACAAAATGCGGGCATGTCTGTAGCATTGTCGACATCGATAACACAAGTTTCCGTATCCAATGTGCGTAAACTTCTGATATGATATGTTTTTGAAGTGAAAAGGGCTCTTGGTCTATAATGCTGTTTCAGAGAATGTGCATCGCGAAGAAATCCGATAATGAGATGAAGAATTCTTTATATTCGAACTTGTTCATTTCTTTTATCACTTTTTTCGTAAATCGGAATGCACAGACACTATATCTTCGTTGTATGCTATTTTCACGAAACTGTCAGAATGCGTAGAACTTGAAGATTACAAAATCAATGTTGTGGATGTGAGGTATCTTTTATATCAAGTTTTATGGCATCGTTATGATTCTTTCGGGTCAAGAGTAAGTTCAATATGTGGAAAATTACTACGATTCAAATTCAGAAGTTGTTTCTGATGTATATCCATCTAATTGTGACAAGAAGAATAGGAAGAGTGCATGAAGACTTTGCTGCATTTATGACCTAGCACCAATTTCAAAACTGGTGTGGAATTGAAATAAACATTCGACTGGGGCTGGAAACTCGGTACCAATGGGCTCACTCCAGTAACAATGTCAGAGAAACTTGCCCCAGATACCTTATTGTGCTCTGTTATTATCATTTCATTCTGCTCACATTGTGAAGAAATGTTATGAATAAAAAAAGGAAATTTAAAAAATCGAAAAACTCGACTGCGTATAAAGTGAACCTTAAGAAAGATGGAAACAAAATTACCAGAAAATATTGTCAAAAATTATGTTGAGAGTCAAAAAATTATTAAATTTTCGAACACAATGACACACAATGACTATTTATGAGGTCGAGAAAATTTCCGGAAATAATTTAACCTGTAGTTATTATTTTTAAGCATCAATGAAAATAAAAGTATACCTTAGTGGTTGTACATAACACTGTAAACTTTCATATATTGTAAATTACATGTATTCCGTATATTTTCAATTAAGTTTGTATTATTATTTTAAGTCTTAGATTAGGGCTATACCACACACAAGCGATACTGAGTATTGCATCCGTGGTGCCATTGTTTATTTACAATCTTGTACTTTATAATTTGTTGTATCGGAACTAGTGAATAAACATTTTCATAATTATTATTATTATGAATTCCAATACTCTATACTTTTAGTCTGAGTAATAGCAGACATGGTGTTAATGACGCCGACGCCATCTCTTGGAAAATTCACTAATTTTTGCATTCTTCAAAAGCTGCATACTCCTGGTAATCGTGAACTTGAGAATAAGCAATTTTTCAACATAGTGTGAGTGGCACCATCTATTAAATGTTCGCCATAAAAGTCAAACAAATCCAAGAACAGCCGAATTACAAAATATATATTTTTTTAAATCCCTAATTCAGGATCTTAATCTTCTTGGAATAATGAGAAAATTGTAAATTCCTTAATTTTATAATTTCAGTCTGGGTATTAGTCGAGATGGTGTAAGTGGTACAATCTCATGGAAAATGTATCAACAAATTTAGCAATCTTCAGTATTTAAAAGCTTCCTTCTCTTGGTAATCATGAGCTCCTTGTGAATTGTAATTTTTTCAACTTGTACTTTCAGCCTGACTATCATCGACATGGTATAAGTGGTTCTATAGGTTTTTTTATATTCATTGTAGCAATTGCTGGCCCAAGCAATGTATAAACTTATATGTGAACACGATAACTCCTCAGAAATTTGATCTATTTTGGTGAAATCCAATATATGTTTTTTAAGTGCGTGTAGAAAATTTGGGAGCATGTTGCTGACGTCAAAATAAGAAAAAAGTTCCTATATACATATGTCCGCAAGTTATTCGTTTCTGAGATGCAGGGTGTCAAATGTGAATTATCATTTTTATTTTTTGTGGATACATTTCAAAATAATTGTGATATTCGAATGAAGTTTGGTATTTCGGAGTATTTTCCAATGACAAAATCAAATTTGATGTTAGTTTGTCTCTTTCGTGGGGGTGGCGCCACCTACATGTCTTTTTAGTCATTTGTAATGTCATAACTTTTTTGTACGACCTGTATCACGTTTTCTAGTGGAAAATCGTTTTTTCTAACATTTTTGTGTATAAAATATATTCTTGGTACAGGTCGCTGCGAGCAACTGTTTTCGAGTTATTGGGATTTGAAATAATCGATGCAAGTGATTTTGAATGACATATTCTAAAATTGAAAATTAATTTGGTTAAAGAATTTATTTTTCTCTAATTCCATTTTAAAACAGGAATCGGGTGTTATTACAATTTAATACTAATAATAATAACAGTAATTAAGACCAATTTAATACTAAAACAGTTATTTGAGGGTAATAATCAGAGTAAGTGTTCAAAATGGTACCTACGCACCATTATGCATGATTCGGCTTGTCGTCTCATGGACCCACGTACACGTTTCATTATACCTGTATTTCGGATAGCGTCATAACCAGCAATGATTCGTTAACGAAGTTATTCTTTGGTTTCTAATGGCACCCTATAAACCAGAGCCGTCAAGTGATCACGCAAAAAAATCGATTGGATTTAAATCCGGGGACTTTGGAGGCCAGAATTGATTTGGAACTGCAGCGCCTCGACCAATCTATCGCTGATTCTAAAATTCACGAACTTATAAAGTAAAATACGCTGGCGCTCCATTATGCATAAACCATATTCTTTGTCTCAGTAACAGTGGAATGTCTTCAAGTAGTTCAGGCAAAATATTTCGAAGGAAATCATGATAAGAATATCCATAAAGAGTCCCTGGAAAAAAGTGGAGACCAATCAAATGATCTCCAACAATAACAATCCACACATTCAATGAAAACTGGTGTTGAAACCTGGACTGAACCATTGCGTGAGGGTTTTCGTCACACCACACATGATTATTATGGAAGTTCATTATGACGTTCTTTGAAAAATGTGCGTCGTCAGTGAATAATATCTCTGCAGTAAATTGAGGGGTTTTGTGCAACTTTTTGCAGTATTCATTGGCAGAATGTTACACGGAAAAGGACATTCCGGGGCAACAATGCTTGTGATAAGGATACAACTGATTTTGTTTGAGAATCAACCAAACTAATTTGTGATGTACGTTCAGAGTTTGCGCAATTTTTCTTGTGATTGTCTGTTGATCTTCTTCGATTTCCTGAAGAATAGCTACTTCAACTTCTGGTGTTCCAGTAGTCCATGGTCTGCCTGCCACTGGAGCTTTTTCAAAGGATCCACACTCCATAAGCTGCTGAAAAAGGTTTCTGATTATCTGGTGATTCGGCGCTCGCTGATTAGGGAATCTTTCATTATAAATACGTCTAGCCTCATAGCCAATTGCCATCGGCAAGACCGTACACGTAAATCATATTAGCCATTTCGCTATTCGTGTATGCTGCCATTTGAAAAAGATTGGAACACAAATACAGAAAACAACTTTTCTTCTTATTTAACGTCAGCAACATGCTTCTGAATTTTCTACACGTACTCAAGAAACACCCTGCATATATATATATATATATATATATATATATATATATATATATATATATATATATATATATATATATATATATATATATATATATATATATATAAATATATTGATAATTTGTAGTTTCTTGAACCTGAGAGTATATTTTCGGCTTGATTTTCTTGGGTATTTTGGTTCGTGGATTTGACTTTTATGAAAGAATCAACGATTTTGTTGTGTGATTAGATATGTACTCCTGTTTTATTTCTACGTTTCGATGGGTGAACCCTCATCTTCTTCAGGAATAAAGATTGTTAGTCTTCATATATAGATTTCTTAGGACATTTTTCTATCGGAAACTAACATATATGCGTGTGCAGAAAGCATAAAGTTTATAACTGATAAAATATCGAAAGGGATGCTTTATGAAAGAGGTCGGTTATTGTATCCAGGTAACACATAGAGTTAGTACACATAATAATTCCCAGAAAACTCAAACTTCATATATTTGGATTTTGGAACAGTGTATACGGAAAAAATTAATAACTAAACGAAAATTGTGAGCAAATATATTTTAAGCCAAATAAGAGAAATAAACATGTCTGTTTTAAATAACATCACAACAATAATCCATTGAAAATGTTTGAAGCATGGTAATAATTAAATTCAAGATTGAAATATTTCGTGAGAAGTCCTAAGCTCAGGTTAAATACATAAGGTAGTTTGATGATTTTTTCATTGATAACTATTATATCATTTTCGTACTGAAAAAATTAAAATAATTCATCTTAATGAACTTCCATCCTGAATTCTTGATGATAGGAAAACTTTGAATAGATAAAAACCGCATTCCCCAATTTAACTCCGATGGATTTTTTCTTGTCGAGTTACCAAAGCAGCAAGTATCCGAGCACAGGCCATTGAACGATATCGATGGAACATAACAGAAATTTGAAAAGGTATTATCATTTTCTTTGAGAAAAACATATATGTATATTCAGTAATCGAAAGGTAGTAGCATGATGGAGTACTAGTACAATACATTATGTTGAAGTTACATGTTGTAGATAAACAAAATGGGAAATATGTGTGGAATTAGAATAGAAACAACTGTAAAATTTTGATAATATAAACAAATTAGCCTATTTCAAGCGAGTATTTTGAAAAAAAAAGTCAACGTGTAAAAAGAGTCACGTGACCCCGCATGCCATTTTCAATCTTTCCGAGGCAAATCTCAATGCCCTAGATGAATTTGATAATAAATTATTGATTGAAGATTTTTCTATATGAAGGACACTGTATGATGGAAAATCACCTAGACTCAGGGTATACTCATTTGCTGAAGTTGTTGTAGTTTATTCTGCTCAAAGTGTTCAGCAGAATCGTGAAAGTGTGTATTACTCCTAGTTACAACTGTGAGGTATTCATGGGTTAATTTCTGCTACTATTGTTTTCAACTGTTTTGACTTTTCTGTTTTAGGAATTTATTAGTTATTCTGTTCATTATTTCGTTTCCGTATAATTTTCCGTTATTGTTTATTCTCTTGGATTATATTTTCAGTAATTTTATCATTAGTTTGAGTAAAACCAATTTGCCATTCTGCTGATATACCACCTATCAGATACATAACGTTCACAAGTAAAAAATAATTGTTATAACAACGATTCCGTGCGGATTGCCTAAACGAGTAATTTATCAGCAACTCTGCTGGTGTTTTGAGTATGTTGAACTTGTGAATAAATGAATTCATCGAAAATAAATTAGCACGATATATTGCTATCATTACCATCTAGGGCTAAACTTACTTGAGATCAGATGGAAATCACTACCAATCGTGATAAATTGCCCTTTTCTGCATTTTCGAGGGAATCTGGTTAGCGAAAGTGGTTGAGTAAATCGTCGGCCGGGTGAGCACAACATATTGTTACGAAAACAAATACCAACTCTACGCCAAAGGGTGTTAGTCGAAACTGGCTCACACAACGACATTTCCAGTACCGAGAATCACCGAAAATGAACCTTCAGGAATGTTCTTGGTGTTATTGACATTTACAAGAAACAAACGAAATATTTCTACTACACACGTTATGTGTGATAAATAAAATAAACGTGAATGAAATCCACACATATTTGCCCTCAAGCTTGTGAGAAAATCGAATTTTCACGATCGATGAAAAGGCAATTTACCTTCAACGCAGTGAAAACATTCAATAATCTACCATCGAATGTGGAATTAGCAACTCCATTAATCTGACCAATCCATTTGTATCTGGAAGCATTTGTTCGATATTTCCACACATAAAAGAGTATTGCCAAATTTCCGACAATATTTAAATTTTTTCCTATGAAATGGAAAAAAAAATCCAAAAGTTGTCCCAAATCTATGTTCTCTCCATGAAAAATTACTTGTTCATTATATCAAGATAATTCAAATCATGACGAACACAGGGGATATATTAACGTGAAGCGAACTGATATTATTCTGTTCGTTTTTCACGTAGATTCAATTTTTCATTTCCAATTCTATAGATAAGGAATATTTATATTTCGATATTTATACTTCCAGTGCCAAATAGTTTTTCCACATATATTGTCTTTTTTTGCCTTCCTTTTTGATTTTACCGAATACGTATTTAATTTCAAGTATTCGTAGTAGTATTGAACTTGTGCTTCATTAGTTTTCAGAACATTTTGGCTAAGTGGAATCATGATAACATTGGATTATCTCATCGGAAACAGTTACTTGTGCTTCTAGTAAAAGTCATTTTCTCTTTGAAAACTCATATCTTGTTTAATCATTTTTATTTTTTTGCAGATTTCCAGAAAAATATCGGTTTTCACTGAACTAGGAATTATCATGCTTTTGAAAGGAGCTGAGAAGTGGGTTATATTACTACACCCCTATTGGTGATATAAAAATAACGACAGTGGATTTTTTTCGACTGGTGCTAAGTAGGTTGAAGTATTATTATATTTAGTACAGATTTTAATAAATGTAAATAAGAGTAATAAATGTGGATAAATATCATCTGTCTTTGAATATCATTATAGGTATTCATTATTATGCCCACAAGTGCTGAAGTGTAACGGTACATACATGGACCCAATTGAGATATCCAAATACTTATTCGCAGAAATTGAACCAGATGACTCCGGGGGATATAATGTTCATATCATCGAAATGATACGAAGCAGTCAAACCCTTCGTGTAATGGTTGTTGATATTGACAAATCGACACATTGGCAGTATTCCCAAATCTATCCATATCTCGATATTGTTGCCTCTTGGATTCTGGAACGTCTTAGACTATAATTGGTAGCTCAGGCCGGTGACAATCACAGAAACTCGATTGAGTTTTCGAAAAATATTCCCATCCTGTGGAAGTGGCTAACGAAAGTAGTTGTAATGTTCTGGAACAGCTCAATAATCCAATAGTTTTAGATAGTAGGTGTCAGGGTGGGAATCGATTTTTGGCGCGACATGGATTAAGTAGCAGATTTTACAAACAATCGTTGGAATTTAGGGGAACATATCAGAGGGGAACTCGAAGCTTATACCATTGGGGAGGAAGTGTTGGAACAAAGAAGACCTTTAGACACATGATTTCAGAGAGCTCATGATGCGCGAGGAGTATCACATAGAATCGATATCTTATGTTTCACCGTTTATTCAGTATAGTCACCAGTTTTTATGATTAAAAAGTCGACGGGCGAATGTCGGATTTGCGTGAACTGGCAGGTTCACGCCATCACTAATTATGACACTTATAATCATTTAGAGGCAATTTTATTTCAGACCAGTTGCGAGGTGTCCGACATTTGTCTTCGATATATATATTGAGTCCGCTTATTGGCGGATAGAATCAGAAGAAGATAGAAGACATAACACTGCTGTCATTGTGCTCGGTCGCGGGATGAATCAGTTTACCCGTATGCTGTTCGGGCTGCAACAATGCTGCTGCAAAGTGACATATATTTTTGGAAAATGTTCAAAGGCCAGAGTTCAAAAAATCAGTTTTTGTCTATTTGGACGATCATTATCATCTCTCCTGATTTCAATAGTAACAAGGTCATTTTGAGAAAAGTCTTTCACAAACTCGTTGACTCGGTTCAACCTTGACCCGAGACAAATGTTCATTGAGGCATTAATTGAGGTTTGTAGGTTATCTACAGATATGGATTGAGTACGGACCCAGCCAAACGATATAAATAAAACTGTCCCAAATTTGTATCTAATCTTGAGATAATGGATGTAAATATTTTGATGGTTTCATATATGATATTTTCGTTGAACAAAACTTTCTGAAAAAATATACTACTACCACCTCCGGTAGTCGAATTTGGGAATTCATAATATAATTCAGATTGAAGGGGAATTCACTGAGTTGAGAATTGCATATGTTTCTTCTACAATATAAGGATCCACTATAAAATGAAGCTATGTTTTCTACAATCTGACATAAAAAAACATCCGTTGTTGGCCTAGTAATGGAAAAGTTATTATTTTCTGTTAGATATTACAGAAACAAATATTTGTAATCTATATTTTTCCATTTTCGATTGATATATTTCACCTCCGATTGATTCTGCAATTTCTGCGAATTACTCAGCATTTCTAGAAACGAAAACAGAAGTATGTTTTTATTGCAAAAATTTGTAAAAAACATTATTTCCATGAAGAGAAACTACACCCGATAATATTAGCAAAAATAGAAGTGAAACAAAAAATCATTTTCAATATTTTTCGAAAATGAATTTCAATGCATAATATGTTTTTGCGGAACATTACCTACAATCCCCCAAATCCAGCTCAACTGGTGGTGATAACTGTTTTTCCGTAAGTGAAAGTCATAATGATCCTAATTTTTCTGCTGAAAATGTTGGATAGGTCCTTGATAGTCATATGATGCAACCGAAAGTGATGAAAGTATATGCTATATATGTTCGTCTATATTCATACTATCTCCCTGACTGAATAAAATAGGGTACCCGATGACGAAAGGATATTCTACGATCGCCGCTCAACCTGGAAGTTCATCTTCCAATCGCAGATATTTCATCATCGTCATTATTACGTTGAATAATGATGAATAATTTTTAATGATAATATTCATAAATTCACTGGCTGCTGCTCCGCATAGGCATGTCATTCAATTAACTTAGTAATATTATGCAGGAATACATTTATAAATATTCTTCTCCCAATGATACAATGTTTCTCGATAAATTCGAAAATATACTTTTTGTACGACCGGACTATTTTCGATTGTTTACTGGGTGCTAACCAAACTCGTCGGTAAGTAATTCACTTTGGAGAACCGTGAGTCAATTCATACATTTTGAAAGATATATACAATTTAAGAATATTTCTTTCACTTTTCTGGAATTATGGCTAATATTCGATATTCCATGTCTCCTTATTCTCGCTTTCCGAATCACTCATCTTATATTATTATTGCAACAAATAACTTTGAATAAATACCTTACTTGAAACTGACAACTGCATGAGTGATTGAAAAAAATGCAAATAAAAATAGAACAATAGTCAAGATTTTTCTAATGGAACACGCCTTGTTGAAAATTGCTTGGAACACAATTGATCGAAAATATATTATTCAAAGAAGATCGATTCATACGAATCCTTTTATACATATATCGGTCGTACAAAAAATAGTATAAGTATCACGAACGGAGTTTACTGATGTCAGACAATATTGAACTCAGTCTCCAAACTTTTCCATCAACCAGTAAACCATCCTTACCGTTCTTGATACTGAATTTACCTCCGGAAACATATATCCCATAAAAATTCAAGTGCAAATATGCCAAAGTCCATCATTTGAAACACCATTTGGGAAGTGTATGAGTAATTTTATCCAAAATAATGTATTGGTGTTGAGTACATGAATTGTTTTTGAGTACATGAATTTGTTTTGAAAGAATCCAATCAACGAAATTAGAGTTCACTTGAATACCATATACATTTTCAAAAATGATTCTGCTGAACTATTTTCAATAACAAGGGAACATTTTGCCTTATATTGAAATATTTAATGTACCCTTGAAAATATGGAGGTTACTTCAAACATTTCGGAAAAATAATACATTTGTTGCTCTTCAATCCAGAAGTAATTTTCATTTCTACAGAATTTTTTAACAGATAATTTTATGTTCTATTAAAAAAAGGGACTTTTCCGATTTCATTGAGAATATCTTCCCTGTACATTCTTCTATGAACTAAATAAATTAACCAATATTTTTCATTAATGTATGTTCGACGATTTTCTTGATTGAAATGAAACAAAAATGGGAGAATCTCAAGAGGTAGCGGGTTTGAACCAGTCGGCAGTACAGCGGTGTTTTTTTTGTAGCGTGATTCTTCTGCCATGGAACCAAGTCATGATGATGGATCAGAGTTGAAAAAACATGTTTTTTTTTGTATTTTAACACTCATATAGAAAGGAAGGGAGTGCTAGATGTATTCAGTCAGTTTCGGATTTCCCAGAAAGTGAAATATCATAGACAAAATAGCAATCTGGTCAGTGGTATTATGACTGGGCTCACTTCGTCTCTCTGTTTTGTCCAAATATACACATTCATACTGATACATTGAGTATGAGAACCAATATAATCGGAAGCTGGTGCACATAGGAGGGACTAAATGTGAATCCTAGCGAAACGGTGCAGGTTTTTCAAGCAGAAACCCGTTCTATAGGAATTTGCGCCAGAGAATGTCTTGGAAGAGGCTTCAGGGGTGTGGAGATCTATATTCTACCAAGCAGCACTAAAAGCTCTAAAGTCATACACTTGTGAGTCTAGACTGATTTGGGACTGCAAAGTCTCACTAAGACAACAGGCTACAAACAATCAGGTTTTTCTAATATGGGTGCCACGTCACAAAAGATTCAAAGGCAATGAGAAAGCGGTCATCCTTGCCCAGGAAAGGGCGAACACTCAATTTCTCGTTCCGGATCCCTTCTGTGGCCTTTCTGAAGCCACATCAAGGAAGAATTTAGGCGCTGGGAAGCCGACCAAATGAAAGCCTACTGAAATAAGGTTTCAGGGCATAAACAAGGAAAAAAGGCTTCTGAGCCAATCGCCAAAGAAAGCTTAACAGCTTCTCGAGTTGGACAAAGGAGTCTTGAAACTGGTAACGAATCTGCTCACTGGACCTTATCCTCTGAGGTATCACCTCAAAAAAATGTATAGATCGGACAGTTAACTGGGAGGTAGCCAAGCGCTGTTTTTCAGAAAGCCTAAGTTCCTCGAGGGGGTTTCATTAACGCCCTCAGACATCAGGAACTCAGCTCCCAGGAATCTAATACGCTTCGCATTGAGTCACGGAATCCTGGATCTTGATTAGGTGAGGGGTAATCTAGACCTCAGATCGAGGTACGGAGAAGCTGAAGAGCCATATCGACTCGCCTACAATCTACATCTATATGAGAATAACCGATAAAACTTGAGCAGTTGATTACAAATGCAGCCAAATTCGAATGCTGTTTTCAAACCATTCCGCACCAAATTGTGTCCAAATTTCCAAGAAAAAATATTTAAACCACAGTAACTCGTATTGCATTGCCACGAAACATTCAGCAATCTATAAATTCTGCTGGTAATTGCGATAGCGGGTAAAACGACAGTACAAAGTGCATAAGATTCCAGATCGTCGTTTCGACATGCATTTGCAGTCTTTTTCTATGCTGATAATATATAATGAATTTACAAATCAAGTTAATTACAACTTTTTTTTTGTGGATCAGGGAACACTTCAAATAATAACAAATTTGTGATATTTTTGAATGGAATAATATTAGAATCCAGACAAATAGAGACATATATTTTCAGTTATTCATACAAGAAATATTTGTGCAATATTTTATAAATATCCTAAATACTTTTTTCTGGTATTAGGTATCGAAAAAGCCTGGATGGGGCATACATATCAAACAGGTCATTTCCTAACTCTATCTGCATCAAAACTCTTTGAGTTTATAATTAGGTACATATTTTCTCTAAAATCAACTGGGTTTGCAAGGGTATATTTTGAATAATTTTTAACCTTGCATTTTTGTCTACAGGATGTTTTGGTTTTGAGAAAAAGTTGTTGGTCTAAATAATAATATGTACAACCTAAATTATGATTTCGGAGTTCTTCGGACTCGAAAGTAATATACGTTTTCAGTGAAATAATTTTCTCTCTCTAATCGATATAATTTCTATATGATTTAATTTTGGTATCTTGAATAATAGAAAATACTCATTACAGTTGAGCTTTTGTTTGTGCAAATGAAAATTTTGATTATATGTTTGGAGGAGTATCGGAAGTTGAACATAGCCTACAATAGTAGAAAAAAATAATTTTCAAATTAAATGCGATGCTCAAACTCCATATAAAATAAAATTTACTCTATAATACGATGAATGATATGGTAGAAATTTTTTGAATGAATAACATTAACATTTTCACGATTCATCTGAATTATTTGAATTTTCTTCTAGTACTCAATACACTCTATTGCGGAAAATCTGCGATGTCGATCTAATGCCATATAATGAAGATTTTCAGTCATATTTCCATGGGACATATATTTGTAGAACTGAAGGGATATTTCACACAGCACTCAATCAATGAAGTGATATTGGAAATTGGAAATTCATTAGATATGGTTTTCAACTCAATGTTTGATGGAAGACTTCGATTTGTTACTGAGTTCCAGTTTCCAGGAAGCTCTTGGAATTTCTGTTGGTGAAAAGGAATGGTGCATTTGCCTTGGGACATTCGAATTCTTCCATGATGTAGCTCAATTTTCTTGTACTCTTCCTCCCTACTGGTTGCACGAGATTATTCCATAACATATTGGCAGCTGAAATATAATAGAAATTATATATGTTATATTGTAACTGAAATTGTATAATAAATTGATAGCAGGTTATAGAACATATCTACTTTATTTTGTTGATTTTATTTCATTTCTAAGGGGATGATCAAACAATACCATCTAACAATTCAAATAATTTCTTCTTCAATTTGTTTGGAAAATTTAAAGAGTCGAACTAATCGAAACGTTTGCTTCTTGTATTCATCTATACCGGGTGTCCACGGAAGGTGGCTCGCCCCAATAACTTTTTTGTTTTTCCGAGATAATGGAATAAATTTGGAGGATCTGTTCAATACATAAAATGCATTTTTTGACAAGTGACTCAACTTCATGCGAATCACGGATTCACCGGAAGTGACATAAACTTTCGATTTTTAAATGAGACGCCTGGTATATTTTGAGTTTTTTTGTCTCCATATAACATTTCGAATACAAACATGTATCATTTGTTACACTTTGTAACTTTTTTTTTCGAAATAAATTTTCATTCTATAGGGCTATGGATACGTTCAAATAACTAATTTCAGTCTTAAATGTTTGTAAAAATACAACTTACTTTTTCGATAAAATTTTTTTGAATTTTTATTACTACTTTTTTTCAAATCATCATCATCATCGCGGCTCGTCGGGTTAGAAATAAAGAGCATTTTATTACGATTAATTTGATACCGCACTCTATTAGGTTGTGAGAAAACTTTCGATAAAAAACTGAAAATATAACGTTATAACTTTCGTTAAATAAAGAATCTTATTGAGATTTGAATAAGATTAAAAATCATCGAGTAATAATTAAATCATTGCGGTAAAAATTGACGTGTCGACATATAATATACATCTCTTCTACAAAGTCAATTAGGTTGTTATTATGTACCTCATTGTTTGAAAATCATGGAAAATAACAATATTTATACAAGAACTGATAAAGTTGATATGTTATTAGTTTTTGGAGAGTGTAGGCAAAATTCAACCGATGCTGCACGTCTCTACGCACAGAGATATCCTGATCGGCGTCACCCGACACGGCTATTTTCCAAAACTGGTTGAAAAAATGCGAAATGAGCCTGATAATGATGGAAACGATTCTTTTGATGTGAGTGAAGAAAAAGAAATAGATGTTCTGGCATACGTAAATATCAATACGTCACTCAGGGAGATCGCAAGAGAATGTGACATTTCGAAGTAATCTGCAGCTAACATTTTGAAGAAACATAAATATCAACTACACCAGCACCTGTACCAAAACGATAATGCAAGGAGACTCGAGTATTGGAATTGGTTCTTTGGATAATATTTGGAGGATGACACATTTACATATAAAATTCTGTATACTGACGAAAGCCGTTTCACTAATTTGGGACATGTCAACAGAAATACTAAGCGATATGGGTACGATGCAAATTTACACTTGATGGAGGAAGGAAATTTCCAAGCACGATTTGGTTTCAATTGTTGGGTTGGGATTTTGGAAGACAGAATTTAAGGCCCTATAATTTTTTATGGTGTCCTGGCAGGGGCTAGATATCTTGTTTCCTCACGCAGGAAATTGAGAATTTCTTGGACGAAGTTCCATTAATAAATCGAGTTGAATTATTTTATCAACGAAATCGTACTCCACCACACAACCTGAGGGCGGTTACGGAATATCTGCATGAAACATACAACGAAAATTGGACTGGAAATATAGGTTCAGTTAGGTGGCCGGCGGGGTAAAATAGGGTTGTTTTCAATTTGTACCTTTATTTATTCAAAAAAAAAAAACAGGTCACCCGAACTTACGCCTCTATATTTTTTTTATGGGGATCTATTAAAAACGAGGTTTATAACGTACCTCCTGCCACACGACATGAATTAGAGGACAAAGTTAGGGCACCTATTCATAGAATTACACCGAGACAGTTGAGAAACGTTGTAATAGCAACAATAAGAAAAGTTCGCCTTTGTCACCAACAAGATGGAAGTCACTTTGAACATCTGGAACCCTAAAGATATGTAAATAGGTAGTTTCAATACAATTATTTCATTTTCAACAGGTGCTTCATTTCAGAAAAGTTCTAACGTTATGGTATTTTCAGTTTGTTATCGAAAGTTTTCCTACAACCCAATAGAGTGCGGTATCAAATTAATCGTAATAAAATTTTTTTTTTCTAACCCAAGAGCACCATGCTCCATTTGAAAAAAAATTAATAAAAATTTAAAATCAAACGTCACATAGCTGAAACATTTTGATCGAAAACGTAAAGTTGTATTTTTACAAACATTTAGGACTGAAATTGTTATTTGAACAATCCATAGCCCTCGAAATAAATTTATTTCGAGAAAAAAATAAAAAAACAGTTACAAACGGTAACGAATAATACATGGTTGTATTCTACATGTCATATGGAGACAAAAAACTGAGAATATACAAGGTGTCCCATTTAAAAATCGAAAGTTTATGTCACTTCCGGTGAATCCGGAATTCGCATGGAATTGAGTTACTTGTCAAAAAATGCAGTTTTATGCATTTAACATATCCTCCAAATTTCATTCCATTATCTCCGAAAACAAAAAACTTATAGAAGCGAGCCACCTTCCGTGGACACCCGGTATGTTGTCAAACAAAAGGAGGGACTATACTCATGTGACTTGCATTTCGAGCCAATTTAATCCTATGATTAGTTTGACCAGTACTCCAGCGAACATAAAAACATGTAAAATATGTTGAATTTAGAGATTTTTGGATATTGAACACGAACTGTAATATTCTGTCCACACACTAATAAAAGATCCACCGCATATAACGATTTTTTCAACGTCTTTGGGTAGCTGTTCCATGTTTATATCAAAAAGTTTTTATGTATGCAACAAAACTTCATATACATGTTTCTGGATATATTTTTTTGTATAAGAGCATTTCTAAAAATCAGTTTGTGAATAATAATGTTTTTTTCTTTCAGGAATGAGTACCCAGCATATATTAATATATACATTGATTTCGGTGTGTGGGTTGAATAAAGTCATTAATTTTTCCAAATGGTATGCTAATTCGTTTTATCTGATGGCATGTCATAATGACAACGTTATGTATAATTTTGATGACATAAGGAAGCTCATTATGGTACTTAGTCCCATAATGAATTCATTCTGGTACTAAGTACCATCATTAAATTCTATGTGAAAAACATGTGATAGTGAGATCAAAAAAGTTTTTTCAAAATGCATAGCTATGTACAAAACTATTTATTATAAATGGTAAAAGAGCAATTACTACAATTTGCAATATTAATTCCAATGGATTCTACAGTTTTTACATCAGTAGTTGATGCTTTTTGGTAAACTTGTATTCCTGTTTGGTTGTTGGCACCAAAAATTGCTTCTGATATTTTTTTCTTTTGCTCCTTCGAATTTTCGATGTAACCTTCAGCAACAGTATTGCTTTTCTATACGCCATGGCGTTTCACGGTACACAGATCAGCTCCAGAATCGGCCAAAAATGAAGCAGATGATCGCCGAAAACAATGTCCGGTATATTCTTCAGGGTGAGGTAAATTAAAAAAAGTGGCAATATTGGCATTTTACCAAAGGTGTGAATTCCAACGGGTTGTTTCGTGCATTTCTTATTTTTATAAGTGACAAAAAAACGTCGATGGTTTGTGTTGCAAGGTCGTATTTTCACATATGTCTGACAAGTTCTACCATATTCAATCCTGGGATATTCCCCGAGGTTACAAAAAATTCTCGCATTACCTTTGTTTTTGTATTCGGTAAAGTAATTCTAAAAACGAATCTTTCATCTATCCCATTTTCAAAAAGCATATTTGTCAGTTCCTCTCTTCTGCATGCTCCACTTAGTACAATTATCATAGCAACTTTTTAAATAAATATGTATCATCTGATGCTTCCGTTAAAAACTTTGTGACATCTTGTTTAGTAAAAATTTAGGATTCTTTAGCTAGGTAACCTTCTGATTTACGTTTTAGTAATGCAACCAGCTGTAGGTACTTACTAATATCGACGTGTTTTCTTGTTAATAAAATACTTCTCATCATCGAAAAATACGACCAGGGAAAAGATGGTTTTCTTTCCTTAGATAAGCATTCAAAGTAAGCCAACAATACTTTTTCATAAGTGATATTCTTGATTTCCTCAGTAGAACACCATTCTTCGTACCGATTAAACGCTATTTCATATACACTCCGTGATTTTTCCGGCACGATATTTCGCGTCATTTCTTCCAAGTCAGAAGGTAAACCACCAGTTTCAGAATCACTCATTATTATTTGAATTACTTTCAATTCTACGTGACAATTGTGTTTGACAGCAGATAAATAAATATTGCCGTTACAACCTGACGTTGTCAAGGAAATGGCAAAGCACAGCTCACTAACCTACTAATATTTGAAACTACACATATACTTACTCCTTTGAAAATAGTTGTCATTGTGACATATCAAAAATGCAGTTTTTTATTTTTTTAAAATGTATTAATATAAATGCCATCAGATGAAATTTTGTATGTAATACGAATCATAAACGTCGTGTTATCGGACTCGGCTACGCCTCCCCCAATAACATTCACGACTTGTACCATAATGATTGTCTTTATGATCCTTATCACATAAATAACTATTATAGGAAAAAGCCAACTCAAGAAGCTGTATTTGAAACTTTTCACCTGATGGAAAACAATGTGATTTCCAAATATCATATGGGGTAGTGGAAAAATAGAAAATTAAATAGGCATTGTCTATAATTGGAATTAGAATCAAAAAAAGGTTTTTCAATGGGAATGGATGCCTGCAAATATTTTTTCATAAAACAGTTTCACAAGATTCAATTGAAGTTAAGGAGAAATCAAATGTCATTTCCAAAATTGAATGTTCAGATTACCATAAAACTCACATTGGAGAAACATCAAGAAAACTCAATAGTCGAATTACTCCACATAGGAGTGACTATAAAAACAAAAAAAAGTTCATTTGCCGATCACGTCATCTGAACAATACACGAGAGTGAGAAAAATAATAGTGAAAAAACATTTTGACAGATGATATTCATCAATGAAGAAGGTAACTGTTTGAATAAAAAAAAATTACATCGGCAATCTCAGTTAAATTATAACATATATTTTGAAATTAGAACATGACCAACATGACTTTTTTCAATACTCTTGAAACATGTTAATGACTATAATATCATGTCTGCAAATACTATATTTATTGAAATTTCATATCCTCTTGTAACTTTTCCAGGATTTTATATAAGTTCTTTACTTATGTTTTTATAAATTTGAACCAATATATTTTCCCCAAAGGCCATCGTGTGATTTTTATAACTATAGTTGATTGTTCCTTGTATTCACTTTGGATTGTTAGTCAAATTGACACATGAATAAATTTGTGATAATAGTATGTGTTTTAGATTTATTTAATATTTTTTTCATATGGAGGACCCGTCTGAAACAGAATATTACTTTTTATTTTGAATATTTCTCGAAAAACTGATCAAATTATCCGACAAACATGAAATACCACTAAAATAGTCGAGGATACCCATTGAGAAAAATAAATGAGGGTTCAAAGTAAACATTATTTTAATTATTAATTTATATTAACAAAACAATATATCCATAATGTATGCACTCAACGCACCCAAATCTCGAAAGCAATAATACAATGTTTTTAAACGTATTCAAATGTGGTCCCGATGGTTTTGCCAATTTTTATCAGGTAATTTTTATTATAACTCAACAATTAACAAATTAAAATCAATTAGAACGAAAAATATAGAAAATGCAAAAAATGTGATTTTTTTTATCGAAGCGTCGTATGTCCTCCTCGTCCAATTTGTCCGATCATAAAATTCACTAAGAGTCGATCGCAATATATTTGCAGGAATATTTCAGCAATAAAATTGTATCGAAATTTCAAGTTCCTCAACATTATCAAATGGTCGATCATTGTATACTTTTGGCTTTATATTTCCCAATAAAAAAACTATTGGGGTGGGATCTAGCGAAGGAGGAGGCCACCGTAGATCGGTGTTTCGTCCTAAACATTTATCACCAAATTTCCATTTAACCATTCAGAAACAATTCTAGGAGAATGAGTGGAACATCCATTATGCACAAACCATAATTCATTCATTTCTCGTGAACTGTTCGTACTACTAAAAAACAAAACAAAAAAAAAACAAAATTTGCTGTGGTGTCGATGAACTATCACCAAAACTTCTGAAACATGTGAAGGCTTTCCCACTTTCTCATTTATTCAATATTTCTTTACAAAATGGTGTTTTTCCAGATCCATTAAAAATGGCTCTTGTGTACCCATTACACAAAGAAGAAAATACTATGGATATAGACAACTATCGCCAAATATCTTTAATATCGAAAATCTCAAAACTTCTTGAGAAATCAGTTTGTAATACAATATCCAAATTCGCTGAAAAATATAATATAATAACAGAAAAATCGGTTGATACATCAACTTACCAATTATTCGAATATGTATACCAAGAAATCGACAAAGGTAACTATGTTATTTCTCTGATGTTCGATTTGTCGAAAGCTTTCGACAGCTCAAATAGTGAAATCATAACTGAAAAATTATCTACTTTTGGAATAAGGGGTATTCTTTCTGACTGGAGAAAAATATAATCGTACAAATTGAAAACGAACTATCCGATATTCATCCCGTTTCTCTTGGAGTTCCTCAGGGTTCCTTGTTAGGCCCATTGCTATCTCTGCTTTATGTCAACGACCTTCCTCAATTCATTACAAACGGAAATGTCACCATGTTTGCTGACGATACCACAATAACAATATCCGGAAAATCCCCTGAGCAGCTCCAAGAAAAAGTAAGATGCAGTCTAGATGAGATGGACACTTGGTGCCAGAGGAATTCTTTGATTTTAAACAAAAATAAAACAGTTTGCTTGAATTTTCATCTGAAAAAATTTGTTCCGAATTCATTCATGTTGGAGCTGAATCAAAGCATGACTTCACATTCCAAACTCCTTGGAACCTGGCTCGATTCAAACATGACCTTTGATCACAATATCAATCACGTCTGTGGAAATTTGAACAAAGCCTTCTATGAAATCTTCCAAATGAAGCCTCACTCAGATGAAAACAGGTTGATGAATCTCTATTTCGCATTCGTGTATAGCCATTTATCTTACAACATAATGGCCTGGGGCTCAGCTTCAGGGATAAGTAGGGTTATCATATCACAGAAACGAATCATAAGGTAATCTTTGACTATAGCTACAATCAAAACTGTCGTGATATCTTCATAGGAAAACATATTCTTACCGTCACTTCTATCTACATCTTGAAATGTGTTACTTTCACAAAAAAACATCTACCATGTTTTACTATCCAGGGGAGCCACCATTGATATGGCACGGGAGCAAATAACTTAGATTTACCCAAATACAAAACATCCACTTTCAAAAAAATCTCCTTCTTACAACTGTGTTACTTTATACAATGCACTACCAATGAACATTAGAGATCAACCCTCCTATAAGGATTTCAAAAGGAGTGTCAAACATTTTTTGATATCCAAGTGTTTTTATAACCTGGATGGATACTTCTCCCTACAGTTGTAACTGATCACGTCTTCAATCAACCAAGATATACGGTGTTGTCCGAAGATTCACATCTTATGGACAAAGTATTGTAGAAAGTAACATTCGAGTTTATGTATTTGCGTTTGACTAGTCAATATTTTTTTTTTATTTGTGTTCATAATTATTAGTTTGTTCATTGTCATTTCACACAATTTGTATCTTTACCTGATGTATGTAATTCGAGGCCAATAAATACTTACTTACTTACTTACTTACTTACTTTTAGTTTGTCGTTAATAATATGGTTTGTTTTTTGGTAATACGAGTTTTTATTGGCAACGGAAAATCTGTATTTTCATCCAACCACCATCTACAATTTTGGGAAGAGACAACGCCATTTGTGGTGAACGAGAAATCATCACCATAAAGACTGTGTCTATGGAAACTACGTTGATCTTCTATTTGTCCTTGAATCCATATGCAGAAGTCATACCGCAATGCTTAGTCTCGTTCTTGAAATGTGCATTATTACTTTGGCTTATAAGCATGATATTTATTTTTCTCAGGAATTTTCTCAACAAAGCCTTTTTTACAGCCCTATAAGCAGAAATTTCTTGGGTGGGTCTTCTAGGATTTTCAACACCTGCCTGAAGTACTTCCAATTGATTTTCTCCAGTACACACAGTTCTGGTACGTTCATTTTTATATTTACAGTCCAAAGACTCTATCTGTTTGAATTAATTTAAATTCTGCTTACAGTTGAATAGGGAACTTGTTTGTCTGGATGTCTTTCATTGAAAATAGGAGGCATTTGAAATCAAATAAACTCAATAATCGAACAATAGTTTAATGAATGAAAAATTTATAACACCAAACTGTCATAATGTTTACTTTTAACCCCTTTTTTTTCCATGGGTATGCGCGAATATTTTACTAGGATTTAATGTTTGCCGATTTAATTTTTCAATAAAAAGTAAAATAAAAATTTTGCATTCAAATTATGTTTTTCATATCATATATCATTACTATTGTTTTACCTTGTTGAAAAAAATTAAAGTTGTTTTTAATATCGTTGCAACAAACAAGAAGTTTTGTTTCCCTAAAAAATAAGAAGTTTAGCCAATCGGATCAGTTTTATAGTGATAAAACGTCTTCTCGCTGTTTTATATTGACAATTCAACTCATGTATAAGAAATCGCATATGCCACAGTGCAATTGTCAGTTTGACAGCGGCAAAAAATAGCTGCAACTTTTACAGCGACAAATTCACTAGTGGTTTTTTCACCTATTCATTTGTTTATCAATTATCGCGGTGTTGGTTGCCAAAATAAATGAAGTTTGCATTGATATGTTTCTGAATTTCTTATTCATCAAATTGTCCTGCTGAATTACACTCGATGTTTGTATTGATATCGGGTAAATTTGTGGTGTGCAAATTCTAAACTGTTTCCTTTAGCAATTTGACTCGAAAAACTGTCAACCTAAAAACGCTCCACCTTCGGTTAAACAACCCAAATTTACCCGATATAATACAAACCTCTCGTGCAATTATAAGTGATAAAACCACTAGTAGATTCGATATTGTTTTTCGATAACACCACACTATGCCCTGTCACCTGTCATTATATGTCAACGTCTTCAATTCATTATTATATATAATTCAATTCCTGTAAGGAAACAGGGAACGCAAAATGGATCAAATAAGGGATTTTGAGCTCACTACATAAAGTGATTTGATATTGGGATTCAAATATATACCTTTTTCACCCTGTTAAATGAGCGAAGTGAATCAGTGAATCATATAATTCTTATATTCACACACAATTGAGCAATATTGTGGAATAGTTAGTTATTATATACACATGTGTCAAACTATTCCTACAATATACAATTAAAAATATAATAATGTACATTTGGTTCTTCATAATTTCTTCGGGGATGGGCCATCCAGCTTGCTGTCCTATTCGGGAGCGAAGGGGGTGGTATTGCTGATGGTAGCAGTTGTTTGGAATATACCAGGACTCAGTTTTTTTGTTAGTTCTGTTTTGGAGATACATCCTGCTTACGCTTATGGATCTATTATCACGTTAACTTGATTCCAAAAATCATATTTATCAAATCATTCTTATTTGTTGAACTGATGCCGATGAGTTATACAGGAAAATCAAATTAGAAAAAGACCTGCTTCAGAAAATTCTAGATGCTGCATGATGTATTCGGGGTGGATTTGTGGAGGTTTTGGGTGTGTTTTTTGGGTATTGTGGAAAAGTGGTTATGTAACCAGACTGTCGTTTGACAAGCGTCCATTGCGGTAAAAGGTTTTCATTAGTTTGGGTTCCCTCGTTATCTTCTGTGGGTTATCCCTTTGTCGATTTTTAGTTGGCATCATACTCATATTTGGATATTTCCTTATCTAGAACTTGGTCGGCTTTTGTTCGAATGTATGTTACTATTCGTTTGGTCTCCGAGGGTTTATTTCGTTTCTTTCAGTTGTGACATTTTCTTCAGTTTGTGCGTTTGTCTGTTGTGTCAAGTACATACCTGACTATCTGGGCACTATTTGGCAAGTTTATGTGATTTGGGATCTTGGGTATTACACCTCTATTCTATATTTACGGTATCTTAGATCACTAGTTCGGTTTCAGGAATGGACAATCAATAATTTTTTGGCCTAAAATTTGAAAAAATAACTGCACAGTCCTTCAACAGAATCTGATTGGAGAACAAACAGTAAGAGATCTGAGAACATTGAGTTCAATTGGCAGAATATTTGGAGTCGAGGAGAGATATCAAAGCATGAGTATCTTAAAGTAGCATTTCAGGATCGGTATTTGCGTTAAGTTCACTTCTGGTTTTTTGCCCAACTACGAAATATTTACTTTTACTGGCTAAACAATTATTTTGGCTGTTGGTGAGACCTCGGATATGTCAATTGGAGATCTTCAACACACAACAAACGAAATAGGTTAATGTTTTGGAAAATGGTGTGGTGATGAATTAATATAGTTAGGCACGAACTAAGTTGTTTAATTCGAATGGAAATAAAAATATGAAATACAAGCAAAAATTTGGGATTATGTATCGAAAATTGAACTTGTTTTCATAGGGGACTAGCTGACCCGACCGACGTTGTCCTGTCCAAATTTCCATAATTATTCCCTATTTTTCAGTTTAGCATCACTACTCGTATCTTTGAGTATTTCCGTTATCTATAACTTGGGTCAGTCTTTGTATCGGGCTTTTGTCCGAATGTATGTTACTATTTGTTTGGTAATAGTACGAAGGTTCATTTCGTTTCTTCCAGTTGTGACATTTTCTCCAGTTTGTGAGTTTGTCCGTTGTATCAAATACATACTTGACTGTCTGGGCAATATTTGGCAAGTTTATATAATTTAGGATCTTGTGTATTACAACTCTATAATTTACGGGATCTCAGAAAACTAGTTTGGTCTCAGTATTGAACAATTCATAATTTTCGGAGAATGAAATATGGAATATGCATAATATTGGAAAAAAATAATACACAGGCCTTCAACAGAGTCTGATTGAAAAACAAACAGTAAAATACCTGAGAACATGAGTTCAATTGGCAGAATATTTGGAGTCGAGCAGAGACAACAAAGCATGAGTTTGTCAAAGTAGCATTCTAGGACCGGTATTTGCAATACGTTCACTTTTGATATGCCAAACTCAAACTATTTATCTTTACTGGATAACACCTATTTTGGCTGTTGTGAGACCGAATATGTCAAGTGGAGATCTCAACACACAATACCAAAAGTCAATGTTTTGCAAAATGGTTGGAACTCAGGTAATGTAAATTTTACCCTTGTAGACGAATCAATATAGTTAGACACGAACTCAATTCGTTGAATTCAAAAGGCAATGGAATGTATGAAAAATACGCGAAAAATTCGGAATTATGTAAGGAAAATTGAATTTGTTTTTATAGGGGACTAGCTGACCCTACAGACGTTGTCATGTCCAAATTACTATAATTGATCTCATTTTTCTACTGGAAACTTTCATCCGCGGAGACTTCATTGTTTTCCATGTTTTTCTTTGTGTTGTTCCGTCTTGGTTATGTCTTCGACACTGCGCGCTTCCTTTTATCCCGTTATCCTGTTATCTCCTGATTCCGTTGTCCTATTATCCCTTTTTAACATTATCCCGTTATGCCGTCAACACGTTATCCCGTTAACCCGTTATTTCGTTGAGCCGTTATCCCGTTATTCCATTATCTTGTTATTCCATTATCCCGTTATGGATAGCGCGAAAGTATCCTCTATCGTTGGAACGGTATTGAAGCTGCAGCGCCGTCTAGTGGCAAATTGAACTAGAATGGATAGAATAATATATTCTATCCACGGAAAAACACTCAGATGTGCCAACAATCAATCGAATATCGATAGATAGATAGACTTTATTGAAGCTTAAATTTGAACAGTTGAAAACTCAAGTCAATAAGTACAAATACACGTAGATACAGATAATAAATTGCAGATATATGTAGAAGTTGCTTTCAAGAGTACAAAATTTCTGAAATGACCTAACTTGCACTAGAATTAAATATATAATAATATATCACAGTCAATAGAATAAAATAAAATAACTGGTCACAATACCATATAATATACTATAGAATATAGATGAGAAGGGCAAATAAAAAATATATGATATGGTAAAAGTTATTTTTCATAGAATTCTTTCATTGAATACGGTTCGATGTCACACAATAGATCAAATACGTATTTTTTTAAAGTGTTTTTGTTGGTGCTCTCTTCTCTGATCATCGAGGGTATATGATTATAAAATTTGATACATGCATAATGTGGTCCTTTCTCAGTATTTTTTAATCTGTGCTTGGGTATAACGAAATTAGATTTGTGCCTTGTGGAGTATCTATGTTTGTATGTGTCACTTTCAAATTTTGATTTATTGTTATTTACAAAAAGAACACATACATAAATATAGATGGCATATACGGTGAGCATTTTGTGACGCTTGAAAATCCCACGACAGGAGTCTTTGTATTTCATATTCAACATGGTTTTCATTATTCTTTTTTGCATGATGAAAATACGTTGTAATTGAGAACTATCACCCCATATTAATATTCCATACTTCAGTAAAGGGTAGACTGTCTCATAGTATGCCGTTTTTAGAGCCTCAAAATTTAAGTTTCTTTTCAAAACTCTCATTGCAAAACATTTAGATGCTAGTTTTTTTGCCAGATTGTCAATGTGCTTTCCAAAATTTAATTTGTTATCCATATAT
This sequence comes from Gonioctena quinquepunctata, assembly GCA_018342105.1. Classification (NCBI taxonomy): domain Eukaryota; kingdom Metazoa; phylum Arthropoda; class Insecta; order Coleoptera; family Chrysomelidae; genus Gonioctena; species Gonioctena quinquepunctata. The sequence goes on from JAFIRS010001145.1 coordinate 185,890, forward strand.
TTGCCTAACACTTCACTCTCAGTAGAGAAGTGTAATTCTTCTCCATTTCTTAGAGGCATCGACTCCGGAATGGCAATATTTTTGCAACTTGTTTTGAAAATAATGCAGTCCATTTTCGCAGTGTTTAGAAGTAATTTATTCTCATTTAGATATGTGGATACTGTAGAAATATTTTTTTGTATTGTGTTTTCCAAATGAATGTAGTTATCAACTGGTAGTATGAGATTTGAATCGTCCGCATAACTAACAATTTTAGTATTTGAGTATTTAAATAGTTCCGAGAAATCATTTATATAAATTATGAAGAGTAGCGGATCTAATACACTCCCTTGTGGAACCCCTCTCTCAATTTCAGTAAAATCTGATAGAAATTCATCATTTTTTTGCTGAGGTCTTATGCTTACTTTTTGTTTTCTATTGCTTAAATAAGATTTCAGGAGATCATGCGCCTTTCCTCTAAATCCATAATTATATAGTTTATGAAGCAAAATGGAGTGATCTACACAATCAAAAGCTTTACTGAGATCAAGTAAAACACCACAGGCACAAGAGTCTAGTTCGACTAAGTCGTGGACTTGATCAACAAAATCAAATAAAGCTGTTTCTGTGCTTCTGCCTTCGAGAAATCCATGTTGAAATTCATTCAATATTTTATGTGCTTTAATAAAATTAAAGATTCTCATTGAGATGATCACTTCAAATAACTTAGCCAAGGCTGATAGCAAACTTATTGGTCTGTAATTTGAAAAGTCATTTTGGTCACCTTTTTTGTACAGGGGTATTATTATCGCTAGCTTCAGTTGATCTGGGAATAAACCTGATTCAAAACATGAATTGAACAAATGGCACAAGACTGGTAAAAGGTATTTGATACATCTTTTTAAAATTTTAGATGGTATGTTGTCTTTACCGCTGCTTATTTTATTTTTGAGTTTGAGGCTTGCCTGAAGTATTTCCTCTTCACCTATCGGGTATAGAAATATCGAGTTTAACATACTGCCGTTGTTTTGTTTCAAACCTTGGTTATCAATGACCGGCGCGGAATTGATGAAGTAGGCATTGAATTCATTTGCCAGATTTACCCAATTTCCATGACTATCTGGCATTAAATTATTCGTGTTTACAGTCTTATTTGTAAGGGTATTTATTATGTTCCAAGTAGTTTTTGACTTATTATCACTTGCTTTAATCATTTTTCCAAAATATTCACTTTTCGTTTTGTTCAAAAGTAGCCTGTAAAATTCCCTATATTTATTATATACTTTTTTTAAATATTCAGTCTTATTAGTAAGGGTATTTATTATGTTCCAAGTAGTTTTTGACTTATCATCTCTTGCTTTAATCATATTTCCGAAATATTCACTTTTCGTTTTGTTCAAAAGTAGCCTGTAAGATTCCCTATATTTATTATATACTTTTTTTAAATATTCATTACCAAGGGACATTGCCTGCAGGTTGCTAACTTTTATTTTCATGTTTTTCACTTCATTATTTATCCAGTTCTTGTTTATTATTGGCTTTTTTCTGAGTTTTTTTATGGGGAAACAGGTTTCAAAAAGGTCATTGAAATTTCTCCTCGAAAATATATTCCATTTCAAATTTACGTCAGATTCATTGAATACCTCATACCATGTTCGGTTTTTGATTTCAGAGAGATATGTATCAGAGAGACATGTATCTATGACCTTCGATGTATATTTAGAATCCTTCCCAACAATAATATTATCAATGCACGTACCTGATCTATTTGTAACGCGAGTGTCTTCGTTTATAGTGAGAACGGCGCCAAAGGAGTTTATAATATCCAAAAATTCATATTTAGCCTTGGATTCTACTTTTAAGTTTAAATTGAAATCTCCTGCTATGATAAACGAGTAATTATTTGTTGACAACAAAGATAGTAAAGATGACATATTTGCCAAAAATACATGCATATCTCCACTTGGCGGGCGATATATACAAATTATACAATATACAGAATTTTCCAGGCGACATTCAGCACAGCACATTTAAAATTATTTGCAATATCGTTCCTATCGTCAGTTATGTTCGAGAGTACACACAAAAATTATTATTTTTGCAGTTTGTTTGATTTTTGCGACATTCCTTTGTAATTGTCCCGATTTTTTTCCGAAAACTTTTTTATAAATCGTATCCATCGTTCGAATCGTGAGTTATGTTATTGAGTTAATACAGAAATCCCATAAAAAAATATCCCCATTTTCCGCACAATGTCTCTTTCCTATTTTAAGTATATAGAAGATATCGTGGGTGTTACGAAAAAACAGAAAACGTTACCTAAAAATATGTCAACACCGAAGAGTGGACAATGAGACTCGGGGGAATACAAACCATCGAAAACATGTAAATAGAAACGAGTAATAATTGGCACCGGAAAAAAATCTACTATTCGGAACAATTCAATGAAAGTTATTACATTCCCATTCCCCAATGAATTTCGGGAAATCACAGCAATTTGCATTCACACCATGAATTAATTATCAAAGTAGAGCAGAGAACTTTGAAACCCTGAAAGTCATATCCTTGTCCCCATTAAGTATATAATTGTATTCCTTCCACGCATTCAATTCCTTTTGAGATAATAATAAGACATCATGTGGCTCACCCAATGCATGACCTTTCTGCGAGAAATGGAAACAGTCATGAGTGATGTACGATATGTCGATAACTTCATCGAATCGATGGGCAGGGTCATCGGGGGCATTGAATAATTTCATGAATGGTTGGAGAACGACAGTGAAATCTTTCTTTCTGTCGTAACGGCCAGTGTTTATCTGGAATAGAACAAATATTTCATTATAAAAACAACTTAATTCATCCAAGAACCATTGAATGTATATAAATAGAATATAAAAACAGAACAGAGATATTACTACGCACATCGAAATATATAGTGAATAGTATCTGTTATTATGAACGTTTTCTGCGAAATAAAGACGAATACATGACAGTCTATATATAATGATGCCGGAAGCATTGCAAATGCGTTTGCTGATTTTTTTTGCGAATCATACATTCTCCTATAAATGCAAATAATTTCTCCCTACCAGAAGATTTGGTTAACGATTGCTTCGGAATCAATAATTTTACAGAGAATAAAATTGCTTTCGCCCTGAGTATCTCAAATCAATGAAAACTTTTTAACAAAAAATTAAATCGACGAAAAAATCAACTGAAAAGCAGAAAATAAAATAAACCTTCTTAGTCTAAATGATAATTGAGCTCCTGAACTAATAAAAGTAACTGATTTTGAGTCGGCGCCAAACAAACAATTATCGAAGATCATTATCTATGAAAGAAGTCATCAAAACGCAGCCGTGCATCTCGCTGCCATCATTTTACGCTTCACCTAATTCAATTGCTAGTTGGTTTGGCGCCGACTCAAAATCAGTTACTTACATCAGTTTAGGAGCTCAATTATCATTTAGACTAAGAAGGTTTATTTTATTCTTTGCTTTTCAGTTGATTTTTTCGTCGGTTTATTTTTTGTTAAAAAGTTTTTATTTTTTACTTTTCAGTTCCGTATTTTGTCGGTTTAATTATCTGTTAAAAAGTTTTTATTTTTCAATTTTTTGTGGCTAGAATCTACCAATTACTACCTACTTGTTTTTTGTTTACTTCCAAAATACCTACTTACTTACCCACCTTACTTCAACTAGTACCAGTTGAATAATATGATTATCTACTTTTATTTGCTGTATATACTTATTTGTTGTTCGTGTTTATTTATTACTTGAACATTATCTCTTATAAAATATACTGATTTTGACGGATTGTCAGAAAAATGCTGATCTGTCATTGTCAACTGCGTATGTGTGTGTTCACTAGTGGAAAATCAATTATCCCCTATTTTTCTACCCGTGAGGGTGGCTAATTCCATCCGAAATCCAAATATAAGGTATACCCTATCTATTACGAAAAGAATCATCCAAATCGAAGAACCCAGTACAAAGTTATGCCTGATAGAATCGGTTAACGGACCATAATTCAGAGGGTGAGTGATCAATATCCTTCATTTCGGGTGGATTTATCTTTAATTCAAATGGGACCAAATTCGAAGTTCACCCTATCCTGAAAAAAATTATCGGAATCGGGCGCCTCAGTAAATAGTTATGCGTCATCATACATAAAAAAATATGATGGAAAAAAAATATACGGGTCGAATAGAGAACCTCCTCCTTTTTGGTTTCGTCGGTTGAAAAAATCAAAATGGGGCTTGACAAAATCCCTGCATTTCTTCTACATGATTGCGCTACAGTTCTCGCAAAACCTGTAACGGTGCTCTTTAAACTTTTCACTGTCCACTGAAACTCTCCCATCACTATTCAAAACAATCAAAACTTGTGGCCAATATTTGAAAATGGGGCTAAATGAGATATTGTGAATTACAGACCCATTACAATGATGAATAATTTCTCCAATGTTTTCGAAATAACGATCTATTAACCTATTTTCTATCATGTGAAAAATCATATCACAGAATCCCAACATGGTTTCATGCAAGGGAGATCAACCGCAACCATCTCATTTTGCTCAACACGATATATAAGTAATGCATTTAATGAGGATACTCAGGTGGATGTGATCAATACGGACTTCTCTAAGGCTTTTGATAAACTTGATTCTCCTCAGTAAATTACACAATTTTCAATTCTCTCTTGACTTGGTTAATTTTCCAACTTCCTATCTAACCAACCTATCAGAGTTTTAGGACCTTTATTTTTCAACATATTCGTCAATGTATATCTAATTTCCTAATATACGCACATGATCTCAAAATATTATCTAGAACCGCAGAACATAATGACTGCCTTTCTTCCAAGAAGACCTGGCAAAAATTTATGACTGGTGTTCTTCTGCTGAATATTAATGAATGCAATGTGGTTTCATTTTCCTCACAACGCACTATTTTGCATTTCGACTACTTTATTGATGAAACCAATTTGCCGAGAACCTCTACCATACGTGACCTTCGCGTTACTTTTGACCAGAAACTGTCTTTTATGAATCATGTCCGGAGAATCACGGAGGAATCATTCAAGGTCTTAGTTTTTTTATTCGAAATTCATCTTCTTTCGAAGACTCAGGGACATATAAACTCCTTTTTTTCTTTATGTCAGGTCAAAGCTAGAGTATGCATATGTGGTTTGGGCTCCGTATCACTGTACTTATATAGAAACATTGGAGAGAGTGCAAAGGCGCTTTCTGAAATGTCTTGCTTTTGAAGAAGATGGGGCTTATGCCCACATTGGATATCCCCAGACTGACCTCACTCGGAGGTTCAATATCAGCACACTAGAAAATCGCAGGTTGATTGCAAAACAAATATTTCTGTGGAAAATACTCCATGGGCATACTGATCCTACGAGTATTCTTCATATGATCGAATTCCACATACCTAGGATCACAAGTAGACAAAATTTTATATCCCATTTACCCATCCCTTGCTCAATTCTATCAAAATGTTCACTTATAATCTCCCTAGAGCATAAATTATTGCCGGAAATTTTTTGAGTACCTGAATTTTCTGAAAATTATCACGAGTCGCGAAGCGACGAGGGATAATTTTCTTCAGAAATTCATGTACGAGACCAATTTCCCGCAATTAATTCAAGCACGTGGGGGATTCGGAACTTTCATACCGGAATTATATTTAATAGAAAACATTAAGTAAATATTTATTCTGACGTTATTCACAAATAATAGAAGGCTGTGTGTTATGGGAGTTTTGGGAAGCTTTTTTTCTGATTTTCCCGTTCCCTAGTAAAATAAATATATAATATCAGATAAACTATATGAAAAATTAATTGATTTCATACAATTTTCTTACTAGGTTTCAGGGAAATGTTAATATTGACTAGAAATTAAAGTGGATACGTTCGTACCGCGGGAGATATTTTTTTATTTTCCCCGTGCCCTAGTAAAATAAAATATATAATATCAGATAAATTTTCATATAAAATTGATTGGTTTCATACAATTTTCTTACTGGGTTTCAGGGAAATGTCAATATTGATTAAAAATGAAAGTGGATGTTCCTATTGCGGGATATTTTTTTTAATTTTTCCCGTGCCCTAGTAAAATAAAATGTATAATATCAGATACATTATTATATAAAAATCATTGATTTCATATAATTTTTTCTACTAGGTTTCAGGGAAATGTCAATATCGACGAAAACAAAGGTGATATCAGCAAAAGATATATAACTATACCTATACATATATACTTAAATATTTTTCATATTCTCTTTTTAATTAAAAAAATATTATACGTAATAATTTGTTTTTCAAATAATTCAGGAAATCGGGATATTTCATTCTTTATTCTAAATAGAATGTTGTTGGCGTATGTTGCCGGTTAAAAAAATATTTTGTAAAGTTAGCCATGGATTTGACATTCACTACTCCTGTCAATCAATATTTTATTTGTGGCATATAAGTTCCTCATAACATTGTATACAATCATAAGTTAGTGAAAAAGTTATAATAAAATGAACTTTCAATCGTATGAATTGTGTTCCTTTGCAAAAAATCACAGCACATTGAAATATACCATAAAAATGTAAAATATCTAACATACCTAGTGAGAATCTGGATTAAATCCTAAGCAAGAAAACTTAATCAAAGAGATTGGCAACATTCTTCGTGATATTGTGCCTTCTTTTGGACACAAATCAAATACTCAAAGAAATAAACTGGTGTATTTTTATTCTATGAAACACAGGCATATCGTTAAAAAAACACCGGTTCTGTGTTCTATTCACCACTTAAGAAAGAGGAGGTAAAAGTGGAATTCTTGAAGAATTTAAAATTGATTAATGATATGAAATGTACACCTAAATAAATTGTTGTAATATTCCCAACTTATAAAGTAAGTAAATAAAAAATATTGTCAATATTATTTCAATATTATTTTTGTCTAATTATATGATAGCTGTCATGTGCCGGGAAATTTCCACGTCTACGTGTACATGCTAATGTGTATGAAAAATTTTCAGAAAATTTGCTGGTTACCATAGTAACAATGTCGAAATAAAGCATCTGATTGGTTGAAAATGACTGGTATGAAATTTTCACCACAACATACCATATAGGGGTAATAAGCATGTATCCCATCGGATAGATATATTTCCTGTAATGTGGTATCCACAAAAAAGCTGACTCTTTCATGATATCTCCCACTATTCTGTATATTACACGGGGATTGTGGCTCAGTCACGAGGCTTGTGGCTCAGCGACACGAGCGTTGGTCTTGTGTACACTGTTTCGACCCGGCGCGGGTTCGAGTCCCGCAGCTGGTGAAACATTTTTCAAGGCCCCAAGAGTGGTTTCGGATCCCACTATAAAAGTTAAGATCCCCGTGATCTAACTCGTACAAGTTTTCATTAACTTCTGAGGGCTGATCAAACAACTAAGAAAGCGGTTAAAAACAATTTACAATTTTACTATTATTTATATTTCTGTCTCAGTTATTAAAACAATATTACTTCTGTATATACTCCTATTACCCTCACTCTATAATTGGATGTGAACTGTTGAGAAGTGTAAATTAAAAAAAATAAGAGAGCGGAAAAGTAGACCCTGCAAATCATTGGATAGAGATTCCAATATATTCAAACTAATTCAGTCTGGATCCTTGATACTTTGTTTTATTCCTTTCTCGAGTTGATTTTTGTTTTCTTTCAACTCTGAGATTGCATTCGATATCTCAGAGAAAGGATTCTGAAATATATTCATGATCATAATTTTGTAATGTACATATGTAGTATGCAACTGTAGGTACCACATACTATTTGTGGACGGAATCATTACACAACTGAACCAACAAACCAAATGAACTCATATTTTATCCACTCAATAATCCTGAAAAATCAGTAGCAATGATTTTCATTAATCAACACAATCTTTTTGTCAGGGGTAATATCGTTTATCTTTAATGTTTTTCGTGAAGCTTTCGTCTGGAAATTCTACTGAGTGAGATTTGCGGTCTCATTATCTGAATAAATCACGAAAGCAAAGCTTGAGTAGTTAAATCATTTGAAATTGAAATTCCTTTTGGGAAAATTGCTTGAGGAAAAATTCAAATTTAATCAGAATTCTTCTCGTTTTAAAATAGAAAGAATCGTATCAGAATAATTGCCGCTCGGAGTTTGATTTCAATATGCTCCGTGTTAGAGATCGATTCATTTATGATGATTATTCACTGATCTTGAACTCACTCAAAAACCTAAAATATCTATGAAGTTTTCACAGTGAAATAAAATATTTTTGTATCTGGAGCTGATTTTGAAAAACAAAATCCATTAACAAGAATTGAATCCGAGCCTTCCGCGTGGTAGAATAATAACTCAACCAGTAGACCATCACAACCCTTCTTGTTTTTCTAAAGGCGCGTATTCATATAGCGAACGAAGGCGAACCAACGGTTGTTGAAGAATTTGTTCGGGTAATGTGTACGTATGACCAAATGCAACCGAACGAATATGTTTGCATTCTTTGGTTTTCGCTCACCAGGCGATATATTAAAGAAAATTTGGAAAGAAGTCGTTTGGTCTATTTTCTAGTGTTTACGACTTACCAGCAGTATTTGGTGATTCGCTGTTCTGAAAAGTGTGAACTGCATTTCTAAATTACAAATTTAAAAAAAACATCATATTTCAGCTGTCAGGTCGTTTTTTGAGTCTGTGCTTCTCTACTGACCTCTACTTTCAAAGGAAGACATCTACCACTACTTCTTCTTTTTCTGCCTTGAAGCCTAGATGTTTAACTATCACTAATTATAACATAAACTGCATTTGCACCGATTATGAAGTCATCCTCTGACGCCATATTTCAACAGAAATCTCAATTCTTATTTGTACACAAAAAGTTTTATGACTATATACAAGTGTATACAGCTGCGAAAATGGACGAATGTCTGAGAAAATATTCTTTCGGATGTAGCTGATTTTTTACCGAACCAATTCGGGCGAATTCATTCGACCGAATTCGTTCGCTTATCAATACGCGCCTTGAGAATAGTGGAACTCAATTATTCATCGCCTCTCTTGAAAACTCAAGGCTTATTTGACGGGTAGAAAATGGAAAATGTTATTTTCGATATCAAATCACTGTATGTGGTGAGCTGGAAATCTCTTACTCAATCAATTTCGAATTTCCTGTTTCCCTATAGTAATTAAATGCGTTGACATATGATTTTGACAGAATCCAGTGTGCAGTTATCAGTATTAAACATCGAGAAGAATTTATCACAAAAAACTGATAACATTTGTTTCTCTGAAGAAAGTTTTCACCATTATTGGTTTAAAACATGAGAAAATAGTCCTAGAAATTTTCCTCACAGATTAAAGAATTGGAAAAAAACATTCAAATTCTGGATAAATAAATGAGCTGTAGACACCACATCCATATCCATTCATTCAATAAGATTTTACCCATTTTACTCATTGCGACAATGGGCGAGGACAAGAAATTTTAAAATATGTTTAAAGGATTCCACAGCTTGCAAAAAGACTTTGGTAATTTTTTTTTCTACAACTGAAAAAAGTCGGCAACATTCAAATGGCTTCTTTCTAGCGCAATTGCAAACTGTGTGAGATATTCACCCGGTCAAACAATCCCACAGTTGACAGCTTCAATCAATTTTGCAACGTTGCTTATTTTCAAATCTTAGGTCGCGCCTCCATAACAAGAATAAATGATTGGCTTTCTCTTTATCAGAAATCGTTTTGATGGACCACAATGATTCATAATATTAAAAATAACAAGGATTATATGCATTGTAAAATCGACAATATATTGTTTTATGACAGATGGAATGTTTTTACACCCTTCAAATCCGCCATCATTATTTGACATTGTTCTATTCCTGGCATTTATAGATGAAGAAACTTGGCAACATTGCCGTTTAATGTCACACTCAACCCGATTACGCCTTTGGCTGCTCCGTCGTTTACGTCACAAAGAGCGCCAATATTAGTAGCTTCAAAATTTGCTGATTGGGGGGGAGAATTTGCGCGGTGGATTAGCGTCCGACTCATGATAGAAAAGTCGTGAGTTCGATTCTCGGCCAGTGCTGCTCCTAGGTGGCATATGGAATTAGTAACAAGGCCTACCTAGAACACTGTGTGAATGCATTCTATGTTGTGATTGTCCCGCCGTCATATGACCATGCATTAAAATATATAAATAATAAATAGAAAGGGATGCAGTATTGCCTAGAGCAAGACCAGCTGCATTCCATTGATTCACCTCCCTATCTACGCCGGTTCGAGGCCGGACATGAACGGATTTCTCGCAGAGGGGTTTGTCCTATATGGCGCCGATTGGAAGCCGAATGACAATAATGTTAGAGATAGAGAAAAATTTGCTGATTTTGAAAAACGAATGGGAACTGATGTAATTCAAATTTGACTCGGAAAATGTTTTTTGGGTACATTTATACATGTTTTATGTATTTTGAAGCATATTTGAAGCGATAAAAATTTCTCGTGTCCTCGCCTATTGTGTGTCTTGCCATTATGAGATCAAATCTGCTTTTGTTCGTTCTGTTCTTTTTCTTTCGATATGGATACCTATTAGGCAAAAGTACACAACGGAATTCTACCAATGTCCTCAAGAGATGTATCCTCGAATTAACGCTATTCTTCCGTCTTCTATTCACGATATTTATTTATTAAATAGGTTACCCAACAGGTCGAACCCAACAACAGGGTAACACATAATAACAAAAAAAATACAATTGTGTAATCAAGACAGAGATCATTCTAGTTTATAGAGCCAAGAGAAAGTTATATATGTACAAGGTATACATACATTAAGTAAGTGGTTAAATGGTTTTTCAGGTTGTTTTTGAAACATAACACAAAGCTTAAAAATGTCCAAGTCATCAGAAGTCATGGTGTTAAATGAAATATATTCATTGAACTTACGCCTGAGCGACAAGCTCACGAGTTTGTAGAAAATTAGCTTACTTTCATATGAAAAGTAGTGCCTATATCTGAAGAATCTATAATTTATATTTTTGTTCATTTCCTTCCGCACAAACTAAAATCTCTTCATGTATCTATGATATTGAGGGTTCCATACTACAATACAGTATTCAAGGATAGGCTTTATCAAAGTATTGAACATAATCAGTAATGAAGAGGAATTCTTAAAATCCCTGGTATTTCTCAATATGAAATCGAGGGTTCTCAGGGACTCCCTAACAATTTTATAAATATGACTGTCAAAGGTCAATTTGGTATCCATAGTTACACCCAAATCAGCTATATCATCGGAAGAAATAGGTGGGTTCAGGCTACGAGTAAAGGCGATTTGAGTATATTTATTAGTGTTGAGTGAAAATGTATATATTTCACAGTAATCCGAAAAGCGATTGAGGTCCTCCTGTATTCCATAAAAGCTCGAGGGACATAATTTTTTTATATTATCGACATGTACACATATTGGAGTGGTGGAAGCATTTCTCCACGACATTTAGATATATACTAAAGAGTAGAGGTTCCAGATGGGAGCCCTGAGGGACCCCTGAGGTAGAATTATATTTTGTTTTGCTCATGCAATTTCACGATCTAGTCCAAATGAATTTGGAGGAAGTACTAACAATATGCCAGACTTGGCGTTGTTCAGTTACATACTGGTATCTATCCTGAAGATATGAGGTGAGAAGCTCCAACAAGTAACCATGCACACCGAAGTTTCTGAGCCTTACTGATAAGGTGGGATGATGGACCTTATCGAAAGCCTTCGAATAATCGGTGAACACAGCACAAGTCGAGACCCCCTCATCCATATTACTGTGAATATTTTGTATGTATGGCACCAAGTTCGTTAGTACCGAGCGCTTTTTGTGAAAACCATGTTGAGTAGTGGTGATAAAATGTTTAACAATGAAAAACATTTGGCGTACAAACTATGGATTCGAATATTTTGCCAAGTAAACTCAATAATAATATCGGCCTATAGTTTCTAGCATCAATGATGTCTCCAGATCATGTATCGGTATCACTTGAGCAATTTCCAAACCTTGGGATATGTCCTTCCACAAACATCTTTATAAAATGTAAGGGTTCAACTAAGCATTCCTCACATGATTTTGAAATACTGCAGGATCCATCTGGGTCACACCCTTCATTATTCAAATTCACAGAGAGCAAAAATTTCTTCCTTAGTGATTAGTTTTATATCGAAAATATTAGATAATAATAGATTCGTATACACTTCCAAAATATTCACCAACAATATTACAGAAAGTGGGACTATCGATAGCATGCCCATCACTCAGATTCATGTATTGGGGAAATGAGATCCATTTCCTTCTGTTTGGCACGATCAATCAAAAAAATTTGGAGTTGGACTTTAAATTACTTTCAGATGTAGTAACGTACTTATCGAAGTCTTGTTTATTGCGTGCTTTTTTATATTTCCTCAATGTTGAAAATTATTGATAATCAGCTCTATTCCTATGCTTTTTCCACTTATTATAAGCCTCATTTTCGGTACAGATTACCCTGATAGTTCTCTTTGCAAACCAATGAGGATATGAGCTTTTGTGATAATTTTTTGGAACGAACACCTCACAACATTATTCAGAATATTGTAGAACTTTTGAACGCTCAGTTCAAAATCAGTTTTATTTAGAATATTAGTCCAATCGATGTTGTGAAAAAATGTGTTAATTCGATCGTAGTAGACTTTTTTGTATGACAGTTCCCTATAGTTATTGTTTGACATTCATTTTTGAGTCGACAGTTTGAATACAGCTCTCAAAGATTTGTGATGTAAATATTCATTAACTAGAGGAAAATTACCAACACCAATATTTTGATTTTAGGATTAGCAGGTCTACTATCCTACTAGTCACATTTATTATATTGTTGTATTGTATGAGTTGTGATAGGGAGAAGTAATTAATAAAATATTTACTCATGGTATCTGTGGCATTAGACGGAATGAAGCTATTTTTGTCATGGGAGTCAAGTACCCAATTGATACTGAAATCGCCAGTTATTGCAGAATAATGATGTAGATTTCTATTGACGATTTCTTCTTATTTATCAAGATATTCAACTAAGTCATGAACAATAGCTTCTTACCCCCGTTCAACACCACAGGTCCTCAATTTTCCCGTTCGTTCACCCATTTAAGACGGCTTGAGATTGAAAACTATCATCCACACCGATCACGACACTACCACCATGTGATTTTCCACTTAGAACAGGATTACGATCTCTTTTCTGTACTGGGTATGTTGGAGAAAATATGTCGGAGCTGTCTAACCACGTTTCAGTTATACAAACAAATTGGTACTCAGCGTCACGTACCGATTGATAAAAGCCAATGGGTTTGGTTTTTAGACCTCTCGTGTTTTGATAGAATAATCTTGGCTCGAATTCTGCAACAAATATCTATAAAACATTTATCTGAAGAAACATATATGGAGGATTTGTATGCTAATAAGATATTCCCAAGGCTAATTTCATCAATTATAAGATAGGAACGAGAAGTTTCATCCTTCTTCACAAATATTTTGAATTTCTCAACCCAGCAAAATTTGAAATGGTTAGTGCAGCAGATTTTTCTAGATTTCTTGTGAATCATTTTGAAGTAGGAGGATGAGTGATCGTTCATGTGGAATACCCCTTCACCCCGGAAACCAACATCACATGATTTGATACTGCGACCACGTGGTACACCTGACGATTTCACAACTGGATTTTATTTGAGGTGTGATGAAAATTTGAATGATATTTTTTGCTGGATTTCTGTTCTCATTATTGGGGTTGGAAAATGATTTCACTTGGAGACATTCCTCTATATCTCCATAAGACAGAGTTACACCAAACTTGGAGAAGATTCAGATTAACAGGTTGTTATTTCGATTTTCTGTTGTTGAATTGTCTCAATTTCAGTGCAGAGATTTGCATAAACATGTTTCAGGTATGTAACGTCCTGTTTCATAGCTTGAAATAAAATCGAATTTGTTCGAAAGTCATCCATAAAAAATCAATGAATCGTGAAATATTCTCCATTGATTTTAAATCCGATTGAATGTTGTTTACAAAAACGGGCAGTTTATTTATTTCACCATCATTTTGTTATATGGTGTCCTTACAAATGTTGCAAAACCATTTGGCACCGGCATCAGTTGGAATATCCCCGAATGAAGGAGGTAACCTCGCACATTTTAGGTGAAAGAATTTCAGACAATTTTCATCGGTATTGGAACGGCTAAGCGAATTGGAACAAGCACCACAAACATCTGGCATTTTGAAAAAGCGGAGTAAGAAATGGCCACTTTTTATTTTTTGGGATTGATTATTTTGTCTTTCACCACTATTATTTTCTAACCTAGGATCAATTAGGATTCAAATCGCTGGAATTACGTGCACTTCACACTATAGATTAACACATCTGTAGAACAGGCAGAGCATACATTCAATACGAACCAGATGAGACAAAGAACCATCGATTCGAACTGATGTTATCCGAAATAATGTAGGAGCACAATTTTGAACGTGTTGACCATACAACTGCTTCACTATGAAAGTGATACGATATCGTAAAATATCGTCTCGAATTCTCAAAAAAGGTCAAAAGATTCTTTCCAAAAACTATTGGCCTATCCCATTATTGCCTGTCATCTCAAAAGTATAGAAAGTGCCATCGATATTGAACTTGATGGATATCAGCGATTCAACCAGGGAATATCTTGCTGTAATCCTAGATATCTCCAAGATTTTAGCATCAAGGTCTCACGTCTGCACTTTCGTCTTATAACCAGCCTTCCCCACCATGCATTTGTCTATCTAATTCGACAAATGTCGATTAATGAAGATGAAGTATCGTTCAACATTTTCCCATAACAAAGGTTTTCTCATGTCTCCATTCTAACACCTTCACTATTTCTCTTACATAATAATAACACGAACAATCATGTCCATTCGACGATAGCATACTCCACACAAACTCTAACCCTCGATTAACTATGGAATTCCAGGAAACTCGAAATGTGAACGAGGACCAGAAAAAATGCTGAGATGGAAATCAGATAAACCAGTGAAATTCAATGCAACCAAAATCCAAGCTTATGTTTCATACAGAAAAACCAATTCAACTATGATCGATATACGATCTCGATCAATGAGGCGCATGGAATTTCAATGCTTGCATTGAATATAAGCAACACTAGTTCATGGAACGATCACGTCAGAACCAACAAAATCCTTGCTACTACTTCTCGTGACAAGAATTATTCCTCGCCTAAAGAGCGTTTCACTATTTATAAAGCTCAGATTCTGGTCGTTTAGAAATCGGTTGCCATGTGTGTAGATATTAAAACATTCACAGAACTTGTTGGATTCCATTCAGCCGTTTGATTGGCGATCATCTTGACTGATTCTCTCAACTATAGAACATCGTAGAAAATCAAGCGACATTCCTCTGTTCCATAGATACTCTCATGAAAAATGGTTCTCCAAAATCATAACTCTAATATCACTCCGAACAGTAAGGTCCACTCTATAGAATATATGAATTTCGACCCAAAATTCACAATCTCCGATCACGAAAACCTTCGCAAACCAATTTCGAATAGAATTGGACCATAATCACAAAACTCGTCGTCCATCTTGGGGCTGCCATCTTCAATTTATGAATTTTGACGAAAATTTCATAATCTCCGACTCCGAAATACCCCACATACCAATTTTGGATCCAGTCGGTCCATAATCACAACACTCGTACGCCATCTTGAATTTATCAATTTTGACAAAAAATTCATAATCTCCAACCCCGAAAACCCCCACATACCAATTTTGAATCAAATCGGACCATAACTAAAGTCGTCCGCCATTTGAAGCCCCATTTTGTTTTTCTCCAACAAAAACACTGTATTTTCCAACACCTGCCAAATTTCAAATTAATCGGACGACTAGTCGGTCAAAATTAACCTGCAAGATTTGACCCAAACTAACAAAAGAACGAACGAATGAACTAACTAGCTAAATAACAAGTGGAACTAAATAAAAGCTTGTTAAAAGGAGCCACACTAGTACACGCGTGAGAGGGATTTTCCGGTAAAACTGGGCACACCAACACACCCATTGGAGGGATTTCCCGTATATCTGTTCACATTATTACACGCTTTTGAGGGATTTCCGAAAAACATTTTGAATAATTTTAAAGATTAACTTAAGACGATGAATATTTTTTTCAGATTTATATGCGTGCCAAAAACAGTTATTTATAAATTCAACCCTACCGGCGGAAAAATTCCGCGGGCGCATGTAACTGAACAAATTTCTTTAAGTAGGCAAAATACATAGTGTAAAATATCTTATTCATACCCTCACAACAATAAATGAGACATAGGTGAATATACTTCACCTTTGAAATTACCTCCCATAGTGTTTTGTGGATGGAGTTGGTGTAGTAAACTGAATTCAATTATTTATTTTATTTATTTCATTTGCAAAGTGAATATTTTGTTGTTTCCACTTGTTCTACTCTAGTAAAAATAAACAATATCTCATAAAATATTGTTTCGCAAGAGGATTAATACATATTCATCATATTCCCACTTGGAATTCAGACTGGCAGGTTCTTCGCTAACTCCATTTTCTTAAGCTTTCCCGAATAATATGGTAACATAGTTACCATTTGACTTCTCGTTCCAAACACTATTTTTTCCATTACTCATAGTTAACTTCAGGATACGAAGATAATTTTACTTAGTTTTTCTACTGACATATTGAAAAGTCTTGATATCCTATTTTTCTTGTCGATGTCAAAATAACGTAAATTTCACATTTTTTTTATATTGTTAGAAAATCTATTTTCTGAATGTATTTCCATACAGTATGTGTCACAGTCAAACATATAGTACTACTATAGTATACTTTAGATATTATTTCGTTCCTATTGTATATCATTCACACATTAAATGTCTTTGAGGATATAATTTCCCGACCAATTTAAAGGTATTTAATTTATATCATGGAAAAAATATCTCAATGCATACCAGTTCTTCCTCTGCTCTTTGATATGCTTTAGTTAAGCCTGTGATTACATCCATTTCATTTCCCCCACGATGGAAACATTCACAGAAAAGCCTGTGTAGAAATCTGCACATCATTGTCCTCTTTATCCTCAAGCTGACAGAAACATCTGAAATGAAGGAAAATATTCTCAGTTCCGATATGTCAAATGTTTCATGGAATTATACATTATACAAAAGTTCATTGGAAAATTTGGATTCCAGTACTGTCATTCAGAAATCAAATTCATCTGGAATATCCATATGATTTAAGAAGCTATTATCATTTCAACCGGTTTTTCCACAGTAGGTAATTGAATATGAATGTATAGTATGGTATAAGAAGCGGAATAATTGTAGAGCTTGAGTTTGGAACTTGAGAATTCCAACTTCAAAAAAGTTTAATTTTTTCTTGAAACTCGAAAATTCTGACTTCAAATCAAAAATTTAATTTTTTTGCGTCCGATATTTTTAGAAAGATAGGTTCAAAAATATTTTTATAAAATTTTGGATTTCTGGTTCTGAGATGTCATAAAAAATTGGCACTGAAAACATTTCCCAGTTACTACCAAAATCAAAATTATGTGAGGAGTTGGCTAGGTACAAGTTCACCAGAAGTTCACAAGAAAACTATTGCGATGGTTATTCGTCTTATGGTTTTCGAGAAATTCATACAAATCTAACTAATATGAATTCATGTTTCCAATCAAGTTTCTCTCTCTCTCTCTCTCTCTCTCTTCTATTTCATTCCTAGTTTCCTTATATAATTCGGTTGAAATTTATTTTTACCAGTTTCTTAGTTTCACCTGTTCCGGTTCTGGCTGTCTATTTGTCTGTCTGTGTTTATATCTGTCTGTCTGTAATAAATCTCACATGTTCAATTTGACGCACTTCTAATCGTCCGATTGATTTGAAATTTGGAAGGTGTACTTTATTTCGGTTACAATGCATTATGAAATTTTTGTTAGGAAAAGAAACAAAATGGTGGCACCAATATGGTGGACAATTTTTGTGATTATGGCCCGATTCTATTCAAAATTGGTATCAGGAGTTTTCGGGGTCGGAGATAATGTTTTTTGTCAAAATTGAAAAATTCAGCATAGCGGCTCGAATGGCGGACGAGTTTTATGATTATGGTCCGATTCTATTCAGAATTGGTATAAATATAATAATAATAACTTTATTGTCCCAAGAAACATTACATGTTTATGGTTAGGGACTAAACTAGTGTTTGGGTGCGAAATTTTTTTTCAAGCTAACTTTAATTTTTGGTTTCACCTGTCCTGGTGTCTGTCTGTCTGTGTGTCTGTCTGTCTGTGTGTCTGTCTATCTGTAATCAAATCTTGCAAGTTAAATTTGGCCCACTTCTAAACGTCCGATTTATTTGAAATTGTGTACTTATTTCCGGTGACAATGCATTATGAAATTTTTGTTAGGAAAAATAAAAAAATGGCGTCTCTATTATGGCGACAATTTTTGTTCATGGTCCGACTCTATTCAAAATTGTTATCTAGAGGTTTTCGGGGTCGGAGATTATGATTTATTTTCATCATTCTAAAATAAATTAGATAGAATTACTAAAGTAGTTATTTAACATATAAATTCCAAAAAATTAAAAATAAAACAAGCTTTTATTAGTGTTGATAAAAACAGAACTAAAAGTAAATATAAAAATAAAAAAAAACATTTTCAAAGACAAGCTTTTATACAAATGCACTAAAAAGGAAAATAATTTAATTTATTGTTTGTCTAGGTTATTCTGGAAGTAACAAATTCAAAAGCTTGCCGCGGTTAAAAAATAGGTAATCTTGCGCGGCAAGATTTTGAATCTGTTACTCACAGAATAACCTAGATCAAACAATAGAAATCAATAATTTTTTTCTTTTCAGTGCATTTGTATGAAAGCTTGTTTTTAAAAATGTTTTTTTTATAATTTTTTCTATCCATAAAATGCCGGGGAATTTTATGGCGAAAATTTTATACCAGTCATTTTTAACCAATCAGATGCTTCATTTCGATATTGTTACTATGGTAACCAGAAAATTTTCCATCCACATTAGCATGTAGACGTAAAATTAATAAGTGGAAATTTCCCGGCACATGACAGCTATAATATAATTAGACAAAAATAATATTGAAATAATATTGACAATATTTTTTATTTACTTACTTCATAAGTTCGAACTATCACAACAATTTATTAAGGTGTACATTCTATAATATCATAAATTAATTCAAAAATTTTCAAAAATTCCACTTCTACCTCCTCTTTCATAAGTGGTGAATAAAACACAGAACCGGTGTTTTTTTTAACAAAATATGCCTGTGTTTCATAAAATAAAAATAATACTGAGACACCAGTTTATTTCTTTGAGTATTAGATCTGTGTCCAAATAAGTTTTCTTGCTCAGGATTCAATCTAGATTCTTCCACTAGATATGTTAGATATTTTACATTTTTATGGTACATTTTAATGTGCTGTGATTCTTTGCAAAAGGAACACAATTCATACGATTGAAAGTTCATTTTATCATCACTTTTTTACTTACTTATGATTGTATACAATGTTATGAGGAACTTATAATGCCACAAATAAAATATTGATTGACGGGAGTAGTGAATGTCAAATCCATGGCTAACTTCTCAAAATATTTTTTCAACCGGCAACATACGCCAGCAACATTCTATTTAGAATAAAGAAGATATCCCGATTTCTGAATTATTTGAAAAACAAATTATTACCGCTAATATTAATTTTTCTCAGAATTAAACCTAAAAGAATATGAAAAATATTTAAATATATATGTATAGGTATAGGTATATATTTTTTGCTGTATATCACTTCTGTTTGTAGTCAATATTTCCCTGAAACCCAGTGAGAATATTATATGAAATCAATTATTTTTATATAATAATGGATCTGATATTATACATTTTATTTTACTAGGGCACGGGAAAAATAAAAAAAATATATCCCGCAATACGAACATCCACTGTTCATTTTTAATCAATATTACATTTCCCTAAACCAGTAAGAAAATTGTATAAAAACAATAATTTTAATAAAATTTTCCCTGAAACCTAGTAAGAAAATTGTATGGAATCAATTAATTTTACATAATAGTTCATCTGATATTATATATTTTATTTTACTAGGAAACGGGAGAAATCAGAAAAAAATCTACCCCAAAACTCCCATTACACACAACCTTCTATTTACTTGTGAATAACGTCAAAATAAATATTTACTTGATGTTTTCTATTTAAATATAATTCCGGTATAAAATTTTCTTAACGAATCGCCCACGTTCTTGAATTAATTGCTGGAAATTTGTCTCGTACATGAAATTTTTTAAGAAAATTATCCCTCGTTGCTTCTCGACTCGTGATAATTTTTAAAAAATTCATGTACTCAAAAGATTTTCGGCAATAATTCATGCTCTAGGGGGATTATAAGTGGAAATTCAAGAAAACATATTTTGAAGTGGAATAAGAAATAGTTCTAGAAAAAATTCGGGTGGGGGATCTGTTTAGTGGGACATTAGATCAAATATGCTTAGCGATTTCATTCAGAAAGTGAGTGAGCTCCGCAGTCGAAGAAATAATATTGTTTTGAATGTGGGATTAGTAGCCTTTAAAATACTGAATTATTGTCCGTTCATTTACACACGATAGTGCACTCTGGTAATTGAATAAATCAATCACAATTCACTGTTAAGATAGCGCACACAACACTGCAGCCCAAACAGCACTGGACATCCTAAAGACGTCCAATTTATGTCCATATAATGCCTGAACGTCCAGAGGCATAAAATGTACATGAATGAACGTCTTCGAAACCTCCCGTAGAAGTTGGGAATGTTGATTTTTTTTTTTCAATAAAGTGACATCAAAGTTTTTTTAAAAGAGGCAGTATATAATGTTCAGTGGAAAAAATCCTAAATAAGTATTCAGAACTGTACAAAATTATAATTTGAATAACATATAGTTTTCGTGGAAATTTCTCATGCGAAATTAACCAAAAATGTAAGATCATTACATTCCTCATTTTTTCTCCTATATATGCAATCTCATTGAGCGGTTGTTGATGTCTAAGCTTTCTTTTTACCGATTTCCCTATGTAACGTACAATGATTAAGCGACCTTTCAATTGGCGGGATTTGACAAATATCAGTTTTCAACCAATCATGCAAGCAAAATAATGGGATGGACTGTCCACAATGAAAAAGGAAGCAGCAAATTATGGTCGAGCGTCGGGCATCCTCGTCCTCTTTCGTCTTTTCTCCTCGTACTCTACGAGCAATTTGGACTTTGGACTGTGTACTAGTTATTGTGGTTGCATTGTTTATGTGTTATAGTGTTATTGATAATCGTCGAAAAAACAATCAATCGAGGTAAGTCGAGTCCCTATACTATATTGGCTCTACAGAAATATTATATGCGTGCGAAATGGCATACCAATTTTTGTCCATACTTTGATGATGGCGTAAGTTCAACCAACATCGCGATGGCGGGTAGTAATAGAAAACCAAATGTCACCCCTGAAAAATATGAATCTGACCAAAGATGCAAGGACGGATGCACAAGGCGAAAATAATAGTTTTTCCATTGTGAATAATGCAATGACTGATGCAAACAGTCAAAATGAAAATTTTTCCATACCTAATGATTCATCCATGCCAGAAAACGAACCACAAGCACAAGCTGTTGATTCGCCATCGGCTGATTATTTTTGTTTTTCAGATTATTATAATGACTCCTGTAATGGAACGGAAATAACACCACTCTTGTTATCAAATTGGGATTTGAAACATAATATATAACTCACTCCGCATTAAATGATTTATTGGGAATTTTGAAACCTAACATGAGTTCACCACATGATGCAAGAACGTTTTCATTTCATAATTTATAATTTTATTATCGTTCTAGGTCCAGTGAAATGACAAGAATAGTAGGATCGAAAGGAAACTAAAAATCCATACGGCTTGGTTGAGCGGGAGATCGAACATTATTTTTTCAAATAATTCAATAAAAAAAATCCTACAAATTTTTATTTCTCAATTCTATTTCAAACCTTGAATGTACTGAATACTAAAGTTCTTTTAATGTCCAGAAAAGGTTTCATTCAGGTCCGTATTGGACATAAACTGGACATTCGAGAGACATCTTCAAGACATCTTTATGGACGTCTTGAAGACATCTTTAAGACGTCCATATGGATGTCTTCAAGACGTCCCGCTTTGTAACATTGGACGTCTTGAGGTCGTCCTGTAGACGTCTTTAAGATTTCACTGGACGTCTTGAAGACGTCCCGAACATCTTAGAGGGGATGTCTTAGAGACGTATTTAAGATGTCTTTGTGCTGTCTGGGAGTTTCAATCTGAATCAATCATCTTCAGTAGAACTGTACTATGTCCGTTCTGGAAAATAACAACAGCCTTCGCAGCGGTCTGATGTTTGTCATACAAATGTCGTTACCCTAGAAATTCCTGACGACATTTATAAATATCACTCGATTCTTGGAAAATTTTCGATGGTCCCTGTTCCGTTCGGAAATTCCATCGTGACGTCAACATGCAGTGGCGTAGTGTACTTTCCAACAAAGCATTGGGAAGAAACCTTGTGATAATGGAATTATTCAAAATATTTTGTCTAGTTTATATGGATGGAAATCAAAATATCAAGTGTAATATATTTCGTAATCGACAGCTTATTTGGGAAATTATTTATATATTTCACAGAATTTGTTTGACCTTATTCTACATATATAATCTACCCACGCGAACTTCATTCCATGCATATATATCTCAATTAGAACACTGACCCATGATAAGGATTTGTTTAGCTGCTGATCATTTGAAAACTTAAATATCTACTCAGTTTATGGTGATGGTCATTACAAATAATCAATAATCATTATGATTATTCATTAGTCTTGACCCATAGATTTCAGCTATCGATGATGGGAATATCAAATGATATCGACAAAATATATACAAGAAACTGAACGAATGGATTATTCATGATGAAAATGTACAAACTATGTATGGAATTTGAGATTTCTTTGAAGTAATAAAGAGACAAATTTAAAATTTCATGGGGGATTTTATGCCTTGATAATTTTTATTTTTTCCAAGATGCAACAAAACTTTTGGCTTGAGATTTCCAATTTATATGGTTTACGATTGAATTTCAATTTATTTCTATTGATTTCTGCAAGAGAAGAAATGGAAATTACATAATGGAGCGTGGAATCAGAGGGTTGCGATAGTAACTATTGTTCAGAATTTATTTCGAATCGTAGATAACTTTTCAGAGTATGCAGCAGAAAATTATAGAGTTACAAAATACTGAGAAATATTTGTTGAGTTCCTCAAGTGCTTAGTTGAATGATCATATTGGTAACTGTTGATTTTGAGAAGTAAATTGTGAAGTTCATTTAGTCTGAAGGCACCAAGACTAACCTCACCTGCAGTGTGCGTTGATCTCCTTGTCCCCGTAAAATCTTTACAGGAAAGTCCTTGTATTTTGTAATTTTCTAATGAGGTATCTCTGTTGTTTCTTTGGCAACCACACCAAAGAAGCGTACGTTATAGCCGGCTTCATCACCATGTTGTACGGCTAGTGCATCATATGTGGTTTTGGTTTCAATTTTTCATAATGAAGCGTCTACGTACTTTATAATATTATCCAGAAATATTTCTTGTGGTTCAAGAAATGAAAAGTAATCCCGATCCCCAAACTGTTATTGAATATTGATGCTTTGAAAAGACCATAGGGAAGTATATTGGCTTCAAATATGCCAATGATATATAATTCTTATTTTGTGGAAATTCCAGTTATTGGGGCAATCTGCTTCCTCAATGATTTATTATGCTTTGACCGCGATATATTTTCATGGAATAAAGTCCATGAAATTGGTGAAAAGTAATTAATATTTTCATTTTTGAAGATGATGAACTCTTTTGAATTGGTGAAACTTTGTTTTTTTGGTTATAAACAAAAATATGATTTTCCATAACTGAGTGTTTGTTCAATATGTCTCTGCAAAGTAGAAATTTTATGAAGATAAATGATCATATTGATTTTGAGTCCATCCTACTTAACTCCGCCTCATATAATAGGCCGTCAGAAAATATATTTTTTCCGTCGTCCAATTTTAAACTAGCCAATAATCATGAGGATCATCGCTCTTCTTGAAAGTACTCAGTTTTGTGAGGAATTAAAGGAATATAAAACGTAAAAGAATAAGTTTCACCAAAAAAGTCGGAAGATCTGATACATAGTTTATACCAAAACTAAATAACACTCCTTCAGATATCAAGAACTTTTGAGGTAGCCACGTATTTTTACGAATCTGCAATGTGTTTGAAGTTGAGATATAGTAATAAAATATTATATATGCATGGTTTTTACTCGAAGATATTTTGTACTATTCGAATAAACGCTGGTCTAAAACCCTCAAATTCAGTGATACATTCAAACACAGCGCTATTGCCGCTTCTTTTGACGTCACGAATCAATTAAATAGTTGGTTTCCATTCAGTTATTCTTGAATGTTGATCCAAAATTAAATTTCCTCATTTGATATTTTGAGTGCTATGTCATTATTGTCACGAATAACACTTGGTTACCTTAGGTTGGCGATAGATCTGAACTTGTTACGTCACATCCTGTCCAAACAGTAGCATTTCTTTGTGATTTTTTTTGCAAAAACTACTTCAAAAAATTTAAAAAAAAATCCAACTACTTTTCCAGAAATGAGTGATCTGCCTATTAACAATGCGAATGCTTTTGGAAAGGCTCCCATTCGAAAGTCAAAAGGGTTATTTCCCCCCCTCTTTTTCGTAATAAAAACCATGGTGATCACATTGTGTCATTATTTATGTATCTATGTCGAATCGTTAAAATAGGTTATTATCAATCGTTGAAGAAGATACATTTTAGCGAGAGAAACTTTTTTCGACATTTGAAGATATACAAGAAAGGTACAATGGAAATCAAAAGTTAAATGGAGACAAAAGGTTGAATTAGATAGAAATTACTTGAGTAGTTATTTACATCATAAATACAAAAAAAAAAATAATAACGAAAAAATTTTTTTTAAAAGAGCTTTTATTAGAAAAATCGAATTAAACGGTTTTCTTCACATAAAGGATTCAATATAAAATTGAACCAGAAAATGGTAGATCTCAGGTGAAAAACAACTACTTTCCTGGCAAATACCACGCAGAACATTGAATGATATTCACCTGAAAATCCATGCATACTTCCATATAATATCAATGGACATTGAATGCAAATGTTTCTTTCTGATAAGCTCGATTATGTTTAATTTATGTCGTGTTCACCTAACAATCCGCATACCGGTTTCAGGCTTCTTGGCCCTCATCAGTACGGAGTAGTCAACCAGCCAAAAGTCCAAAGAACTCTGGCTGAAGTGAGACACAACGTAAACAAACCATCATCGATCTTGTAACACCTATAGATACGCCGGAAAAGATAAACTTTAACTGGCGGTACCTAGTGACAGAAAGAAACACTCCGAAAATCTCCCACCTCGATAGGTTTCTAAATAAAAGATTCCTTCTCAGTAGGAGTGGCAAGCCCGTCTAGCATATAGCGAAAGATAAGTGCCATGTGAAGTGGAATGAATAGAAAAATCGAATTAAACGGTTTTCTTCACATAAAGGATTCAATATAAAATTGAACCAGAAAATGGTAGATCTCAGGTGAAAACAACTACTTTCCTGGCAAATACCAGCAGAACATTGAATGATATTCACCTGAAAATCCATGCATACTTCCATAATATCAATGGACATTGAATGCAAATGTTTCTTTCTGATAAGCTCGATTATGTTTAATTTATGTCGTGTTCACCTAACAATCCGCATACCGGTTTCAGGCTTCTTGGCCCTCATCAGTACGGAGAGTCAACCAGCCAAAAGTCCAAGAACTCTGGCTGAAGTGAGAAACAACGTAAACAAACCATCATCGATCTTGTAACACCTATAGGTACGCCGGAAAAGATAAACTTTAACTGGCGGTACCTAGTGACAGAAAGAAACACTCTGAAAATCTCCCACCTCGATAGGTTTCTAAATAAAAGATTCCTTCTCAGTAGGAGTGGCAAGCCCGTCTAGCATATAGCGAAAGATAAGTGCCATGTGAAGTGGAATGAATAGAAAAATCGAATTAAACGGTTTTCTTCACATAAAGGATTCAATATAAAATTGAACCAGAAAATGGTAGATCTCAGGTGAAAAACAACTACTTTCCTGGCAAATACCACGCAGAACATTGAATGATATTCACCTGAAAATCCATGCATACTTCCATATAATATCAATGGACATTGAATGCAAATGTTTCTTTCTGATAAGCTTTTATTAGTTGTTAATAATAACAGAACTGAAGATAAAAGTATAAAAATTATGAAAAAACATTTTCAAAGACAATCTTCTATACAAATGCACTAAAAAGGAAAAAATTAATTATTTTATTGTTTAATCTAGGTTATTCTCTGGGTATTGGAATGGCTCCCATTCGAAAGTCAATAGGGTTATTTTTCCCCCTTCTTTTTCGTAATAAAAACCATGGTGATCACATTTTGTCATTATTTATGTATCTATATCGAATCGTTGAAATAGGTTATTAGCAATCGTTGAAGAAGATACATTTTAGCGAAAGATACATTTTAGCGACATTTCAAGATATACAAGAAAAATACAATGGAAATCAAAAGTAAAATGGAGACAAAAGGTTGAATTATTTAAAAAAAAATGAATCTTTTGTAAATTGCGTTAATGAAAATTATAATAATTTCTTGGGAAATGTAGAGTTTATTTTCTTAAAGTTTGGCTCTACAAAATGTTTTCGATTTATTAACTTCAACATAAGTACATTTCGGGGATAGCTATCGCCATCTTCAGTGATGAACAGAAATCTCAAATAACATAGGTGAGTTGGGCTAAATTTGACCACTCAATTACACCTAATATTATAATTATTCTTTCAATATGTGAATTTACACTTATCAAAAATAAGTAGAAAATTGAAACATAATTACTCTGCGTTACTCTGAATACACTACAAGCTTGACTTTTGGTGTTGTGGATTGGCCTATACTGACATCTGTTGGTGATCTATCGATGTTGCACGAAATTTCCTGCATTCGAACTCTACAGCAATAGATTGAGTTTCACTCTGCAAATTATAGATGTCGCATCTATACTAGCCTCGACGAATGTTGGATTACATCTGACGAAAAATCGTGCAAAACCTCCTGATACGACGTACAATGCAAATGCTTTCTGCGATGTGAAGAAATATCAAACAATCCAATTTTGGTTGACTACCTATATACCGGTTTCGGGGTTTTTGTCACTTATCAGTAGTTTGCAGACAACAACTTGAATTGCCTGGTCTGAATATCTTTGGTTCAAAGCCTAGGCACAGACACAAAAGCGTAAGTAAATGGCGGCACTTTGATCTTCAAGGGGCGAATATTCGTGACATCCCTTCTCTGCTAGGTGCTAGGCGTACTTTTCAGTTCGG
The DNA here is from genome assembly GCA_018342105.1 of Gonioctena quinquepunctata. NCBI lineage: Eukaryota > Metazoa > Arthropoda > Insecta > Coleoptera > Chrysomelidae > Gonioctena > Gonioctena quinquepunctata. Next base: position 213,517 of record JAFIRS010001145.1, read on the forward strand.
TTATTGATTCGATTGAAAAATATATTATGAGTTTCCTTCTCAGTTGTGAAACATTTATTAACAATCACTTGCGAAGAGCGAAATCAAAATGGATACTTCATATGCGAATACGAATGAATCCAGCGGGAAGTTTGAATTAGACGTTGACAAATGTACCACATAGAATAGCACAAGCGCTCTCAAATAAAGTTTGGTCAGTGAGGCGGACTTACGCTGCTGTGTAGTAAGAGTGTCATGTTGCCTAGGCCAACTCAATGAGTTTCCGCATGTGCCGGAAGATGTCTTGATTGAATTAGGAAAGCTCACTGTGATCTAATTCTAAAGTTAAGAGGTTGGTGAAGTGGGTCAAAAATCTATGAGAAAACAAGTTTTATATATATTTATATATACTAGCTTTGCCCGCTTTTGAAATGGTAGCTCACTTTATATTTGTTGCACTCGGTTTTGAAAAAAATATTGTTTTGTTATATTTCCGGTTCCCGTCATCGCAGCATGATAAAGTGCACACCAGTTTTTGATAATGAACTTTAAAATTTCATTAAAATAGGTTCAGTAGTTTCTGATGCTCGAAAAAAAAACAAATACCTACACAATTTTTCCTCCGATCCAATTTTCAAGTATTGATATTTCGAACTAGAAACTTATTTTTGTCAAAATGAATCATAGCACTTCTTGAAATATATATATATATATATATATATATATATATATATATATATATATATATAGAACCTGGGCGAACAAACATTGCTCGGTAGTTTTTTCCCTAAAATCGAGTTTTTTCGGAGATACGAATCACATACTGATTACTTACAATTGCATTGCAATCTTACTTAGTGCACAGGTTAGCCACAAATACAGATTATGGATAAACCGTATGTTTCTTGGATTAACCAAAGAAAAACATCTAACATTGAATTAAGATGTCATATAGCGCCTTCTCACAAAGTTGAGAGGTACCAGTGCAATAATGCAAGTACCTCAAAAATTCACGGGAAGATGCTATCTTGAAAGTATTCACTCAGTGAAGGAGATTTGGGTTGCTTACAAGTGGATTTGAAGAAAATTGAAAAGACATTCCAATGAATACTCTATGCAATTTTTGAAAGATTACACTTTTCTTCTTAGTGACGAAAACTCCAGCATTAAATGTTCCATTGCAAATTTATATTCAGGAGTAGAAAATGGTGATTTCCAACGAAGGTCCCAATCTCCCTGCTTCTCAGGTGTTGTCACTAAGGAAAAAATGATTTTCAGCCAACGTTGGAAATCACTTACTCCAATCGATAATTATTATTGTCTCTAACTTTTCTTGGTAATTGCTGCTCCAATTTTTGAAGGATGGAAAAAATCTTTTATGCCTCAGATTCGCCCACTAAAAACTCTGATACTTGGACCTTCTGAACATTGTTTCTCACATATCGCTCACTCTTACATAACATATTCTAGTTATTTTCTACCTTGTACGAGTTTCAGCAAGTCTTTTACCAAATGTGTTCTGTATAATTTTGGTTCGCCAATTGGTTGCCCCCAAACTAGCTGCCATCTAGAGCTCCTCAGTTTTATCAGGGTGCAAATTAACCATGGCCTGCCATCCAAATCAACTCAACACTGTTCTGTTCTGCAGTGTTCTCAGTTCGTATTTGCGTGTCCATTCCAGTTGGTATGACTACTCATGCCTTTCTCTTATTGCCCCCCCCCCCATTATTTTAATTGGCACATCGAAGTTAGGCATTCACCTCTGCCTGAAAAACAAAGGTATGAATTCCCATTGGGTAGCTAAAGCCAGTCCTTGTATTTTCAGAAAAACGCCTCGTTTCGAAACATTTGCCAAATAAGATTATTCGGTGTACCCTGTAAAAAAGCTTTGAGTTCTCTTTTCTCATTCGGTTGTGTCTGCTTGATATAAACTCTTGGTCTAGCTCGTTGATAGGTCCTGATTACTTGGCCACTATTCTGATGAAAACAAATGACAGAGCTGCACAACGAATATCCGACCTATTCTGGAAAGGTGGCTGCAGGAATATTTCCCTACACTAGTACCAAGAGAGAAATGAACTGGAAAAAATATAGAAGTTGGCAATGTGGTATTGGTTACTGATCCAGATGGACCCCGAAATTCTTGGCCACGTGGAAAAATTACGGCAGTCAACCCTGGAAAAGATGGAATCATCAGAGTAGCAGACGTCAAGACCATAAATGGAACACTTCGTCGTCCAGTCAACAGAATTTGTGTATTGGATGTGGGTACGGAGAAGAGTAATTGAATTCAATAACTTGAATTACGGGAAGGAGAATGTCAGGAAGCTGATTTATAGTCACTTTGTAACGTACTTTGTATATGTTATTGTTTTGTTAAAAAAAACAGAATGAATGTCTTCAAACAAGTCACACAAATATAGCAATTCGAAGATTTACCTAATGGTTTCCATAATTCTGGTTCTTCTAGCCAGAGAACAGTTCCATTACAGGTAATATCTATCACAGTACCCAAGGGTTCCGTGTCAGTTTTCTGGAAAACCAACTTCCACTGTATTCTTTTTCCAGAGCATCGGATCTATTTGTTTTCTCAATAGCAGGTGTCTAATCGGTTTGAGCCCTTGTAGAGTGAATCCTGAAGATTTTTTTTATTCTTTCTTCCCCTGTACTGGTTTATTTCTTTGTTCGTTCTGAAGGGTGTGTATCACCTGGCGCACTCATATCTCTCCTGACATTACCTCCTCCGAGAGTCCCTCTCAGCTTTGTTCGGTACACTCTTAAAATTGATCAAAGCGTTTTGGTAGATATCTCACCGGCACAGATATTGTTGAACGCAGAGATTACTGTTTTATTGAATTGATCCACTGGCAGCTCTGAGTCCTCGTGTGTGTACTCATCATTTGAGTTGAGTACATCGAAGTATCAAACCAGTTTCGGATGGCAGACTGTTGAAGGCTTTCGAAAAATCCGTGTATATGCCACATGTCGGTATGCCCTCATCCATATCCCCAAGGATATCCTGAATGAGGCTTCTCTTTGATGAGAACACATTTTTGAAAAAATATGGAAAATATTGGTTACAAGAAACGTGAATGCATCTATGATCTTTCCAAGAAGAATTCACGTTCCTAAACACAGCGCATACTTTTCAAAGAATTGTAGTTGCCATGGTCGTAAAACTGTTGTATTTTATTCATATTCATGCAGTCGTATATAACTTTTTGGGCTGTCCATGTTCCAGTAGCCATATTTCTCGTCTTCAGCAGTGCCTAATAATATGTTCTTCATGTCGTAGAAGTCGTGTATATGGGGTGTGATTTACCCTTCCCAATTTCAGTTATTTTCTTATATTTCCATCGTGTTTTCTCGACATCACCGTTGAATTGTGAATTGTAGACATTTTATGAGATTGGGGACCTTTGAAGGAAAGGCAATAAGGGTTACGTTACATTACAGTGGTATATTTGAGGGATTAGAATCGTGTGGGATGAAAATATGAAGCACAATATACTTTTTATAGTGAATAATCTGCCAAGAGGAACGCAACACCAATCGCACGTCGCCTGATATTTGAACATAAAAGGTTATGAAGGATTGAGAAAATGGAAGTAGTTAACAGCCCGTGTCACTTTTCAAACGTGTCATAAGTTCACGCACACTGACTACGGGAACTTCTGGGATCGATGTCAAAAATGTTACAGATATGCTCGCCATACATTTTTCCTGGGGCGAAGTGATGGTAGGAGGAATGCTGAATGATTACAAAAACATTTTTTTTTTGTTCACGACTGAGAGTAGTGGAAATCATAAGTTTACAAAACATAAAACGATGCTTACTAATTTCAGTCGTTCACACAGTCAACAAGTTAACATTCTGAAATCAGGGACAAGGAATGTGTGATGCACAATTCAATAATCTATAAACGTCAGTTGAATACTACATGGCAGGAAGGTACTGCGCCCTTGGAAAGGTGAATATCCGGGTACTTCGATATTATAAATAATATACCATATAGTGAGAAACCGACAGTTTGAATAGGGAAAAAATCCAAGAATCAGGCAGCTATTCATTTGTTTGTTATGTTTGAATTTTGCACACTATTGTGTGGTTAGTTTTATGGTGGATATATTCCTAACTCTTCAAGTCATATTAATTTTTTATCTAATAATAATTGATTCTGTTAACAACTACGATGTTCTGACCAAAATCAAGTTTCACTTATTTTTTGTTGGATGGATACGCATTGATCCCCACATGAGTAACAATATAGAATATTGGACACAGCTCAGTAAATTAGTCAAATAAATTTCCTTGATCTCCTTTCTCTATCAACTCATTATTGTTTCTATACTCGAACAAGCAATCAATTCATATTTTTCTCAACTCAGGGAGCAAAAGATAAGTGCAAGTGGAATGAGTGGAAAAAAAAGGCAACCTCAAGTAAACTCATTTCCAAAGTCATGTGAATCGATCGTGACATAAATCTCTTTGATTATCTTTAATCAAATGTGTGTCACACCCGACCAGCTAGGTTACTACCACCCAAAAGATGGAAATGGTGAAGATTTTGAGCTGAGAAGATAATTAACATTTTTATTTACATGCGAAATAGATTTTCAAAATGTTTTTTTTCTGATTTCCTGAACGGGCCTTGGGTTTTCCACTTCTTGGAAAGGAGAAAAAATATTTTAGATGTATACCAAGGATATTTTTTCCCAATTTTTCTTAGCTGTAGAATCAATTCAACATTCCCTCATGATTTCTGCGTTGCTGGTTCATATAATATATATATATATATATATATATATATATATATATATATATATATATATATATACATATATGTAAATAAATATATATGAGGAGAAGCTACCTTGAGTGAAAAAAAAAATCAATTCCTTACCTAAAACAGGTATCAAATTGATTAATGTCCTTGGCGAATTTTTTTCCAGATAATCCAAAGCCCGAGCCAACTTTCTCACGTGATTGTAAGCCGATGCCTCCTCCTTATCGAAACATTGAGCGGAACATATATCATTGGCCCCGAAGAAGAGCGTTATCATTTTCCAGTCTCTTTTCATGTCGATGTCAGGATTGCTTTTCATTTTCTTCACCAGGATTTTTGCTTGTCGATAAGCATCGGCATCTGCAGCAACAGGAAAAGCCACGTTGAGTTTTGAATTAGAGGAGAGGAATTCTCCCGTTCCTGTTGAGTATCCTTTGAGATTTGGATTGAATTCCTTGAGAATGTTGGGTAAGGTAAGGATTTCTCTCCAGGTTTCCTGTCCACCTGTAATGGAGGAAACTATATTTGTCGGAAAAATATTGGTATTAATACAAGGACATCGCACTTTTCTAACGGAAATTGGCCACCACTTAGATGTTGAAGAAATTTAACTCTGTAGTTCCTGGAGTCTTTTCCAATAATGGCACTGAAGTTGCATATCTACAGAGTGTGTTAGAAATACAGCTCAAATAAACAAAATTGTGTCATTTTATAGACTTCCTGAAAACATCTATTTTCAATTAATTAAAATTATGTACCCACAGAATTTCGCATTTCAATTACATAGGCAAAATATAAAAACAAAATTTTGTAGCATTTCTCAAAACTAAAAGTCAAAAACTACAATTTGATCTGCAACTAAATATTAGGTAGTTGGAGATAAGCGCGAAATTTAACATTGAGAAAATAGGGCAGGCATCACTCTCAACTATTGATAACGATTGCTTGAGTATACTGATGTGAATTGAAAATGAGTCATGATATTGCTGAATCAGTGAAATGGAAAAGCCTTTCGCTCAATTAGTACTTGGCAATTCTTCAACGTCTAACCTTCCTGAAACGAATGAACAATAAAAGTGTTCGGCAATAATTTTGTCCAAAAAAATTCACGTTACTTACAGTTCTTTTTGCTGAAAGCTTGGTTATCATTTAATGTTCCACTCTGGTCTTGCAATTAGTCGGAATGTTTCAGTTATATGGGTGATAAATTCATAGTGTAATTTTACAATTCTACAATACGGACTTTACAGAGTGTGTCAGAATAGAAACGACAAAGTCTGTATGCCATTCTCACTTCATTCTGAAGTGAAAAGTTTTTTTATCAAAGTACGTCCTAAAATGCATATTCTCTGAGATACAGGGTGTCGAAAGTACGAAAAAAATTAGGATTCCAATTTTTTCCTTTCAAACTACCGTAGGAGTTAATTGGTATACTATTCTAGGTTGATCAGTTTGATGAGTTGAAGTTTCTATTTTTATGTTCAGTAAAGCTGTGTCGTAGTTACGGTCGTATGTGGCCATATTTTACACCACATTTTTATAGATAAACGAATAGACGAATTAGTGTTTGACATCACTTAGGCTCATCAATACCTAACCCAAAAGTCATAATATCCATATGCTTGAGTGGAGAGGTTTATGAAATATTTGCGAAAAACTAAAGATTTGTCCTGATGAAGTATTTAGTATAGACATCATTTCCTCTGTATTGTAATCGCATAATGCTTATTTCTCACAGCATATCAAAATATTTTTCAACCTCCAGAATATCTTCAAATGTTGAAAGAATTGAAAACATACTTCGTATTTTTATTTTCCATATTATTCCGTCCACGTATGTCCGAAAGTCTTTTTTTTTAACGTCAAACGTCTGTGAAGTGGATTAAAGGATCTGTTCAAGTTTTTTCTTCATATTCAGGCAGGGGTTGTTGTTGAGTAATTCATTTTCAATGTGTAGGTCCTCAAGAAAATAAAATCTATTGTAGTTCTGTAATGTAACCTCATGTAAAATCTGCGATTTATTACTGGGGCTGAAGTTATGCTCATTAACTTTCAGGTGATGGCCAAAAAAGGAATCTTTATGGAGACATCAGAGGTCTGCAAGTTCTAACGGCATATGTTGCATTACAATCACCACAGCTCAATTTTTAGATACCACTTTTAGATAGTTTGTCGATTTTATCTTTTGTGTTGATCGAATATTTGTTCAAGTGGTGTTCTCGATGCTTCAAATTGCACTGTAACGAAATCAATATGAATATTATCACTGAGCAAAAATAATTATATATAATAATTGAAACCCGAAAATAATTCAAATAAAAGAATAAGTTCAAAAACTAAAACCCGACTACGGGAAACATCACTCTCTAAAAACTACGAAACAAGAAAATATTCTTGTCCTAAATTCTTATTTTATCTATTCAATCATTTATCGCCTAATAAGTAGACAACTTATATATTTCAATTTAACACATTGATGGACCCTGTTATGCAGATTCATGTGAACCCTCAATCACATAGTTTTGAGTTATTGAACGTTAAAGTTGTATACATAAAAAAGGATGTAGCTCGTATTGAAAAATAGTGGCGAACAAAAAACTGTTATTGTAAATCGCTCTATCTCTGAGGATTCACTGCAAAATGTGTCAAGGCATTTAGCACATTAATGCTAAATACATTGTGTCAAATTACTAGCTGTTAAATTAATTCAAATGACATGAAAAACCATAATAATTTTAATCATTAGTTCAATTAATTTTGTACAGAATATGTTTTAGATTGCAGGGGAACTGAGCCTTGAGTGATAATCAACAGCAACAATAACTTAATTATTATTTTTTTTTTTTATATAAAATCCGAAATGGCACAATGATTCTCCTAATGTGGGTACGAGATGATTATCGCGCATCTTGCGGAAACTTCAAGGTTTGGAAAATATTTTAACAAACAGAGAACATCAATATGCAGAAGTATCGCTAAAGATATCAATATTACAAAAAATTGGGAGAGAAAAGGAAGAAACTGTGTTATTCCCAATCCAACACATTAATGCATATTGATAAATCGCGGCAGGATAACAGGTCTCAGTAATATAAATGCTAGAAATTTTTTTGCAAATTAGGCTTATGACGATATGGATATATACAAAAACAATTTTTTTTGTTTTTGACGCTATAATTTTTTTTATATTCTTATATGAAAAACATGAAAATTCATGTAATTTCCAACCGGAGTGTGCACCTAAATCAAAAAACGATTTTTTGTGGGTTGATACACAAACGCATAACAGGGTCCAGAAATAGTGATGTTCAGAGGATAGCCGTGTTGCAAGCCACCTTGCCTTTGGACTTGAACGACTATGAGGCTCTACATTACCATATTTTTGATCAAAATAATGATACGCCTCTGTCTTTTTCCCAAAAAAAATATTTTTGTAATTGTCCTCTATCTTCTCATAAAAATGGCGAACGGTTTTCGATTTTGAAAATAAAATACATTAATTTGCTTGTCCCTATTCGATTTTTTCTCTAATTCCTAATTTCACAATTGTGGTAACCAAAGGATCTAGGCAAAATTTTCATAATTTCATGGTAACTATTATTTAGTTTTTGTAATGAGTACGCATAAAAATAATTTTTTTATTTTAAAAAACATTACTATTATGAACAAAAAAAAACAAAATCAAATTAACTGTTCAAAATGTCCGCCTCCTGCAAGTATGCATGCTCCAGCCCTCCTTGTCATTGACTCGCGTACTCTTTGGGAAATTCCTGGAGTATTCCTTATTGCTTCCCAGGAAACTACTACGCGGTTTGGCAATTCTTCCTCAGTTACAATTGGTAGACTGTTCAATAAAGTCTCAAGATGTATCCAAAAAAATAATCAAGACTGTTCGAATCTGGGGATCTAGCTGGCCATGACTCTGTTCCCCCACGACCTATCCAGCGTTTTTGAATGTTTTGGTTTGAATATTCGCGTGCCAGAGCACCAAAATGAGCAGGTGAACCATCGTGCATAAACCGCATGCGATTTCGCATTGGAATAGAAACATCTTCCAACAGAATCGGCAAAATATCTTCAAGAAATCGGCGATAAGCTGCGTGGTAAAGAAAAGGTCCAATTAGGTAATCTCCAATAATTCCAGCCCAGACATTTAATGAGAACTGCCCAAAAATTATTATTATGAAAATTTCTGATCCTGTTTTTAGTAACACTCGCTTTGTCCTTGAATAAATTGTCCCTGTCGAATGAAATATTTTCAGTAATTTTTTGGAGAAATCATTGGCGGAAATTCACTCATAATGGAAAGTCCTCCATACTAGAATATGGGCGATAATCAAGTTATTGGCAACTTGCATGGTACTTATTTCAGGATTTTGTCAACTGAATTTGAAACAGTTACCTCAATTGCTGGAGTTCTTGCAGTACGATGTGCTCCTTTCAAGTGATAATTTGGCTCAAAACTTCCTGTTTCACATAACCTTCTGTGGGTGCTTCAAATCGTTCGAGCATCAGGAACCATTATATTTGGGAAGCGCTCTGGCTTCATATGCGTTCCCGTCAGCAAGCCCATACAAGTAATGCATTCTGCTAATTCGTATTTGTAAAATTAAGCATGTTTTTTTTTAATAAACAAGTTTTTATAACGTAAATAATATCACGTATCTAGCTGAAGAAATGTCAAAATTGTTTATGTTGAAAACAACGAATGTGTTCTCAGCATACTAGATGTTTCTAGCCCACAAGATAATCCTACTACTCTTCAACGGCTGATTTCGCATAGGGACAAGCAAATTAATGCATTCTATTTTATAACTAGAAAACCGTTCGCCGGACGGAAAAAAAAGCAAGAGACCATTTTTATGAGGACAACAACAAAACAACAAAAAAACAATATATATATATATATATATATATATATATATATATATATATATATATATATATATATATATATATATATATATATATATATATATATATATATATATATTTGAAAGGGTAGTCTTCGTCCCCAATATCCCTGAAATCACTTTGGATTTTTCATCAATTTCGGTACACGCAAAGTACGCATAAAAATATTTTTTTTCCATGATAAAGGATTCCTTAATTTCCATCAGTGGCGTCCCTGTTAACATGCCCTGTGATATTTTTGTTCAAAATGATGATACGCCACTGTCTTTTTCCCAAATACATATTATTTTTGTAATTGTCCTCATAAAAATGGTCTCTTGCTTTTTTTTCCGTCCGGCGAACGGTTTTTAGTTATAAAATGAATGCATTGATTTGCTTGTCCCTATGCGAAATCAGCCGTTGAAGAGTAGTAGGATTATCTTGTGGGCTAGAAACATCTAGTATGCTAAGAACACATTTCGTTGTTTTCAACATAAACAATTTTGACACTTCTTCAGCTAGATACGTGATATTATTTACGTTACAAAAACTTGTTTATTGAAAAAAACATGCTTAATTTTACAAATATCGAATTAGCAGACATGCATTACTTGTATGGGCTTGCTGACGGGAACGCATATGAAGCCAGAGCGCTTCCCAAATAGAATGGTTCCTGATGCTCGAACGATTTGAAGCATCCACAGAAGGTTATGTGAAACAGGAAGTTTTGAGCCAAATTATCACTTGAAAGGAGCACATCGTACTGCAAGAACTCCAGCAATTGAGGTAACTGTTTTAAATTCAGTTGACGAAAATCCTCAAATAAGTACGATGCAAGTTGCCAATAACTTGATTATCGCCCATATTCTAGTATGGAGGACTTTCCATTATGAGTGAATTTATGCCAATGATTTCTCCAAAAAATTACCGAAAATCTTTAATTTGACAGGGACATTTTATTCACGGACAAAGCGAGTGTTACTAAAAACAGGATCAGAAATTTTCATAATAATAATTTTTGGGCAGTTCTTATTAAATGTCTGGGCTGGAATTATTGGAGATTACCTAATTGGACCTTTTTTTTACCACGCAGCTTATCGCCGATTTCTTGAAGATATTTTGCCGATTCTGCTGGAAGATGTTCCTATTCCAATGCGAAATCGCATGTGGTTTATGCACGATGGTTCACCTGCTCATTTTGGTGCTCTGGCATGCGAATATTCAGACCAAAACATTCAAAAACGCTGGATAGGTCGTGGGGGAACAGAGTCATGGCCAGCTAGATCCCCAGACTTGAACAGTCTTGATTATTTTCTTTGGATACATCTTGAGACTTCAGTGAACAGTCTACCAATTGTAACTGAGGAAGAATTGCCAAACCGCGTAGTAGTTTCCTGGGAAACAATAAGGAATACTCCAGGAATCTTTCAAAGAGTACGCGAGTCAATGACAAGGAGGGCTGGAGCATGCATACTTGCAGGAGGCGGACATTTTGAACAGTTAATTTGATTTTGTTTTTTTTTTGTTCATAATAGTAATGTTTTTTAAAATAAAAAATTTATTTTTATGCGTACTCATTACAAAAACTAAATAATAGTTACCATGAAATTATGAAAATTTTGCGTAGATCCTTTGGTTACCACAATTGTGAAATTAGGAATTGGAGAAAAAATCGAATAGGGACAAGCAAATTAATGTATTTTATTTTCAAAATCGAAAACCGTTCGCCATTTTTATGAGAAGATAGAGGACAATTAAAAAAATATTTTTTTTGGGAAAAAGACAGTGGCGTATCATTATTTTGATCGAAAATATGGTAATGTAGAGCCTCATAGTCGTTCATGTCCAAAGGCAAGGTGGCTTGCAACACGGCTATCCTATGAACATCACTATTTCTGGACCCTGTTATGCGTTTGTGTATCAACCCACAAAAAATCGTTTTTTGATTCAGGTGCACACTCCGGTTGGAAATTACATGAATTTTCATGTTTTTCATATAAGAATATAAAAAAAATTATAGCGTCAAAAACAGAAAAAATTGTTTTTGTATATATCCATATCGTCATAAGTCTAATTTGCAAAAAATTTTCGAGCATTTACATTACTGAGACCTGTTATCCTGCCGCGATTTATCAATACGCATTAATGTGTTGAATTGGGAATAACACAGTTTCTTCCTTTTCTCTCCCAATTTTTTGTAATATTGAATATCTTTAGCGATACTTCTGCATATTAATGTTCTCTGTTTGTTAAAATATTTTCCAAACCTTGAAGTTTTCGCAAAATGCGCGATAATCATCTCGTACCCACATTAGGAGAATCATGGTGCTATTTCGGATTTTATATAAAAAAAAAAAAATAAGTTATTGTTGCTGTTGATTATCACTCAAGGCTCAGTTCCCCTGCAATCTAAAACATATTCTGTACAAAATTAATTGAACTAATGATTATAATTATTATGGTTTTTCATGTCATTTGAATTAATTTAACAGCTAGTAATTTGACACAATGTATTTAGCATTAATGTGCTAAATGCCTTGACACATTTTGCAGTGAATCCTCAGAGATAGAGCGATTTACAATAACAGTTTTTTGTTCGCCACTATTTTTCAATACGAGCTACATGCTTTTTTATGTATACAACTTTAACGTTCAATAACTCAAAACTATGTGATTGAGGGTTCACATGAATTTGCATAACAGGGTCCATCAATGTGTTAAATTGAAATATATAAAATGTCTACTTATTAGGCGACAAATGATTGAATAGATAAAATGAGAATTTAGGACAAGAATATTTCCTTGTTTCGTAGTTTTTAGAGAGTGATTTTTTCCGTAGTTGGGTTTTAGTTTCTGAACTTATTCTTTTATTTGAATTATTTTCGGGTTTCAATTATTATATATAATTATTTTTGCTCAGTGATAATATTCATATTGATTCCGTTACAGTGCAATTTGAAGCATCGAGAACACCACTTGAACAAATATTCGATCAACACAAAAGATAAAATCGACAAACTATCTAAAAGTGGTATCTAAAAATTGAGCTGTGGTGATTGTAATGCAACATATGCCGTAAGAACTTGCAGACCTCTGATGTCTCCATGAACATTCCTTCTTTGGCCATCACCTGAAAGTTAATGAGCATAACTTCAGCCCCAGTAATAAATCGCAGATTTTACATGAGGTTACATCACAGAACTACAATAGATTCGATTTTCTTGACGACCTACACATTGAAAATGAATTACTCAACTACAACCCCTGCCTGAATATGAAAAAAAAACTTGAACAGATCCTTTAATCCACTTCACAGACGTTTGACGTTAAAAAAAAAGACTTTCGGACATACGTGGACGGAATAATATGGAAAATAAAAATACGAAGTATGTTTTCAATTCTTTCAACATTTGAAGATATTCTGGAGGTTGAAAAATATTTTGATATGCTGTGAGAAATGAGCATTATGCGATTACAATACAGAGGAAATGATGTCTATACTAAATACTTCATCAGGACATATCTTTAGTTTTTCGCAAATATTTCATAAACCTCTACACTCAAGCATATGGATATTATGACTTTTGGGTTAGGTATTGATGAGCCTAACTGATGTCAAACACTAATTCGTCTATTCGTTTATCTATAAAAATGTGGTGGAAAATATGGCCACATACGACCGTAACTACGACACAGCTTTACTGAACATAAAAATAGAAACTTCAACTCATCAAACTGATCAACCTAGAATAGTATACTAATTAACTCCTACGGTAGTTTGAAAGAAAAAAATTGAAATCCTAATTTTTTTCCTACTCTCGACATCCTGTATCTCAGAGAATATGCATTTTAGGACGTACTTTGATAAAAAACTTTTCACTTCAGAATGAAGTGAGCAATCGGCATACAGACTTTGTCGTTTCTATTCTGGCACACTCTGTAAAGTCCGTATTGTAGAATTGTAAAATTACACTATGAATTTATCACCCATATATATATATATATATATATATATATATATATATTATATATATATATATATATATATATATATATATATATATATATATATATATGAAAGGGTAGTCTTTGCTGACTAGTTAGAATATAAACTAGTTGATAGTGGGGAATGCAGCAATATCAAAAATTATTTACAAGAGTTTTCTTTTTGATATTGCTACAAAACTAGGAATATTGGGGTAAGCAGCAATGAAAAAGTAAACTCTTTATGGTTTATCCAAGCTTTCGGAAATGTTCATTTCCATCATCAGGGAGAAACTTTGTTGAGGTTGGTTTCAATTATGTTAAACATATACATCTAACATAGTGATACAATAGAAAAAAAAACGTAGATCACGGAATAAAACGAACTTCAAAGTTACTACAACCACATTACCGTTGTTTATATTATATAAATATAAATGTGTACTCTATGTGGTGTGACAAGTGAAACTAACAGGTTAGGAATCATTTCAGTTAAGTTCCGAAATCTAGGGGCGGTTTTGATATTTTTTTGCAGCAAATGACCATCGTATTTTCATGTTCTCCTCCAATTGTACCTCAACATTCAAAATGTATGCCCTGTTGTAATTTTTGATGTAATCATTAACATTATACCAGAATACCTTATAGGTATTTGAACTCTTGCGGATTTCTAATGCATGTAAAGTTTAACCTTTTCATTCTCAATTTCTTTCGTATTTTGAGTATATCAATTGAGAAAGTAGTTTTGTCGACATTTACAGGAACATGTGACAAAATAATTGCATTAATTTCATTGGAAAAAAAATTAGTCGTGCCTTCACTATCAAGACATCAAGGATTTCCAGTCAATACTTTCCATTATTCAAATTGTTTTGAGAATTTTTCGACTTTAACTCTACTTTTCGGTCGTTTCATCCTACTCGACGAATGAGGGATTGAAATTGTATACTTATTATTTTCATTTCTGTGAGTTAAATGATAGATTGTATAATTGCAATAACCCTTGAATTAATTTTCGTTTGGTATGTCAGAACGAACATATCAGGAAGAAATATATTTTTGTGGATATAATGATATATCGAGAAGTGATTTTGATTTTATTCGGAGAAATATACCATCCGCCGAGAGCTGTCACCCAATGTGGTCTTCCTCGAAGTAATAACAAACCAACGAAGGACATTACCTTCCTGCCAAAGTGAAATATGAGAAATGTACTTATTATAGATGATAATTCAAAGGCAACAAAATTTCTACACATTGATATGTATCCGACGATTTGTTGCTATAGATCAGTCCAAGAGACTAAGCTTCGCATTTTGATTTGATTCCAAGAAAGCCATTATCCACTTTCAGCGATGTGATGATTTTCTAATTCTCAGGACGGCTATGTTGTCACCTTCGGGATTAAAACCAAATCACTCGGAGAATTGTGACTTTCCAGCGAAAGGAAAATATGTGAAATACACAGATTATCGACACACCATCTATAATGTGTGGAGTGAAACTCCTTTGACGAAAGGTACTGATTCTCCTAGTGATTTAGTTTGGATACCTAGCAATGTGTAGAAAACTTTCTGCCTTCGAACTCCATAGCACTTCACTTCGCAAATCATAGATGTCGCACCTATGAATGGTATGTTTTACATAATGATAATTATTCTTCACACAATGTTATATTTCAAAATAGTTGAGATAAATTATTGAGTGGCCACTACCACGCTCTTGAATTTCTTTCTTCATCATTTTGGAGATGTAACAAATAGTTTTTCTCACCTGCACACCAGGATACTCCTCGATTCTCAATCATAGTACCAAGAGCATATTCTTCCATAGCCCCATTACCAGCTACGAGAGAATCTCCAAGTGCCCCAATGACATCGATATCTCCAGGTCTCAGTCTGTGTACGCTCGTTGGCCTTTCATAAGATCGACCGATTCCTAGTTTAGTAACATTGGCACATGGAAATGGCACCGATTTCGGAAAATTGACTTGTATCCTTGGGTTGTTGTTTCTTCGATTTGGATACTCAATCACGAAATTTCCTATTTTCCCCTATGAATGAATAAAAGTATAGAGAAAATGGAAATAATGGCAGACAATAGGTATGAGGAATATTAAAATAATGATTAGAAAAATGAAACTAACATGGGAATGACGAATAAAAACTCAAATTGGCACTCGAATGCTGACTTTAACAAATGATATATTGTTTTCCGGGATGATTTTTGTCACTTTCCAGCATTTCACGATATTCGTTATTGCAAGAACGGCAAAGGTGTTTCCGAAGAATATGGAATTATAACTAGATGATTCTTGTTCAGATGGAATGAGCTGCGAAGATAAACACCAATTACTATTTTCCATCATTCCAAATAATATATTGGGAGGTATTCATGTTGAAATTGGAAACATTATCAATTGAGAAAGTTCCCCTTTTCAACATGGATACCTTACAAGAGGTTATCTCACAGCGCTCAGGTAAAGAGTCTTCGGCGTTTCAAAATAAGAAACGTTTATCGCTAGATGGCAGAGCGAGTTCGCCTAATGGAATAAACCTCAACTCCACACTATTTATAGCTTTGCGACTCTCCTAGCAGTCAGTCTCACATACAGCTACGTGATTCCGTGTGTCTTAGGCCCGGTTGTTCAATGCGAGTTTAAACCATAGAGAAATTAAAAAGGAGAGAGAGTCAATACAGTGGTGACGTCAGGCGCCCTAAACACTAGCGACACACTACGCGGGTGGGTAAACTAAAAGTAAGCGGTAAATTTAAAACCAGTGTTTTTATTTTTATCAATAAAGTGTGTCAAAAATTCTCAACAATATATTGATGAAAGCTTGAAAAAATCGACAATAATTCTTGATATTCTCAAGTTTTTAATAATATATTGTGGAACTTTTGCTACTCAATAATAATAATAGGTCTTTATTTTCAAGAAGTACAGTGTACTTTTTTTTATTATTAATAAATGCCAAGTGAGGGTATCTATCATAAAAATGATTTCCTTCATTTCTTTTGAAGAGTACTTGAACAATTCAATCACTAACATGGTTGAAAGACAAACAGTGCCCCAATACGAGCAGTATTTTCAGAACATGGAAATTATGGTTGGGAGTATTCAAATAGGATAATAAAATGATACTTTATCAAAATGTGTTTATTTAAATTATTCCTATGGTTAACACACATTTATATACATACAACATAATGACATATACAACATTTAGAACAATGGTGTTGAAAATCTATGTAATTTCATTACAGGTTTTCGATACTTGATAATAATAATGATAGCGTCTTTATTTGTTTGAAGATATACTTATGTAGGTAACAAACATTCGTCTACAGCCGCTCTGCCATGTAACCAACAAAAAAAAACATAATCATGATCTGAAATGGTTCGCAAGCATCAAAAATTGAGATCTAGAATGTATACAGAGAAGAACAAATCAACTATGTATGATTACAATTATTGCTTCCTCTTTTTAACCGCAAGCATAGTAGCTTGTTTAACTAATTTTTGTATTTAATATAAATTACAATAATTTATTAATTAATTTCAAAAATATGTTATCAATGTGCATTTTGCAAGTAAACCAGTCTGTGTTTATATGATTGACAATTGTACATTTCAATTTCCGCATAATGTTTTCAATATGGCCATAAACTGGCAGAGCGGAATATATGATGTCATAAACTTGTGCTAAAAAAAGAGTTAAATTTTCATTTGCATAATTTAACCTTTGTTTAGCATCATGCTCTTTTAACATGGTAAATGTGTGGCATGGTTCCTAGTTAGCCACTGTCAAATTTGCTATACACTCTTCGCACTCCAGTAATTTGGATTAATTAATTTTCTAATGAGATAACCTGCAACATGTGTTATGGCCTGGGTATCAAATCATTGGTTTAAACTTGACTGGCCGTAAAATAGTAAGCCACGGGTTGTTTTCACGCTCTGTTTATGCCATGAAGCATAAAGACAAGAGCATGATCGGCTACTACCTTTTTTCGTCCTAATTCATTCCCTAAATCCACATATCCCACAATTTTATCATTAACTGTTTGGACAAGGAAATTTCGTCAAATAAGAGGACACAGTTTTTGTCGATTTCCTTCATTGATTTGACTCTACTTGACAGTTTTTGAAATATATTATTATTTACACCAGGTTCAAGCTTAACATCCCTTAAAATATTATTCATAGTGGATTTACTTGGTAATGTTAAGCATCTACCTAAAAACTTATAAGCCTTAGGCCCCTTCTTATATAGTGCTAACGAGAAAACTTTATCCTGCTTCGTCCAGCTTGGTTTCTTTTTTTTTGAATTTTCCAAACTATGTTTAATGAACTCGATATCTAGTGAATCTACATTATCTGCTTTAAAATTTGAAAATAATGTTTTTCGAGCAAGATTTACAGCATAATTCAATTTTCTTTTAGAATGTTTAAGGTTACTCCTTAATTTTGAAATCTGCTTACGTTGTTTAACGGTTGTCTGATAAAGTTTTCTCTTTTTAGGGGTCAAGTTCTTTGCCCTCGTCTCATTAATTGAATGTAAGATGCCTATTCTGCGTCCCTTCATCTCAGGGGAAACACACCTTTCCTCACAAATATTGGGTAATGTTTGCGTTTCAGAAGTTCCTACAAATGCATCACTACAAATAATATTTGAAATAATATTAATTTTTTGTTTCGACTTACAGGCAAATGGTAATGCATATTTACATAGTCTATTTTTCATGGTATTTGTGAATGCATCATCATTAAAATGATCTTCACATAAATGCATCTCTTTAGTAGTATAAGACACCTTCAATTGTTCACACCACTTTTTTCGTTGTTCGCAATCCGAAGGGAACTTGAAAAATTTCTTATTTTTGTGGTTGCCTGGTAAAGACATCCTTAGTGACCTAGAAATAATTTTAGTTAAAACTTTATTCCATACGTAATTAAGTACACCATTACCTCTTTATCAATTTAAGAAAAAAAGCTTTCTTCTCTCCCTTCTCTCGTAAGTCTGCTCCAAGTATTATTCTATGACAACCTAGAATATAATTCAATTATTGATACTTAGTATTAAACATCACTAAAAAACTTACCACAATATGATTACTAAAATAAAAATATCAGATTAATTGAAGCCAAAAGTGTTCGCAATGAATATGTAACACATAAATCAGAACTTCGTTGAATGAAATCAAACAACAAAATGGACATCGGACATCACCTAAATGATCTTTCAAATGTCAAGTGACACTCTTCTTCTTTCTGTTCAGTTAATTCCTCAAGATGACAGCTGACATTGTTACCAATGGCGTCGTTTCTCTCTCTCTGCGCGGGTGGGTGGCGCAGAAACACTGATCTCGCTATTTCCTATCTAACTGACACTCTCTCCTTTTTAATTTCTCTATGGTTTAAACCGTTGATTATCTAAACTCGGATTATTAATTAACTATGGATTAGAACGTTATGCATTTTTCAATGAAAAACTAATCCCGGATTCCTTAACTCATTGTTTTCATATGTTGGCAACACATTTTTCCGCTTGTACCTTCTTTCGGACCGTTCAGAAACATCAACATTGAATCAAACTTAACCTAAGAATTCGTAGTTTTGTCAAAAGTATACAGAAAAATTGATCGAAAACAGCCAAGTGTATTGTATAAATTGTTAGGCGTCTCTTAAGAAAAAAATTACTCATAATTTCACTCGTAAAAAAATTGTTTGGGCTATGATAAGTAATGAATACAATACCATCTGCGGAGGTCCCAAAAAAAAGGAATAGCATCTTAACAATAAAAGACAAAATTTCTACTTGGGCTCTGTCCAAAGCAGATTTTGTAGATTTACAAAAACGATCATTCGAAGAACACAAGTTGAAATTAATATACATGAAAGAAAAACACCAACTTTCCTTGGAACTACAAAGGGAGGAGTAGAATCTAGAGAAACCCCATATGATTGAATATATAAACAAACATTATCTTTGAAACATAACTCATCAACCATCAATAAATCAACATTTGCTTGAGATTCCTGAGAACAGATCATGTTTTTCATTTTGCATTTTTGATGATTTAATTTTAGTTTTTTATGTCAAACGTTTTTGGTATGAAAAATCAAGATTTGATTTTTATTTGAAAGTTTATTTTTTGTTACGATTTTGCCTTTGTAGTGAGGGGTGATTTTTTGTATTTCTGTTAGTTGCGGACGATTTCTTTAGACAAGCGAAATCTATTCAAAAATTATTTTTCTGTCCATTCTTCCAAATGGTTTCTAGATACCGTAATTTCGGGTGACTTTGGCTTACTTGAATTCAAAGAATGTCTACGATTAATTTATGAAAATAAATTGGTATTATTATATACCAAAATATATTGATCTTTGACCACTCTTTCAAATTAGCTATTTCAAATTGTGATTTAAGACTTTGTATGTGGATATATAAAAGGACCAAAGTCACCTGTATATTGAGGGCTGACTTTGACCCATGGCTTGAATTTTGGGTGATTTAAAAGTAATCCGACGGATAAAATAAGCAAAATAAATTTGCCCATAAAAACGTTATTTCATTTTTAATCATCATAAATGAGTAAAAAAACATTGCTAGTTGCAGACAAATTTTATGCAAGTTGAATTTGGTTGCGAATGACTCCTGAATGGAATGCAGTGGTGCAGGTATATATACAATAGAATCATGAAAAATCAATCCGATAAAAAAACAGGCTTAAATTTTTTATAATTAATAATGTCTATTTCTGAAAATGAGCCAAAGTCACCCGAAATTACGGTACATTGTCTAAATACGGGTATCTTTCTTCTTGGGGCAATAATATCAAAAATTTCAAAAAAATCGTCTGTCTGTTATAGCTACGAACATCTTTGCAGTCGGGTATAAAACAAAAATATTCAACACAATGATAATTTTCAGAATAGTCCATGTCTATTGAAATGTCAAACAATCAAATAGGTTAGAATCGGCAAATTATCTCCTTAAACCCCGAATTCATGAGATTAAAAACCATTGTTAAACTAGGTTTATCTCATAAACCCGTATTGAACAACCCAAACAAAATTGGTAATCCTGGTTTAAGCCAAATCACTTGGTCATCCTCGATTGAACAACCGGGCCTTATAAAACTATAAACGTCAGTTGTATCTGCGTCAAACCCATTAATTCAGTCGTAATTTCATCTCACTCATTCGACGGAAAGTGGAATTCTACGGGATACAATATTTACACTGCAGGTCCAAATATAACAATTCGTGGTTTTGTGATTCATCGTCCGATTCTATGAAAGATTGGTATTTAGGGAATTTTGGGTCGGAGATCATGAATGTTTTACCAAAATGCAGGATTTCAAAATAGCGGCTCCAGGGTGGCGGTTGAGTTTTGTAATTATGCTCAGATTCTCTTCAAAATTGGTATGTGGAGGTATTTCGGGTCGGAGATTATGAATATTTTGTCAAAATTCATAAATTTAAGATGGCGGCTCCAAGATGGTGAAATAGTTTTGTTATTCATGGTCCGATTCTATACAAAATTGGTATTTATATTTTTTTGGTTGTAGATGTTGAATTTTTCATCATATTTCATGAATTCAAAATGGCAGCTCTAAGATGGCTATGAGTTTTTTTATCTATGGTCGTATTCTATTCGAAGTTGCCATTTGGGTGTTTTTTAAAATACATTAATTCAAAATGGCGGAAACATTTATTGAGTTATAGTCTGATTCTCAAAATAATTCCATGTAGTGCTTTTCGGGGTAAATTAATTCATATTGGCGGAATTATTTTCAAAATTAAACGGAACACTATTGAAAACACAAGACCAGTGACACAACACTCGATAATGGAAAAAATTGATTCAATTTGAATGCAATTTTTTTTGCAGAGTGATCGTCAGGAAAGGTCCATAGTTCACATATGTATAATTCCATATGAAAGGTGAGACAATTTGAGTCAATATCACACATAGCATTCAATTTAATCGATGTGGATGCAACTGTAATAAATACATGAAATTAAGCAATGTTTTATGCGGATGTTTTATTTTAATATAAATAAAAGGAACAGTTAATATTTCTTTTTATTCTTGGCATTTTTATCCCTTCCTTCAATATTATTAGAAGCATCCTTGATTCTCATTCCTCTAGGAAGACGCCGGTCCAAAATTTCAGGTAGAATACATTCCATGTAAAATATTTTCAGCTCAGAAATAATTAAACTGAACACTATTGAAAACAGAACCAAAGACACAACAATCGACTGAATGAAAAAACGAACGATGATGACTCTAAAACAAAAACAGAAAAAGTGAAAATAATATTCCAACCTGAACAATGTACACTTCAAGTAGTACTGATACTCTGGCTAATTTGCCAATATAATGTGATCATCTCTTGTGGATACAAATTTTGGCTGGAGTGAATGATTTCTCATGATTCTCAAAATAAAAGACGGCAAAGGAACACACAAAGCCGTGACAATCACCTGGTATTGAGTCTCCCTGCAGTCTAGTCGTGAAGTGAATTTCCTGCGAAGAATATTCCCAAGTCTACTAGTTATGGCTCATTCTATTCGGGATGTCATTCTGAGAGCTATTTTCGTTAAAAAAAAAAAAAAAAAAAAACGACCCCAGTTTTTTAGCAATAGTGCAAAAATTATTGATGACAGAAAATGAAAAACAGATTCTTGACGAGGAGGAAATTTCCCATGGAAAAGTCCCTACTCTTGGAACTCTAGGTCGATTATTTATAATTTTAATTCAACATTGAAAATAGGACTCCGCGTGGGAAATACGGCAGGTGTAATGCACCTCTCGAGGGAGCAATGTACATATTTTTTTTTACTATTAAATATTGATATAAAAATTCAAAAAAATTATAGTATCATCTGTACACATTTTATTCAATTTTGATGATGTGAGGCTATTGATAATCAAGAGTTTTTTTTTTGAACCGCCGATTTCATTGAAAACCGAATGACTCCATATTTTTCTGCTTCCTGTAGAACATTTTACACGTTGATTTGTTTGAGAATGTTTCCCTTTTCAACATTTTATACGTGTAATCAATAATATCACTCTATAAATTTGTATGAAATTTGATTATTTTGTAAATTATACATTTTAAAGTTAACAAAATCTAAGAAATCGATTAATATTAAAAAAAAAGTTCATTGTTGTTTTATATAATATCAGTTTTATGTCCGATAAAGGCAATCTACAACGTTATAACAAATAAAATTACGCTATATTTCTCAAAAATAGTTTTTTTTTTGCATTAGGTTGCTGAGTGTTTATTATAATTTCGAAAACTTATTTTTCCTAAAATATATTTTGAATTGTTGAAAAAAAGTTTTTTAATAGGAAGATAATAACAAATTATGAATTTTGAGAAAACATTCTCAATATATTATTCAAATAATAAAAAAAGAAAAAAACTATTATAAAAAAATATAGGAAACTATATATTTTTTCAATCCTAATAAACTCTCAGCAACCCAAAGCGGAAAAACAATTTTTGAAAAATACTCAAAATATTTTAGAAACTAATGCGTAATTTCATTTTTTCAAAAGGTTGTGAAATGCCTTTGACTGACATAAAACTTATGAAATATTTTTTTTTACAATATTTAGAAATTTATAATTAACAAAATAATCAACTTCAAAAAAAAATTGAGTGTGATATTATTGAGTGCATATGCAAAATGTGCTTCAGGAAGCAAAAAATTTATGGAGTCATTCTGTGAACAATAATTCGGTTTTTATTGAAATTGGCGGTTCCAAAAAACTAACTCAATCAACATCAAATTTCAATGAAAAATGTGTTTCCAACGAAATTTCATTCTGTCAAGATGATACCATAATTTTTTTGAATTTTCAAATACATATTTAATTGTATAAAAAAATATTTTATGTGCATTGCTTTCCCGAGAGGTGTTGTACTCCTGCCGTAACGCCAGCTCGGAACCCTATTTCCAGCGTTGAATGAAAATTATAAATAATTGAGATAAAGTTAAGGGTGCCCGGATTTTTCTACGGAAAATTTCCTCTTCTTTAAGAATCGGTTTTTTATTTTCTCCATCGTCAATAGTTTTTGAACTATTGCCAAAAAACTATAGCCATTTTTATTTCTTGTTTTAAAAAATAAAAATTTTGACGGCGGAAAAAATTGAAAGATACATTTTTCTCAGAATAACACCTGGAATCGAATGAGCCATCGCTCATATTTTTGATAGACTTGGAACGATTTTTCGCAGAAAACTCACTTCTCGACTAGACTATTGGTGAAACTCAATATTTCGTTTGTATCCACCGTGCCGCTGTGCCCCATTGAAACATTCATGAAATGAAATGATATGTGAAAAAACTTCTTAGAAGACAAACTTTCATTCAAATGTGCTGAAAAGTGAAGAATAATTGCTTTGGATGTGTGTCGTAGGTTATTCCGTGAGTTATAAGAGCAAAGTTTTCAGTTCGAATACAAAAGCGACAAGCTTTCGAATCTATAACTCCCGGAATAACCTACGTTGCACATCCAAAGCAATTATTTTCAACGTTTTAGCGCATTTCAATGAAAAACTGTCTTTAAAAAGGTTTCATTTCATTAATTATTTGATTTCGTACTTTTCAGTAAGTAATCTATGTATCATGGGGCCTTTTTCCTGTATGTTCTGAGCTATCTAGTTCTTCAATGAGGAGACCATCTAAAGATTAACTCGTCCGTCTTCCTGGAGCTGCTATCTTCGATTTATTCATTCTGAAAAAATCAATAATCTTCGACTAAATTCAAAATATCCCACTCCAAAAACCCCGACATACCAATTTGGAATAGACAAGGTCCATTATCACAAAACTTGTACACCATTTTGACTATAAATTTATAATTGTCGAACCCAAAAACCCCCACACACCTATTTTGGATGGAATCGGGCCATAATTGGAGTCGCCATTTTTATTTTAAGAATTTTGACAGAAAATCCCTGAGTAACGACCCCGAGAACCCCCACCCACCAAATTTCAATCGAATCGAACGATAATCATGAAACTAGTACGCTATCTTGAATTTTTTAAATTCTGAATTAAAATTCATAATCTACGACCCCGAAATTCCCCACATACCAATTTTGAATAGGATCGGACCAAAATCACATAGATTATCGGCCATCTTGGAGTCGCCATTTTAGTTTTTGAATTTTGACCAAAAAATCATAATCTTCGACCCCAAAAATCCCCACATACCAATTATGAGTCGAAACACAAATCTCGTCCGGCATCTTAGAACCGCTATTTTCTTTCTTCCTCTAACAAAAATTTCGTAGTGCATTGGCATGGGAACTATGAACACCTGCCAAATTTCACGTCAATCGAGCAACTAGATCTGGGTCAAATTCAACTTGCAAGATTTGATTACAGACAGTCAGACACCGGAACAGGTGAAACTTAATTAAAGCTTATGAAAACAATTTCGTTTAATTAAAATGGAATGGACTTTCATTTGATATGATTTCCGGTAGTTATAGTTTAATAGCAGAAATGTCAAGGAGCAGGGAATATAAATAGTAATCCGACCCTGTGCCAGATCTCACTCTGGCTGTATGATACTCTCTCTCTTTGCCCCATGAGCCATGTGGGAGAGGCAACCTAAGGGGCGTGTCATTTAAAATAAATTCAATTCCATGTCGGAAACCAGAATTGGAAGAAATAATAAATTTTCACTACTCGACGGCTTGGACACACCTTCACGAATTTTCTTGGACGAAGATGCATAATTCTCATTTCGAACGGAATAATGCAAGGAAATCCATTTCGCGAAAACAACCCACTCTTGTTATATTATTTACAAAAAAACGGAAACTTTGAAAAGAAAAATGAGATAGAAGTTTAACTAAGTAAATGATATAGTTCAATGAAACAGTACAAAAATATTATTTCGTTTTGAGGGTGGAAATGTTCAAAAATGCCCAAATATGAGGGGAAATGTCTTTTTCATTCATTTAATACTTTCAAAGTATTTTTATTATCATTTTCGTCTTCATACACTCATACGTGTCGTCATAAATCTTCTTCTTTTAGTGCAGTCTTCTACCAAAGGTTGGCGACCATTATATGACAACACCTCTCTTTTTTGCGCCTCATGAATTATGTTCGAAGCATATTTGGAACCATTCACGTAGGTTTTTTTGCAAGGATTTTTTTTTTCTACCTAACCCTCTCCCACCTTCTATCCTGCCTTCTACGATAAGTTGTAGTAAACTGTATTTATCATTCCGAAACACGTGGCCCAGATAAGACGCTTTCCTTTTCTTAATGGATATTATGAATTCAGAATATTTAGCCATTCATCCTAGTACTTCCGTGTTGGTTACCCTGTCAGTCCATGGTATTCTGAGATGCGTCTATAGAGCCACATTTCGAAAACCTCCAATTTTTTCATTGTTACCATTTTCAGTGTCCAACCTTCCACACCATATAACAGCGTCGAGAGTACGTAGCATTTCGTGGTTTGCCATCGGATACCGACGCTTGGGTTACGGTTGCTTAGGAGCTTTCTCATTTCTATGAATGTTGCTCTTGCTATTTCGTTTCTAATCTCAATCTCCACATCAGGGTCCCACTCATTGTTGATCGTATATCCCAAATATTTGAAGCGGAGTACTCTTTTAGGGGATCCGTTCCTGTATACAGATTGATGTTCATAAATCCGAAAATAAAATTGTTTCTGACTTCCTTTTTTCCAGGGATGAATCAAGTGGCCACCGTTGGGCTTCATCATCGGATACACAAGGTTTCTTGGTGCAAGCAAATATGTCTAGAAGATGTAATTTCTTTGATTTCTACGATTTTTTACGCTTAACTCATTAAATATACATTTGTCACAAAAATTTTATTATATATATATATATATATATATATATATATATATATATATATATATATATATATATAATATAGAACAAGACGACGGAGACCTAGATATATATATATATATATATATATATATATATATATATATATATATAATATATATACATATATATACAAGCTGATTCTATGTGGGGTTGCAGTCAAGTATGGGGCTGATTAGGAGAACTCTTTGGTATCCGTCAAGCTTTCGGCAATCTTTATTGCCTTCCTCAGGACGACTACAATTGTATGGATTACACTATGGAATTATATATTATTTGTCTACTTACTAACGTGAGATTGATGTAAAATTTGCACATTAAATGAACAGACATTCATGAAAGATGAAATAAATTTTGACAATGACAACTTCTTTTTTAATCAATTCAAAATCAATGCGGAAAATTCTGATCACAGGGCGATATATCTTTTCTGCTATTCATTTCTAGCAAATAAGTATAGGTTTGCGTAAGATTTTTCAAATCAGTTCTTTTATTCATTGATTCGTTATCATTTTTTATGTGAACCATCTCTAGAAATATTCTTTTGTTTTCATTGGTCTCGTTATCTAGAATTTCCGTATTATCATAGTCCATCCGATGATCTCTTTCATTTACATGTTCAGAAAGAGCACATGAATTAACATTACGTTTACAGTGGCTCTTATGGGATATGATACGACTGTTAAGGTTTCTTGATGTTTTACCGACATATGTTTAAGAACAGTCTCTACACGGTATTCTATAAACAACATTAGATTTTTGTTTATTTTGAATCGAACTTTTCACTTTTGTGTGTAATTTTGATATGGTTTCAACATTTTTTTTCGCGATTTTGACATTTTCATTTTTTAATACATTTGTTAGTTTTGGAGTGAGTTCTTGGATATGGGGAAGAGATCTGAATATATATGTTTCCAGTTCTTCCGTTCTGGGATTTTGTTCGGATATTGAACGGATTAAAGAGTTTCTTCGGTTGAAAAGTAATTTATTGATGAGATTTTTTGGATAGGAATTTTCTAGTAATATTTTCTGAAATTCGATTAGACATTTTTGTTGTAAATTGATATGAGTGATTTTTTCGATTCTAGTTTTCATATTAATTGATTTTAATTTTTTGTGGATGGTATGAATAGTAGTTGATGAGTCTATTACTACATATTGGTTTTCTGTACCATTTTGTAATAATGGTATTTTGTTCGGTTCTGATTAGACTCATGTCTGAGAATGGTATACTGTTTTGTATTTCTTTTTCTGAAGTGAATTGGATATTGCTGTCATAAGAATTGGAGATGGATATAATCTCTTCAATACTATCATATGGTACAGATAAAATCAAATCATCCATGAAACGTTTGATAAAAGGAATGTTAAAGTTCATTTGAGAAACACAATCATCGAGTAAATCATCCATAACATAGTTTGCCAAAATAGGGGAAATATTTGATCCCATAGGAGTTCCAAAAATTTGTTTAAAGAATTTATCGTCGAATACAAAATACGTTGAATCAAAAATGAATTCTAATATGTTCATAAAATGGGACTCATCAAGGGTGCAATAATTTTTTATTTGGTTCCATTTTTTGGAGATACATTTTTTAATTAGTGTTAGTGGTGAATTAGTAAAGAAGGAGATTACATCAAGACTTATTATAACATAATTTTGTGGGAGTTGATAATTATTGATGAATTCACTGAATGTGAAAGAATCTTTTACGTAGTATGGGTTTTCTGTTTCATAAGCATTAGTTAACATCTTGGTTGAAAATCCAGAGAGTTAACTGGTGGGAGTATCAATGGAAGATACTATTGGTCTCATCGATAGGATTGGTTTATGAATTTTTGGTAATGTATAAAAACGAGGAGCTACCGAATTGTCAATCATTAGAGATTTTCCTGTAGAGGTATCAATTTTCTTGGTATCTCTGGGTTCTGAAACAATTTTATCAGCTTTTTGCTGTAAAGTACAAGTGGGATCAGATTTGAGTTGTTTGTAAAAATGTTTATCTTCTAATAAGGTCTTACTTTTGTCAATATACTCATTCTTATACATTGCCACAGTAACATTTCCTTTATCACTGTTTGTTATGATAATTTCTGGGTTTTTTTCGAATATTTTTTTGTTTTCATATATAGTTCATTCAAAGAATGCAAAATCCGATAATTTTTATGAAAAAAATTTGTTATAATGTTGGGGAATTGAAATCTGTATATATTTTTCTTATATTCATCGAATGTTCCTATGATATATTCCAAGTCAGCTAGGAGATGTGGAATATTGATATCACAGTTATTGGGAGATATATTGAATTTTGGGCCAAGTGATAGGAAATTCTGAATATCGGTAGGAATATTGATTTCTGTTAAATTTTTGAACCATTTCTTTTCGAAATGTATTTTGGAAATGTTATCATTTTTCAATTCAATTTTGATGTTGGCCCTGCGTTCGAATTCTGAAATGATATATTGAGGAATCAATGTTGATACATTTTCTTTTGTATTTTGAAATTCATTCGTCATTTTAGAAATATCGCTCATGGTAATTCAAATTTCCAAATTTAAAATTTTCTTTTTAATTTATTTTAATTTTTTTTGGTTCATCAAATTTGTCACATTCTGTATTCCATTAGTGATATGTTTTGGAAATAAATTGAGTTCTCTACATTTTAGGAGGAATATATTTCTGTTCTTCATCGTTGCTAATTTGATGTTGATATTTGCCCAGTTTTTTAGTAAATTTACGCTAGTTCTTCCATACTGATGTTGGATAGATTGGTAAAACCCCATCCTGTTAATATGTGGTGAATTAGTGACTGGCATATTGTATACAAGCTGATTCTATATGGGGTTGCAGTCAAGTATGGGGCTGATTAGGAAAACTCTTTGGTATCCGTCAAGTTTTCGGCAATCTTTATTGCCTTCCTCAGGACGACTACAATTGTATGGATTACATTATGGAATTATATATTATTTGTCTACTTACTCACGTGAGATTGATGTAAAATTAGCGCATTAAATGAACAGAAATTCATGAAAGATGGAATAAATTTTGACAATGACAACTTCTTTTTTAATCAATTCAAAATCATGGCGGAAAATTTTGATCACAGGGCGATATATCTTTTCTGCTATTCATTTCTAGCAAATAAGTATAGATTTGCGTAATATTTTCCAAATCAGTTCTTTTATTCATTGATTCCTTATAATTTTTTATGTGAACCATCTCTAGAAATATTCTTTTGTTTTCATTAGTCTCGTTATCTAGAATTTCCGTATTATCATAGTCCATCCGATGATCTCTTTCATTTACATGTTCAGAAAGAGCACATGAATTAACATTACGTTTACAGTCGCTCTTATGGGATATGATACGACTGTTAAGGTTTCTTGATGTTTGACCGACATATGTTTTAGAACAGTCTCTACACGGTATTCTATAAACAACATTAGATTTTTGTTTATTTTGAATCGAACTTTTCACATTTCTGTGTAATTTTGATATGGTTTTAACATTTTTCTTCGTGATTTTGATATTCTCATTTTTTAATACATTTGTTAGTTTTGGAGTGAGTTCTTGGATATGGGAAAGAGATCTAAATATAGATGTTTCCAGTACTTCTGTTCTGGGATTTTGTTCGGATATTGGAGAGATTAAAGAGTTTCTTTCGTTGAGAAGTGATTTATTGATGAGATTTTTTGGATAGGAATTTTCTAGTAATATTTTCTGAAATTCGATTAGACATTTTTGTTGTAAATTGATATGAGTGATTCTTTCGATTCTAGTTTTCATAGCTATTATCAAATTGATTTTCATTTTTTGTGGATGGTATGAATAGTAGTTGATAAGTTTATTACTACATATTGGTTTTCTGTACCATTTTGTAATAATGGTATTGTTTTCGGTTCTGATTAGAAGTGAATTGGATATTGCTGTCATAAGAATTGAAGATGGATAGAGTCTCTTCCATACTATCATATGGTACAGATAAAATCAAATCATCCATGAAACGTTTGATAAAAGGAATGTTAAAGTTCACTTGAGAAACACAATTATCGAGTAAATCGTCCATAACATAGTTTGCCAAAATAGGGGAAATATTTGATCCCATAGGAGTTCCAAAAATTTGTTTAAAGAATTTATCGTCGAATACAAAATACGTTGAATCAAAAATGAATTCAAATATGTTCATAAAATGGGACTCATCAAGGGTGCAATGATTTTTGATTTGGTTCAATTTTTTGAAGATACATTTTTTAATTAGTGTTAGTGGTGAATAAGTAAAGAGGGAGATGATTGACGAATGAATTTCAAAATATAAAACAATATCCGAACAAAATCCCAGAACAGAAGAACTGGAAACATCTATATTTAGATCTCTTCCCCATATCCAAGAACTCACTCCAAAACTAACAAATGTATTAAAAAATGAAAATGTCAAAATCGCAAAGGAAAATGTTAAAACCATATCAAAATTACACACAAAAGTGAAAAGTTCGATTCAAAATAATCAAAAATCTAATGTTGTTTATAGGATACCGTGTAGAGGCTGTTCTAAAACATATTTCGATCAAACATCAAGAAACCTTAACAGTCGTATCATATTCCATAAGAGCGACTGTAAACGTAATGTTAATTCATGTGCTCTTTCTGAACATGTAAATGAAAGAGATCATCGGATGGACTATGATAATACGGAAATTCTAGATAACGAGACCAATGAAAATGAAAGAATATTTCTAGAGATGGTTCACATAAAAAATGATAAGGAATCAATGAATAAAAGAACTGATTTGGAAAATTTTACGCAAATCTATACTCATTTGCTTGAAATGAATTGCAGAAAAGATATATCGCCCTGTGATCAAAATTGTTCGCCACGATTTTGAATTGATTAAAACAGAAGTTGTCATTGTCAAAATTTATATCATCTTTCATGAATGTCTGTTCATTTAATGTGCTAATTTTACATCAATCTCACGTTAGTAAGTAGACAAATAATATATAATTCTATAATGTAATCCATACAATTGTTGCGTCCTGAGGAAGGCAATAAAAATTACCGAAAGCTTGACGGATACCAAAGAGTTTTCCTAATCAGCCCCATACTTGACTGCTACCCCACATAGAATCAGATTGTATACAATATGCCAGTCACTAATTCACCACATATATATATATATATATATATATATATATATATATATATATATATATATATATATATATATATATATATATATATATATATATATATATATATATATATATATATATATATATATATACACAGTGTGACATATTTAAAAAGGAACCACCCCTGTAAAATACGCATCTTTCAGTCATTCTCAAAAATTTTTTTTTGAAAATCAAGCGTCAAAAACTGTATCTTGACACAAATTTTCATAACTCTAGTTTCATTTCCAAGGCACTCAATGATTTTTTTTCTTCGTTAAAAACGGCAAAAGATTATTAGGCAATTTTTGTTTTGAAATTTGACTACACCTCTGGATTCGTAGTCGTTATAAATGAAAACTATGAGATTTTCATGAGGAAATATTGGTTAACAACGAAGTTACAACAATTTTAATTTTGGAAACAAAGTATTTGATATTAATTTTCATTTAGATTATAGACATATTTGAAATCTGACAACACTGCCAATACAAAGTAGAACACCAGTGAATTCGTACAGCAAAAATCCGAAGTCAATAGCTC
Organism: Gonioctena quinquepunctata; assembly: GCA_018342105.1. NCBI lineage: Eukaryota > Metazoa > Arthropoda > Insecta > Coleoptera > Chrysomelidae > Gonioctena > Gonioctena quinquepunctata. The sequence goes on from JAFIRS010001145.1 coordinate 245,792, forward strand.
ATTCCGTTCTACAGTTATAACTCCTGAAAGTATGGTAATCTGAGCGATTTCTGGTGGAAGCGATTTTGTAATAAAAATCTAACTACGCCACTGGATTTGTGAACTATATTCCCTTAAAATCATTTATTTGAGTTGAGGTTATACGTGTATTCGAAAATAACAGAAAATTAAAAATTCATTTTCAAGTTATGCAGTTTTCAATAACCGAAAAAACGAAATGAACCGAATCAAGTTTTAAAGTATCAACATTATTTATTCAATAATAAAACAGAAAGCAGGACAAAAAATGTTCCTTTTTTATTCTGCAAAACTCAACTGCAACAAGCTTTTAGAGAAGGTATCAATAATTCGAGGAAAGCTGAACTAATACATTGGGCATAGGTATTGTACTAAATCAATAGTAGGCTGTGGTTTAGTACACCACAAATCGCTCACATTACCATACTTTCAGGAGTTATAACTGTAGAACGGAATGAGCTTTTGACTTCGGATTATCGCTGTACAAATTCACTGGTGTTCTACTTTGTATCGGCAGTGTTGCCAGATTTAAAATATGTCTATAATCTAAATAAAAATTAGAATTATATACTTTGTTTCCAAAATTAAAGTTGTTGTAACTTCGTTGTTAAAAAATATTTTTTCATGAAATTTTTATTGTTCTGATTTATAATGACTACGAATCTAATATTGCCTAATAAACTTTTGCCGTTTTTGACAAAGAAAAAAAACCATAGAGTGCCTTGGAAATAAAACTGAAATTATGAAAATTCGTGGCAAGATACAGTTTTTGATGCTTAATGAAACAAAAAAAACCTTTTTGAGATTGACTGAAAAATGCGTATTCTACAGGGGTGGTTCCATTTTAAATGGGTCACACTATATATATATATATATATATATATATATATATATATATATATATATATATGTATCTAGGTCTTCCTCCTCTGTTCTAGTGCAAAGAATTGTTTGGAGCTTGATGGGGGATATATGCATTTTTGCGCCAACAAGTTCACATTTCACAGTTGATTATTTATTAGAGATCCTCAAATATACGACAATTGCATTCTCATTGGCGTCTACAAAAATGTGGAGCTGTAACTACATGAATTATGTTTGCACACTGGACGTTTTCCAGTTTGGAATATAATTCAAATAATATGTTGGGATGCCAAGTTTTTCAATATCTGAGAGATGTTCCAACCATTGCTCGTTGAAAATTGGTTGATCCCAAGTAATCTTACGTCTCCATATATCATGCAGAAGGATTTTGGGGTACACTAAGGAATTAATTATGAGCCACATATATTGACACTAATATTTGTAGTATTTCGTCGATTTCCTCTTGCCCTCTAGAACTTGATATACCTACCTCGATGAAAAAAATTATGAAACCTCCATTTAACTTTCCCACATCCAAGAACCTCATCAATATCTTCTCCGGAATTCATATAGGTAATAATGTTGATTTCTACTGGAATTTTATATGTTTGCTTCATTATATGCATAAGTTTGGGTGATTTCGAACGCCAAATCATCATTCCGAAATTAGTCTTCGAATGGATGAAAACAACTTGCTTTGCAAATTCTATGGCTTTCGCCTCAGTATCTGCAGAATCCACCTGGTTTTTTATGATAGATTTGACAGCTCTTGGAAAATGCAGGGAAGTAGGGAAGAAAGCTGATCATCATCTTTTGAAAGCATTGCGTTCAGAGGAATTCATTCTACGGAAGCAGCTGCATCTCAACCAATTTTGAACTCTCCAAGTTAACTTGAATCAAATACAGGGAATTATTACTAAGAAAGTCATTTTTGGGTGAGTTTCCGGATAAATCCTCTCTATTTTCCATATGATACTCCTGCTAAGAATGCATTCTCATACCTAACATTTCTTCTTATTAATTATTCTATACACTTCATCTTAATACTATCAGGTAATTCCAAATTATCATATTTCCAAATCAAACCGACTTTGTAATTATTTTCCTCCTTTTTAATTATTTCAGACTGCATAATATAATTCGATCTTCTTATTCCTTCCGAAATAATGGTATTTGATGCTTTTACACCAAGACTTTCAAGTGAGAAATATTGTTTTACTGCTTCGTGAAGCCTTTGGTCAGTCATTGTGGAGTCTGTACATCCACACACAATAATTATAAGACTCACATGATTGCCGACGCGATGATAGCAGTGCAAATATCGTCCATCCAAATCTAGATTGAGCAGCAATGGCGTTCTGTCGATTAGGTTCATATTCTCTATGGAGGAGTGATATTTTTAGAGAAACCAATGTTTTTTAAACATAGTCTACAAAGATTTCAGTTTTTCATGACTTTCCATCTATCTGTTATTAGATATTGTAGGAACATTTTGCAATCTGTAAAGCTTTATACACATTTGTAGCAATAGTGAACATCCATTCAGCAAATTCAGCCAATACACATGTTTGTAGGGTTGCGCGATGTTAATCCCAATTGACGTTCATTTTTGAAGGAAGCTCATCTATTAGTTCGTGCATTATCATTGTATCAATTTGGCAGTTCGCACTGTGACACATAAATTTTTTACTGCTAACGCGAATTCAATTACTTTCCGGTTTTTCAGATTTATAGGGCGGTCGACGACGAACAGAATTGATATTTTTTTCTGAAATTTGATCAGGTCTTCCAAAAATCATTCCCAAAATGGAAATTATTTGTCAATACACTCAGGTAACGTGAGTAAACTGGATACCATGGATTGGGCTGTACCTTCGAGACATTTTTGCAGTTTCAACAGATTTTCGTAATTTTAAAATCCACATTCGTAACTACTGGTGAATGAAAGCCAGTCATACGGAATCCCACTGAATGTTGGTAGTTTTTCAGGAGTAGTCCGTCGGGTAGCACACTATTGCATTGTTAAAGAGGATTGTTCAAAGCTGCAGTTGACTTCTTGTTTTCTTTTTTCAATTGGATTTCGTTCATTCTGTGCATCAAAAAGAAATTGGTTCCATATTCAACATTGTTGATATTCTCCATTTGCAACGACAATAAATATTCACCAATGGATTTGTTGTTTATATCTTTTCATTTCCAATTCTCTACTGTGATCCATTACTTCATCCAGGATTCTTCGCGATTCTTCTTGAAGAAATTGCAGTTTCAGTTTGCGCCTGCTGCATGTGTAGAATTACTCTTCGATCAGTTGACTGAAAATGGTTCATGCCGATTTGGGGATTGGTGTGAAATTTCAGATTTCTTTGAATTGGCGCACTTCAGGTGCATACTATCACAGGGTGGACACCTTCAATGGTCATCTGGAGCTGAAGCTTCCGTAACATTAACACATTCGTAGCAGAACCATTTGCATTTTGTACATTCGAGCATCCTTTCATTGCGATATGATCGATTGCAAGCAAGACAGTGGCCTCGCTTCGTTCCTCCGTGCAATGATGGACCCAAATTACGTTAAGGAGAGGCCAGCTTGTAGTATGCCGATGATAAATCTTGGCTTCTACTAGTTATACTAGTCTTCATGATTATTTGTTAGTATAACCTGATATAACAAATTCCTGAAAATGTAAGAAATTATGGCACAATTATTAATAACAATTCCATAACTTACCATTGCCCCTATAGTATTTGAGCAATTCTCTTGAAATTATAATATTTTCTACCATAGAGATAGTTCCTATTCGACTATGTTTTTCCAAAATTTGACTTTTTAATAGGATGTTCGAATCAAACGTATTAAATGAATATTTCTTACAAGATACGTATATTTTTCCAATTATATACATTTGTGTTCCCATGTATATTAAATTTTCATTAACCCCGAGATGGATAGAATTTCTTCAATGGATGGTTTGTTATTTATCTGGTTTCGGTGCATTCATAGAACCAATAGAAAATCCTAGAAAGGTCTAGAAACATGAGCGAAAACGTGGCCAAATATTCAGCAGAGTTGAATTTAAATCGATTCGAAGAAGTTTGCCAGCATTCATCAAATCCATTCATTTGATTGCAATGATTATTTTTGTTCAGTCATTAGCGAAGGAAAATTATTCTGTTCAACTGAGAAGAATGGACCAAAACTAATATATGCAGTATTTTAAACAGATGCAGCATAATTTGCGTTGACTTCACAACCGCACGAGTTTAATTCTCGAAATGCATTCAATACACCTTCAATTTATTTCATATCACGTATTTTCTTGTAACGTCTCCGTGAAAGAAAGCTACTACATACCATGCAGGAATATTTAGTGAGCATATCCAATGAATTACCAAACACTTTGTCAGTTCTGAGAATATTATTGACTATACAAAATCAAAAGGATGTTTTCGTGGTGACAATTTTCGGACAAGCTACAATCTGCTCTTTGTTTCGCATAACAAGAATGTTACATTTCCATTTCATATTTTATGATAATTACGAAGTAATGAAATTGAATGCAGGTGTGGTCTGGAATACTGGTAATATCATGAGGTTATATTCATGTTTGGCGAATGAATTAAGGATTCTGATATTCTCAATGTACAATGTTGCAATTTATTTTTTTTGCAGAACAAAAATTGTTAAATTAATTTAGCTCATCCAGCTAGATGAAACCTGGTTAAACATTACTAGATATCTTCATCAACGGGTGGATGAATCTGATGAGAAAGTGAGATTTTTGAAGAGTATAACTTTCTACTGGACTCTAATAAAAGCAGTGACATCTCAAGCATACATAAAATTTTGTATTAATTACTTATGAATAAACTTTTCATCTCATATCTATAGTCGGTTTTGGATAGCCAAATTGCTGTTATTTCCATCATGGAATACAGTGTTGTATTATCACAACTGAAAAACATTTTATATGATCACGCTCAACTTTTGAAACGCCCACGTCTGAATGGGGCCTCTTTTCATCGATAGCATGGAAATTTATATGATTGAGCACTTTCAGTGACGTGAACTATCAGTTGTCAAACAGCTGTTGGGGGTACAAACAGAGCTTTTTTCCATTAGAATATTATTGTATCTTGATTCTGTATTTTCAATTAGATATTTTATGATAATTACGAAGTAACCGAATTGAATACAGCTATTGGAATATTGGTAATATTATAAGGTTGTATTCATGTTCTACATAGAGAGGAGTATTGATTCAAAAGGAAGTTCAAGGAGGCCGCCTACATAGCGTTTAATCAACCAAGTGTTGAGATCAAGAACGTTTGGAAACCGGTCGTTGCTTTTTCTCGCGGGCTGCAGACTCACCACCACACCGCGCTTAATTACTCGCATCACTTCACTAACATACATATACATGGGGATATATATATATATATATATATATATATTTGTGTGAATTTTCTTGAACTATGTAAAATGAATCAATATAGGGGGTAGTTTCTTGGGAATTGGTTCTGTATAAAACATAAAAACCGGTATAGATTCTGTATTTTTTTATATATGTGGTAAGACGACGTTTCTCCTGGATGCCTACAGGCTTTTTCAAGTCTATAATAAATTAAAATGTTTACGATGGATATAAGTGGTGGGGTTTTTTTTCTTTGTCAAAAACGTCAAAAGTTTATAAGGCAATTTTTTTTCCAAATTTGACTACACTACTGGATTTGTAGTCGTTATAAATGAAAACCATCAACATTTCATGAAAACATATTGGTTAACAACGAAGTTACAACAACTTTAATTTTGGAAACAAAGTAATTGATTATAATTTTCATTTAGATTGCAGACATATTTGAAATCTGGCAACACTGGCGATACAAAGTAGAGCACAAGTGAATTCGTACAGCGGAAATCACGTTCAACAGTTATAACTACTGAAAGTATGGTAATGTGAGCGATTTGTGGTGTACTAAATCACAGCCTACTATTGATTTAGTACAATACCTATGCCCTATGTATTAGTTCAGCTTTCCTCAAATTATTGATACCTTCTCTAAAAGCTTGTTTCAGTTGAGTTTTGCAGGATAAAAAAGGAAAATTTTTTCGTCCTGCTTTCTGTTTTATTATTGATTACATAATTTTGATACTTTAAAACTTGATTCGGTTCATTTCGTTTTTATCGGCTATTGAAAACTGCATAACTTGAAAATGAATTTTTAATTTTCTGTTATTTTTGGATACACTTATAACCTGAACTTGAATAAATGATTTTAAGGGAATATAATTCACAAATCCAGTGGCGTAGTTATATTTTTATTACAAAATCGCTTCCACCAGAAATCGCTCACATTACCATACTTTCAGGAGTTATAACTGTAGAACGGAATGAGCTATTGACTTCGGATTTTTGCTGTACAAATTCACTGGTATTCTTCTTTGTATCGGCAGTGTTGCCAGATTTCAAATATGTCTATAATCTAAATGAAAATTAATATCAAATACTTTGTTTCCAAAGTTTCCAAGTTGTTGTAACTTCGTTGTTAACAAATATTTTTTTATGAAATTTCCATGGTTTTCATTTATAACAACTACGAATCCAGTGGTGTAGTCAAATTTTGAAACAAAAATTGCCTTATAAACTTTCGCCGTTTTTAGCGAAGAAAAAAAACCATAGAGTGCCTTGGAAATGAAACTGAAGTTATGAAAATTCGTGTCAAGATACAATTTTTGATGCTCGATTCTCAAATGAAATTGAGAATGACTGAAAAATGCGTATTTACAGGGCTGGTTCCATTTTAAATGGGTCACACTGTATATGTATATGTATATATATATATATATATATATATATATATATATAGTTGTGAAGGTTAGACGACTGTCTAAGTTAAAGAAGAATCCTTATTAAATTCGGGTATGCAGTCAACAGGGGTATGGAAAAAAAAGTGTACTCTTTTTTCTATTCAAGCTGTCAATAAATGACTCGAAAGCTTGAATAGAAAAAAGAGTACACTTTTTTTCCATACCCCTGTTGACTGCATACCCGAATTTAAAATGGATTCTTCTATATATATATATATATATATATATATTTATATATATATATATATATATATATATATATATATATATATATATATATATATATACATATATTTGCTTCATTATTTCATAAGAGGAGCTACAAAACGCCAGTTTATTGATGAAAAGTGTTTTTATTTCAATAGTCCCACAATGTATTGTTGATAAAATGCTCACCAAATGTCTACACAATTCATGAAAATCATACAATAACCACTAGTTACCGCACGAATGCTTTGTTTGTTCCCCGATCAGCTGATGACCGCCATGTTGTGACGTCAGTTGACAGTGCTCAATCGACATGATTTTCATTTCAAAATAGTTAGTGGTTTATGTAACGAGTACGCATAATGAAGCTTCAGCGGACAAATCGAAATTACGATTTCGTAATTTGAAGCTGAAGCCATTTACATATATGTTGCATACAAAATTTTTTTGGTATTAATTCTGAAATGAATAGAACGGAAACCGGGCCAGATTTTTTAGTCGTTCTCACAGTTTTATTTCTATCATCTCTGCTCAAGAACATTTCAGTTGTTTTTATGCATTTTTTTTTAAATGGGTTTTATTAGATTTTTAGAAAATTTGTGGAAATATTTGCGGCAATAAATGAAATTATCAACATCTTCCCAAATGAATTCCCCGAATTTGGAGTTGGGCAGAGGGTATTTATGAAATAAAATTAACCGAGTCTCTATTGGCTTAGGAATACAGCAGGTCAACAGATACAGGCCGCACAAATATATATTTTTCAATTTTCATGTTTATATGCTCTATAATTTTTGGACTATAATAATACACCCCCCGAATCACTGGTGAGTCAAAAGAGATATACATTATGCACGATTTAGGATAGCAACACACTCTCATTTCGGTATGCATTGAAAAAAATCACATTACATTTTGGGCACTTTTCAAATTATAGCGACTCCTCCTAAGTTGCCCTGATGAATTTCGCTTTCCCCATGTTCATTCCTCAGCATTAATTCATTTTCGTTTCGTGATTCCGTCCGGTAAACCTCTTCGTTTGAATATCTCCAAAGAAAGGAATCCAATGGTATAAGATCTGGTGATCGAGGGAAACAATAAATGAACGGACTGTTCCTAAAATGGTTCATTCAACCACCTTCGTATAGGAACGATAGTATGAATGGAGGGATTATCTATTCGAAACAGTTTTGCGTTTCTCAATAATCGACCAGTAACCTTTGAAGGGTTGAACTATTCCATGGAATCTCAGAAATTTTTGTTCAAAAAGTAAAGAATCTTTCATCCTTCAATATTCATTCGAAGAATGCTAGAATCATCATATGGTTATACGGTATTCCCACCAAGACATTACTTTTTTGTGAATATTGCCTTCTGAAATTTCTCAACCATTGTGGGTTTTCTATTCACCTGTATCTAGAGTTCTGTGTGCAAACTATTCCATATAGTAGTTAATGTAGTCTTATCAAAAAGTTTGTATTGCTCAATTATTCACCTTTGCTGAATAAACAGAAATCCATCATACATTTCTCATCATCCGTTTCAACAAGTGCAAGCATGGGTCTTTTTCAGACAAATTCCATGAGACTCTGTCTCAAGCTGATTGTTGTATTTTCTTGGACTTATTGGAGAATTCCTCGGTCTAACTACTTCATATTTAATGAAAGAAAGAGCCATATGAAGGGAAAGAAAATAAGAAATGAAATGCATAAAGCAGTCAAAGTCGTCTTCACAAGAGGTTCAATATAAATTGAAACACAATTGGTAGACCGACAGGCGAAAAAGAACTACTTTCCTAGCAACGCAGAACGTTGAATGATATTCACCTGACAATCCATGCAAACTTCCATCAGAAAGAAACATTGGCAAACAATATCCATTCATGTGGAAGATTACATGGATTGTCAGGTGAATATCATTCAGTTGTTTTTCGCCTGTCGGTCTACCAATTGTGTTTCAATTTATATTGAACCTTTTGTAGAGACGACTTTGTGTGCTTTATGCATTTCATTTCTTACTTCATATTTGCCTTAATCCGATCTTCGCATGAACGTTTTTGATTCCATCGTATGTTGATTTGGTATGATTCCATCGTATGTTGATTTGGTAGTATGGTGGATTAGTACACAATCTGCACATTATTCAATTCCTCCGCAACTTTTCTCATCGAGCAAGCATTATCACCAATAAACAAATAACCTCAATAGTTTCAGTACACGTGACAGTACACGTGATCTCAACCGCGATTTGTAAGTATATATAATTTGGTTATTGGTATTATTATTATTAATATTCTGAACGCTTCCAGTCAGGACCATTCGGAAGGGCGTGCTGATTACAAAAACCAATGACCGTCCTGTTAAAATCTTCGGGTTTGAGAGTAGCGTTGGCATCATTTCACCATGGGCCCCTATAACCAGAACCACTATCCTCACAGAATGGTCTGGATAGAGTCTGCGGAGTTCGAAGAGTAAATCTCGATAGCTCGTCCGTTTCTCCTCCTCTTTTCGCCCGATACTCTATGACTTATATCGTTTTCTGCTGACGGTCGTGGAGGACTTCATCAGGCTTGTTGGCTTGTATTTGCCTGAGGGTGGGCTTTCCGTCGAGCAGGCTCCAACTCGCAACGCTCGATGTCGAATACGAGACCAAGTTCTTCGGCTGCGCGGACTGGTGTCTTGAAAAGGAACGCTTTCTTCCCTGTGATCTCATGGTCTTCGATCATGCAGAGGAGAGAATATCGAAGCTGCTGATGACTTCACAGGCTACATCCAGCACCATCCTGTTATGTAGACACTCCAAACTCAGGAGTCCACGGCTCCCGGGTATCGCGGGAGGTACAACCGTGGAACGGACGATTTCGGATGCAAACTACGATGTAGGTGCATAATTTTGCGAGTCTTCTCGTCATTTCCACGTAGCTCTTTCAGTATCCACTTCACCTCCCCAGAGGAGTAGATTAGTATCGGAACGGCAAGCATGTTGGTGGCTGGCAAAAACTTTCTTCATGCCTGGCAGCTCTAATGACCAGATCTGCCGGAATATCTGCTGATACTTGCCGCGGAGAGCGCCGCTACTCCTTGGATGCAACGTTGTAGGTAGGTATACGCCTCTCCGGCATCCAGTTGGCGGAGGATGCTTTCATCTACCAGCTGCGTCCTATCTGTAATCCTCGCAGGATGAACCAGTTCACATTTATTTATGCCGAATTTCATACCGATAGCCTTCTTGTACTCTTGCACCACCCTTAGTGATTGCTGCAGATCTCCTTCGCCCGAGGCATCAAGCTTCAGGTCATGCATAGAAAATAGAGTGACCCTATGCCTCCGGTCTCCAGGGATGCCACCGTTGTAACCACGGGTTTTTATGAGCGCAACGGATAATGTCATGAGTGAGATGATAAAAGGAAAGTGCTGAGGGGATCCCCTTGGAACACACCTCTCCTGAAGATAACCAGTGCCAATTGGACTTTGGCTCCACCTCATGTTATGGTAAAGCGAGGGTCCTCTAGAGTGTTATCAATTGTTCAATACATCTCACCATTTGATCAGGTACCGTAAGGCATCTGAACAAATGCAAGATCAACTCATGCGATGTTGAATCAAATGCCTTGCAGTAATCGATCCAAACCATCGGAAGGTTGCGAGTCCTGAGTGATAAATCTATCGATCAGTAGATTCTCCTTGTAGCCAGCTAAACTTTTTTTATAATATTCCTGTGGATATATCCGTTCGTACACCGTGTCAACCGCGAGGAGTATTCGCGTGTACAAATGCGGGTAAACAATTTGTAGCACGTGCAAGCATAATATCGGTCTGTAATTCTTGGGCTCAGACAAATCTCCATTTCTGTAGAGCAGCACGGTTCACCCCTCGACAAAACAAGCCAGAATCTGCTGCTCTCCCCTAAGTTGAAAACTCTGTCCAAGTGGTGGTGGGTACTAGGGAAGATTTTCCACCACAAGTTGCTCAACCCATCTGGGCCTGGAGCAGCGAAGTTATTCGAGCACTGTAGATCTCTCAGAACTTCTTCCGGGGTTATCGGTTGGCGCAGTTCATTGCGATGAGGCTGCTGAAACCTCCTGCAGAAGGCTTCAAACTGCGTAAGGGCTGGAGTGTCTCTGTTGAGTGGCTGCGGATTTTCGGTGATCTCCTACCAGAAGTTGAGCAACTGATCAGCGGTCAGCAGGTTTTCTACAATAAGCGGTGGTTGCTGGAAAAAGCGGGAGGGTTCCTAGCGGAACTGTTTGTTTTCCGCATTTCCTCTCGCTCGCCGTACTAGTGACCTTTACGCAGCTACTAGCATTTGTATCCTATCAAGGCAGTGTTATTTGTTAACAACACTCCTTGATTCAATGTGTGATGTACTAGTCGCAACTTAGCTGCAATTCGCCGCACCGTTAGCGCAAATAGCCTATTGGCAAATACGTTCTCCATCACACATTGGATACGAGATGCGTGTTGTCTCGCCGACTTGATTTTGGCTTCCATCTTCTGTATGCGTCGCTCATGTTTTTCAGTCGGAGACCCATAACTCTGCGTATCCGCGCGGGAAAGCACGAGAGCTGCGTCATACATGGCAGTGTTGATTTGCCAGATGTCAGCCTCTTCTGGAAGCGCTCCACGAACCTCTGCATAAACTCGAGCCAGGTCTTGATGCTTCAGGGGCTTCAAAGTTTGGAGCACCCTGCGTGTTCTGATACCCTCTATTGGTGGTATATTGATATCTGCCACCTCTTCAACTGGTTCGACTCATGGCACTTCTGCCATTTCGGCGACTTCGTTAACCTGCCTAGGAGGAGGTCTCACATAACCACGATCACGAAGGTGGGATACATAATCCCGTAGATTCTGAGTGAAGGATGTGGCATACATACTCTGGGTATGCTACGCACTACAAAGCATGCATTCGTGCCATTTATCCCCTTCGGGTGGGCTCGCTAGTCTCATAGCAACGCAGAAGAGCGTCTGTCCACTCAGAACGTTGTCCATTGCGTAGGTCGTCATCAGGCTGACGGTCTATTTGGGTCCCACCACCTTACTATTAACCTCCATTTGGATGGGGTTGGTTATGGAAGCCCTGTCTCCTTCTTTTAGGAACCACAGTTTTGGTCCTGCGAGGGGGTTAGCCTAGCAGGACCACGGCCAACACCAGAGGTGAAGTTTGTTTTTTTCTCCCGGATACGCTTGAGCTTCTGGTCCGATTGTGCATCCTTGGCTGAGTTAAGTGGTGGCGCCACTCATCAAGGTCATTGCTGGTGTTGTTTGACCTACCCTGCTTATTATTATTATCATTATTCCAACACTTTTTGGTATTCCCTGTATAATTCTTAATTTTCTGTGCTTCTCCGTTAACAGGGGCGCACTTAGAAAATCCTGGGCCAATTTATGGAACCTGGTGCATGCCATCTTCTGACATGACATTTGTCATTTGGAAGCTTTATATTTTGAGCAGAATCGTTGTCTGGGCTGTTTCAAATGACTATTATAGAGATTTCACGATAAGCAAGATTATTTATAGAGTTGGTTGAATCACCTACTTATGCTGAAATTGATCTTTTCTCTGATTTTTTGTGGCAGAGAAATGATTTTAAGACAATTTCATTTTATTCTTGCCGTAACTACTCAGCAAATTATATAGCATAATTCTCTATTTTTCGTCCTTTTGTTTCAGGAGTGTTTAGTTTGAAACGCTACGTGGAAACGTTGTTAAGAAGCCTTTCGTTGGGAATGTTACATGAAAACCATGCACAGAAGCGTTTCGTTCGGAACGTTACATGAAAACGTTGCACCGAAGTGTTTCGTTCTGAAAGTTGCATGGAAACGTTGCACAGAAGCGTTTCATTCAGAACGTTATATGAAAACGTTGCACAGAAGTGTTTCGTTTGGAAAGTTACATGAAAACGTTGCGCAGAAGCGTTTCATTCAGAACGTTACATGAAAACGTTGCACAGAAGTGTTTCGTTCTCAAAGTTACGTGAAAACGATGCGCAGAAGCGTTTCATTCAGAACGTTACATGAAAACGTTGCACAGAAGTGTTTCAGTTGAAACCTCACATGAAAACGTCGCACAGAAGTGTTTCGTTACATGAAAACGTTGCACACAAGCGTTTCGTTCGGAATGTTACATGGAAACGTTGCACAGAGGTGTGTTTCGTTTAGAACGTTACATGAAAACGTTGCAAATAAGCGTATGCGTATGCTTATTTCAAAATGGACGACAGTTAAATATTTCAGATTGATATCTATTGAGATATACCGCTGACTTCAACTTCTCGAGTGTGTTTACTGACGCCATATACAAGCCTTGCGTAAAACCATCTATAGGTTGTTAATCAACAAATAATGCCCATATTTTTGTTGATAGAATAATTGGATCAAAAATATTCCAATGTATTTTGGTGATCATGGAATATTGTATGACTGATTCTTGAGAATAATGCTTGAATACCCGTGGGCTTTTATTTTGAAAATAATATAATGAAATCACTTACCACTTTCGTGTCCTGAATTATTTGTTGAAATGTCCTTAAATTATCTCTTTGGCATAACCCACTTCCAACGATTATCACAGCATAAATTAATAATGAATTCATTGTTAAACCAAAACTCATTTTTATTCCTAACTAATATCATCTAACTGCCGACGACGACTATGGCTCTTACTTCCATGATTTAGGTTTTCTTCACTAGCCTGAAAGAAAAAGATCAAAAAATTCAACCAATTTGACTCAAACTTCCCAAGATTTGGAAAAGGGGAAAGTGTGAAAGATGGAGTTAACAGAGTAAGAGGAAAAATTTGTATTCCTCATGAGCAGATCTCAAAATACGACTAGTGATTAATCGAATGTTTTTTCCATTATGAAATTATAATATTATATATGCCATAACTCATAAGAGAAGAACAATTGTATAAACTGACTGATTCAATTATTATCATTCAGGTTATTTTCTTCAACAATTACTTAAAAATCTGATATCTCAGGAGCATAATTATTCACAAAAATATTCAAAATTTCACACTATTTTTGTGTGAACTCTACGTAACTAAATTCAATTTCCGCACTTATTGAAGTGGAAAATTGTACACAAATGTGTCCATCAACTGAATATTATTCATCGATTCTGAAATAATCATCACTAAAGTTGAAATGTCATAGTTTCTCTATGTTTGTGTAAACCTCGAAATCTACGATCACAAGTTGTGGGTCTCAAATATTCCTAGGGCTACTCATTATTCTCAAGTAATCTAATTGAAATTGAATAAAATGAAATCAATCTGATTGCCTTCTGGACCAATTCATCTCCATAATCCTTGAACATTCAAAATCCAGATCCTGAACACTTCTGAAAATACAAAAGTCCACTCATCTATAAAACAAAAGTACAATCTGATTGAGAATATTATGATACTAAGGATTATCCATTAGGTGATTATTAGGAATGAGACCAAGTAGAACGGATATTATATCCATAACCTGTTTACTTTCAACAAAGGAGAATTATTTAAGTTGATCTGATCATTGAGCAAGTATTGCGACTTTTTGCATTTATTAATTTCTGAACTTTCCAAAAGGTGGAGTTTATAACCTTTCTTTTCTGTAAGTAATATTCCGAAACAAAATAATATTTTTCAGTAAATATGTGAGTAGCAAAAGTTGAATTTGTTTTTCCATTGACGAAAAAGATCCTTTGTTCTGATAATCGTTTCTTAAATGTTCTGTCTGTTTGGCCCTTGCAAAAACTCCGGATTTATCGGATTTCTCAGTATTGTCCTTATTGTTCTGGATAAATCCACACAAATTATGATCTGTTCTATATGTGATATTAATATTGTTTTTACCCAAGTTTTTTTTTTCGGTAGGATGGCCTAAATAGGTGCTTCGTGTTGGGTGGAAAATACTTCTATTACATCCTTTATATAAAGTTTTCTTGAAAGAATATTATCCATGAGGTTTGAACTATGACCGTTATCAATGGCAATTTCTTTAATTTTATTCAATTCTTTGTTGAAAGTTTCTTCTGAAAAGAAATGTTAAATAATCTAATGTATTGTGATGTCTGAATATTATGTTTTATGGAACATTTAAAAATTATGTTTATTACTCATTTTTGTTATAGTCAGGTCTTAGAAGTTTATGGAATTAACGGTTTCCATTTTATTTGTGGATTCAATTGAAGAGTGAATTGCATTGATGAAGTGTACCAGTAATGAATATTATTGGATTGGTGCCATTATCAGAGTTAATTATTGTGTGGTGTATTTGAAGTACAATAAAGGAACAAAGGTTGGTCCAGTATTTCAATAAAGACGGACCCAGTCTTTTGTAACAATTTTCTCGCCGATCATGATCCTCGAAAACCCAAAATTACCATTTGTTCGGAAGTTTATATAATAATGGTTTATTTACGAGGAGATATTCATAAAAATACTACATACCAAGATATAGTAAATAAACTTAATAAAATCCACTAAAGGTCGAGCCTTAATGTGGAGATATTTACATGAGAAAAACAGTTTAGTGATAAAATGAAGAAGAAAGAAAACAGTATAATAATAATCAGGAAAATATCAAGGAGTGCCAATAGTAGGAATAGTGTCTACAGAAATATTAGTGGTGCTATCGTGGTGGTCTGGGATTTTAGATCCGATTTGTACTGATGAATATATATATATATATATATATATATATATATATATATATATATATATATATATATATATATATATATATAGGTAAAGCATATTTCTTGGGTTTTGGTTCGTTTGAGAAATTAACTATTTCTTCTATTTAAACATAGAATAGGCAGCCTAATTGAAAAAATACGATTACGTTTCGCCTGTGGGCCTCCAGGCTTCATCGGATTACAGCTACAATAAATATAACGTTAAGGTATGTTAAAATGTTGTTCGTAGAGGGGATGGGGTAATAGCGCGCATGGAGCAATAGCATTTTAACCCGTTTCTTACAAAGTATGGTAGGTGGCGCAACGACATTACTATGCGAGGATGCAATCATAGTCAAGATAGTCAGTTCTCGTTCGTTATGCAGCCGTTCTGCATGGATTTTTTTTAAATATAAAATTGTTTTGGCGACATCCGTTTGAGTTCTCACCGATAATTTTTGAAGTGGTCAAAAAAAAATGTAATTGTTAACTTTTTCTAATCTTGATATTGGTTGAATTGGTTGTCTGTCCTTTTTTTCAGTTTTTCGTGACATCCAGTGTACTTTCGTAAATAATTGTAGATGTTTTAAACATATTTTGTTACAAATACGAACGGGGAAATATCATGTTTTTTATTTGGGGTATTAGCGAGTCAGCGCTATTGCCCCAATAATCAGCATGTAACAAGTAATGGGACTGAAGCAAAAAAACCATTGATGAACAGGAGAATGTTGCTACACCATCAACTCCACTGCACCAAGTAAACAACTGCACAATAATACAACTCCACCAAAAATGACAACATTGAATTCAAATCATGATGACGTTTTCAGTTTGCCAAAACCACAACCAACTGGTGACAAGAAAATAAAAAGAAATTTTAGAAAAAACCACTCAGGAATTTTCAGTTCTACTCCTATGATGGAGGAATTAGGACTTAAAGACACTAACAAAATTAGATGAAAGGAAAAAGAAGTCACCAGGGTCAAAAGGAGAACATCTCTAAAAGATCAAAATCAAAAACGAGTTTTGAAAAATCAGAACAAAAAACAAGCAAAAACTAAACAGAAGAAACCAACAAAAAAAAAAGACAGTGATTTGAAAGATGAAGAAATTGTTATTCCATTTTCTGATGACGAAGTTGTAAGTGAGGATGGCGTGGAACAGCCTGCCGACCGAAGTTCCAAAGGAGAACGATTACGTGTTAAAAATACGCGAAAACAATATTGTTTATTACGTTAGAGAAATCTTGACTGACAAAGATAAAAACGATAAATTTGAAATTTCGTTTGTCCGCAAAAGTATTAAAATTCATAATGAATTCATCATACCTAATGTATCAGACATTGCACCCATCCCACTAACTAATATTGAAATTGAGTTTCCAGAACCAGGTTTCCATGGGATGACTAAGCGACAACAGTCGTGCTTAGATTTTGGGTTGTCATTTGGCACATTGGAAGTCAATTGAGTTCAACTCATACTAATTTGATTCTTATGTCAATGAGATTCAATTTTAATTTTTTGGAATAAAGATTCTTATTTAGATGTCTGTGATATAACTATAATGATACGTCTAAGGTTTTTTTTATTCTTTAGACTAAAAATTTGTTGTCTAATTATTTCCGTTTGCCATTTGAATGACATACTAGTGGATATGAGGCCAATGCGTGTAAACTATATGCTATTGCCCTACCCATCTGGGACAACAGCGTTTTTGGTGAAAAAAGTTAAATCAATATATTCACTAAAATCAACTGCGAATGGCTGGTTTTGCCATCATTTCAATTACGTCAGAGTAACTGAAGTATGTTTGCTGAATTTGAACAAAAAATTCGAATAACAATTTTTTTTACGTTAAAAAGGAAAAAAGCGAGCGCTATTACTCCATCTTCCCATATTTACCTTCAAAAACAAGTTGAAAGAGGGGATAGGTACTTTTTCCAATTTGTTTTATCCATCATTTTTGTTCGTTTCATCATTATGATGAATGGATATCATTAAAACAGATATTTCTGATTTTCTATTACATTTAGGAAATGCGTGATGTTTTTTTCATAGGGATTGTTCGGTGGCGTTAGTTAACTGGTTTACGTTTGACAATTGGCGTGACGTACCAGTTCGCTTTGGTGTGTTCGTTTGTGTTGAGTGTGGGTGGAAGGTTCTATTGGTTTGTTCCAATTGATTAGTTTTTGTTTTCTGGTGGTGCTAAAAACAGTGGGATTTCTATAGTTTTCAAATATGTAGGCTTTGGTGTTTTTCCTTTTTTGGCAAATGCAAACAAGGAGGATGTCAAAATAAAATATGTTTTCTTCGTTCAGAGCATGATTGTTTTTCAATATAAATCATTTCTAGAAACTCTCTCCTTTGTATTCCTTTCTGTGGCTAGAACTTTCGTGGTGTCATATTCAAAATCGTGATTTGTATCTCTTTTGTGTTTGTTGAGTGCACTTGCACAATTTTTTATATATTTGTGCGCTTTCATTCTGTTTACGATGTATTGAGAGGTTTGGCCTATATTGACATGTTCACAATTCGGATTGTTGCACGGAATTTTGTATACTACATAGCTGTTTTTTCCTTTTGAGTGTTTTGTCTTCAGCTTTGAAGATATTATTTTGTTCAATTTGTAGTGACCTTCATGTCCTATGCTTAGATTGTAGGGTTTCACCATGTATTTTATTCTGAGAGGCCCTGTATGTACCAACAAAAAACGATAAAAATTATAGATAAAACAAAATGGAAACAGTACATGTCACCATTTAAACCTATTTTGGGAGGCAAATAAAAACATGTTAACATACCTAACTTAACTTTATATTTATTGTAGCTGTAATTTAATGAAACCTGGGGTTTCCCAGGCGAAACTCAATTGCACCTTTTTGAGGCATGTTTGAATAGAAGAATTAGTTAGTTTTTCAAACGAACCAAAACCCTAGAAATCTGCTTCACCTACTATGCTACATGTACGTGAAAATTATATATATATATATATATATATATATATATATATATATATATATATATATATATATATATATATATATATATATATATATATATATATATATATAGCATAGTAGGTGAAGCAGATTTATTGGGTTTAAATATATATATATATATATTCAGGTATTCAATACAATTCCTAGGCAACCTATGAAATATCTAAATCATTCTGGTAATGTATAAAATATTATAATCATGATTTACCTAGGTATTTTGTATAATGCCAACGCACAGGCGGCAATATGTTCGAAAAGTATTTGAGGGGTTAGCAAAAATTATTGAGTGAAGCTGACTTTGCAGATTGATATATGACACTCCGATCTCTTGCAAACTTAGAATATAGAGAAACGGGCAAGAGATTCGTCCAATGCAGCTGTAAACATCACTGTGATACTAGGAGTTGCTTATGTCTCAAAAAAAGTATCCTATACACCAAATACTTCAAAATGTCACAACGGTTCTTCATGTAAAAATAAGTATTCAATGAATTACCGAATTGACACCTGACTGAACTACTTTGAATTTGAGAAAATTTTTTAATGTTTAAGTTGTTTGTCATTCCATACTCCACCTAATCCCTTAGTGGCATTCTAAAGAATCACTAAATATTATATAATACCGAGACAAAGTATGTTATACTTGATTAGATATGTTATATTATGAATAAAGCCTTCCCATCAATATCAAGTCAGCAGTGTCAGCGGAATATAGTATTTCATTTCTCACAAGTTGCATTGCTGACACCGCTGGCCAGAAGTCATAACCCAGACAGCACGGAATATTCCTAGAATATTCTCTGAATATCCGAAAAGAGAAAAGTATATTCCGAATATACATGGAATCTTCCTAGAATATTCACATGTCTCTAGCATATTCCAGGAATACTCCAATATGCATATTCCTGTAATATTCTCGGGAGAATGTACCACGAATATTCTCGTGAGAATATTCCCGTATGAATATTCATAGAATATTCCTGTGTGAATATTCATGGGATAATTATGTATGAATATTCATAGAATAATCAAAATTGAATATTCTGTATTGTATATTCATAGAATATTTTTCCTTATTCATATGGAATGAACACCAATAACCATTTTCGAGTTCAAAATATGGAAAAAGTATGAGAAAAAGTGCGAATAGATGTATTCGATTTACAAACAGAGTTTTTGTTCAGACAAGCTGACAACTGCTGGCTGACTACTGTACTGACCAGATTACAATTGGTCGGAAAATATCGAGGTGCACTTTCATGACCAATCAAAATCATTCCGCGCGCGTCAGCGTCTGTCGTTCATCCGATAGTCGTAGTTCAACCCGATGGCAGAGCTGTAGAGTTGAATGCATTTTAAATTGAAATTTTACATATTTTTTTTTTTACTTTTGCATATTTGTATGTGAGACTGTGTTTGGAATTGTTTAACAAATATTCTTAACAATCACCACAGTGTGCTAACTACACTTTTATGTTACCATTCATTCCATTCCATGAAAATTTCATTTGTATATCACTGATCATTCCATTTTCAAGGCGTTTTCTACAAAATACCTGAAAGAAAAAGAAGCAGTGCTTGGTATAAGGAAGTACACTAGGAAACTGAAAATATTCTTAATGCAATTTTCACACAATCTCCGTCACAGCATGCAAAAGGACAGTAAAGTAATCAAGTTGAAACTATTAGTGATAGAATGGATTCAAGTTTTTCTGATTCAAATAGCAGTAGTTCGATCTTGCAATTCTTGTTTTTCAGAGATATCCTCGTAGTGACAGAAGAAACGGGTTAATGAAATATGTGTTATTATTATTATAACTATATAGAAATTCATGTTGTTTTATTTCATTGTAGGGGAGGGGTGCGCAGTCTGCGGAAATAAAATGTTTTTTTTTCTGAGTGGAACCACAAATACTCTGAGGAATACTATTACGTACTACACTACTACATAATTTTTGAAATCAAGTTTTGTTTCTTGGCGAATGTAAGCAAATACATTTCTTGAATTGTTAGACATGATTGTGGAAGTTCATATTATTGATGTAAGAGTGCCATTCAAGATTTTATATTTGAGAATACCCATGTGGGAAAACATTTGTATTTTTCTTTATTTTCCTAATTTCTGAAATATCAGGGAATGATTATTTAGTTCTGAAAACCCCTCAGGATATTTGGGAAATATTACTATCATATTCCTGAATTACTTTGAATATTCTCGGAATATTCATATACTATGTTCATGGAATATTCTAGGATTATCCTCTCTGGAATATTCATGGAATATTGTAGGTAGTATTCTTTCTGGAATATTCATGGAATATTCTGGATATTCCTGGAATATTGCTCATGGAATATTCAAGGAATATCTAAAAAAAATGCCCACCAGCACATTCTAGGAATATTCCAGGAAAGATATGTATAACCCTGGCACATTTAAGTATATTCCAATATCCCAAAAAAATATTCTCTGAATATTCATGGGATATTCAGTGCTGTCTGGGAAAGGACCCTGCGTGGTCTCACGACTATTATTATTCATTTAAATTTCATTGAGTCTAGTTAGTTAATTGCAAGTAGTCATAGAAAACACTTTGTATTTTCCTAAATAAAAGAAGTATTGTTTTCAAAGTTGTGTACCATTTGAAAAAAAAAATCGAAGATACAAAGATAACAATTGGCGCAGTCGTAGTATGATAACTTTGCTAGAAAAAGGACACCCTAACTAGTGGCGGCGGATTCCAATCTCTCAACAGGTAAAGGACCAAGAACTCCCAGAGAAGTCATCACTTGAAGAAAAAACAACGAAAGGAACAGCTCGTGGAACCTCTGGTTGGACAACTTCGAAAACAAGACCCAACGGAATGTGTATCGTGCTATTGAATTTCAATTTTAAATCATCTCGTTTGTCGATTCACAATTTCATTTCCAGTAAAAATCATACTCATTGATTATTTCCTGTTTTAGAAAATAATTCCGATAATTGTACAGCCAATTGACAGAGAATAAATCGTACTGTTCGATTATTTAAATTTGTGATATCGCAATTCAATAATTTTTGATACCATATGCCTGAGCGTAATGATAATGATGTAAATCAACCATACATCGAACCTTATAAGTTATCTGAAGTATTTTAGCAGACCGAAAGAGCTTTATTAGTGATTCAGATAAAAAACAAATTGAGAGGTAGAGCTGCACAGTTAATTAGTTCTAGAAACCCTGGAACACATCATGAAATGAAACATTCATTGAATCTATACTTTGGAAATTCCCGCGATCTCACTTCATTGATTCACGACCTCCAACGCATTGAACAATTGGCAAATTAATTGCCTTTGACATTGTTCAATAGCCATCAAGTTCCCAATGAAAAAATGTACGCTTGTGTTTAAAAATCTGCTCTTTCTGTAGGAAAAAAACAAGCGCATTTGATACGCTTTCAACTGGACTCGAACCACGTATAGGTCAAGACATACGTGCCTCAAATCCGGTTGATTTACTTGAAGCCCACATTGAAATTTGGAGAGATATGCAGTTATTTCAGTTCGAAAATCAGAAAAATCGCCAACCTCAACGATCAGAAGAAATCAATCACCTCCACCTCAAAGATCTTGCTATAGTTGTGGTCGTTTGGTTCACACTTCCAACGAATGTCGATCCAGGCAGCAAAATGGTCAACCGAATACTCAAAATTTCTCCCCAAATTCTTCTCGAAATTTGAATCAGAACTTTCCGAAACAACCGAACTATCAACCTAACCAACAACAGAATAGACCACAAAATAATTTCCAAGTCCAATCAAGACCTCAATTCCAGAATCCACCACAATCTCGTCTACAGTTCCATAATCAAGCTCAGCCTCGACCAACTGTCAACTAATTATCCAAACTATTCCAATCACCAGCAAAGAGCTCATTCCATGAGACATTAAAACCAGAATTATCATACCGCTGATAACCCAAATCAGGAATTCAATGATTATTACCCCACCCATAACGATAACTATACTGATAGTAATCAAAGACACCAATATGATCAGTATAACCAATACGATGAAACACAAATGCTAGACGACCCCTCAACTTATCAGGATTTTCTGTCACTACCAAACACGAACCACCAACCGATTCAATCCCCAGAAATCAACCAACCGATTGAACCAATATCGGAAATTCAAAGGCGAATCCAATCCCTGAACATCATAGATTATCATCCAGATCTAAACCACCTGGAGCCATTCTGCATGTGAGTTCCCTGTACTCTGTAAATTCCAAAAATCTTAATTATATCAAAGTCATAACAAATACATTCAAAATACTAATCGATACTGAAGCAGATATATCAGTTTTCAAGCTCAAAACATGCGAAAAATACCACCATAGATTCCCAGGAAACGTCACCACACAGGGTATAACTGACGAAAAAATAATCATAAATGAATCTACTTTAATTGATTTTGAACAAGACGATCCCCCCAAGATATATATCAATAATTTAGATATTGACTTTGATGGATTACTTGGATCAGATTTCTTATAACATAACTAAGTGCATAGTAGACTTGAAAAATAAGCAATTGGTAACAGATTTTGAAATCGTCCCATTATTCAAAATTTCGGAACATCAAAAAATCAAATCAAATCGATATTGAATACCGCGTAGAGGGAAGTTTTATACTTGAATGCGATCTTAGGAATACTGACGCTATACTGCTAGCGCAGGAGAAAGCAACAGTAAGATTACCAAATGCTCTAGTAGAAAATTACAATAATGGATTATTCTACACTTCGGTTATTAACAGTAATGCAATCTCTAAACACATTGACTTTTCAGACATCAAACAAGAACCCTTTTCAATACGCAAAACTATATTGAACCTCAACCCGACAGACTATGAAATTAACAAATCACCTTCCATTGATCGAATCGAAGGAATGAAAGACCAATTGAGAACTGATCACCTCAACGAAGGGGAAAACCTGATGATTACCGATTTATGTCTACGATTTGAGGACATGTTCTACCTAGAGGGTGATAACCTTACGTTTACCAATGAAATCAAGCATGGTATCGAAACAAAAGATGCTAGGCCAATCTTTACCAAATCTCACAGGTACCCGCAGGTACACAAAGAGAAGATAAGATCCCAGATTTCCAAAATGTTGTCTCAAGGCATTTCAATTTCACCGTGGTTATCACCTGTGTGGGTACTTTCCAAGAAAATGGATGCCTCGGGAAAACAAAAGTGGACAGTGGTAATCGATAACCGAAAACTAAACGAGCTGACAAGCTGACGAGCTGCCCAACATATCAGATCTTCCAGATCAGCTTGGCAAATGCCAATATTTCACGACTTTCGATGTGGCATCAGGATTTCCCCAGATGTAGATCAAACCTAGGGACTTACAAAAGACAGACTTTTCCGTTGAAAATGTCCACTATGATTACGTGTGTATGCCATTTGGATTGAAGAATGCTCCATCAAGTTTTCAGCGTGTGATGGGCAACATTCTTTTGGGTATACAAAACGAAGGATGCCTCGTCTACATGGACGAAATCATCGTTTATTCACCCACCATCCATGAACATATAATGAGACTCACAGAAGTGTTCAAAAGACTTCAAAAGGCCAACCTCAAGATTCAGCCAGATTAATGCGAATTCTTGAGAAACAAAGTAGCTTATCTTGGGCATATTATAACCCAAGATGGAGTTAAACCGAACCCTTCTAAAGTAGAATGCATCCAAAATTTTCCGGAAACCAAAACACAAAAAGAAATTAAGTCATTTTCAGGACTAGCCGGTTACTACCAACAATTCCCACAAATTATCATGCTGACACCGCTGCCAGAAGGTATGAAGAGACCCTGCGTGATCTCACGATAATTATTGTTCATTTATATTTCATTCAGTCTGGTAAGTTAGTTGCAAGTAGTTTTAGAGAAGTCTCTATATTTTCCTGAATAGAGTTGTGTACCATTAAAAAAAAAAAACAAATATACGAAGATAACAAATATATTGATTTTTATACTTTACCTACGAAAGAACGGTATTTTACAGAATAACTAGGTTAGCTATTGAATACCTGAATTATATAGATTTCTGCTAACATATTTGTAAATGGAATATACCGATTCTTGTAGACAAAATAGAGGCCATATTTTCCAACCAGGTGGAACGAAATTTGGCAAAAAATACATTTCATCATCAATACCTCAGAGAAGTCCAATCAGTTCAGTAGTTTCAAAATGGTATCTGATCAAAGATTGGAAAAAATCTAAATCTCAATTTCATACTGATATTGAAAACTATATATATATTCCTTTCGATAGAGCTTTATGAGCTCCACAACTTTCATACGAAAATATTTTTTCTGATATGTACACACAAATAAGACACAAATAAGAAATACTGTCTATTAAAACCCAGATAATGCCAAAACTTTTTTTTTGAAATATTCATTCAAATTTTAAATCTTGGTCCTGAAGGTGACCCAAAATTGATATTTTAAGTAATTTTTGCATTTCAATATTGGGTTTTTTCTGAAAACGGTGTTCTTCTGAAAGAGCGGTGGCAAAATCACCACCACTTTGAATTAAAATTAAACGAATTTTGAAGATATGGTTTATTATGTTGTATTAAATAATGGAAATGGAGTTGAATTGTGATGTATGATAGCTGAGAAAGCAATTTTTTGGATGCCATGTAATGGAACATTTTTGACAAAAAAAATTACAATTTTTATGACAGACATTACATCATGTCTGCTTTTCCTGATATACAATCAAATGATCTAATCTATCATATCGAGATGTTTCATGAAGATTTGCGGACTGACGGCTAGGACCTTTTTTTTGTTATTTTTTCAAATGTCTCCAAAATTGAAGTTGCCACTGACTGTCTAAATCTAAGGTGATTTTTTTTCCGCCTCCATTTCTATATTATATTTGCCAAGCATTTTGTTCGGCCATGTCTAGACAGTGAGATATTAGTGGAAAATACCACTTCTTACCTCTTATATGAGTTCTATAGAGGCTAATATTTTGATCAGCCCTGTCAAACGCACTCATGTTCTCATTGTTCATTTTTATTGCATTTGGTTGCGGTACGTGAATCGTTTTCTTCTCTTTCTGGGAAAATCTTTTTACTGGGAGGGTAGGCATTATTTTGGTATGATTTGAAGCAATAGTTACCACGCTGTTATCGCACCACTTGCATAGAGATATAGAATTTGTATCAGAAGATACAAATTCAAATGTACCGCGTTCTTTTTTCTTCAAAACTGATGAGCGAGATAAAGGACAGTCTTTACCAACTCGATTTCCTCTCATTGTGCCCGTACCTTTCAGACCCATAATTTTCAGTTCTTTCAGAAGATGGAGGGGAGTGAAAAAGTTGTCAAAAACTAAATGAAAAGGGACATTCTTAGAATACTCTTTTTGAAGTACTTCTGCAAATTCTAACACCACCGTAGCACCTAGGCCAAGATCCTTATACCTATTCGAGGGGACATTGGTTTAACCCAGATAGAGTTCAAACCATTCAATATACCCTGCTACAGTTGTTCCCACCCATAATTTATAGCCCCATCTAATTGGATTTCCTTTTATAAATTGTTTCGAACCATGATGCCCAAAATAAGGTACCATAGATTCGTCAATGCTGTGTGTCACTTCACATGATGACATATCTATAAATGTTTTATTGGGAATATCAAAAAAAGGTCGTAGTTTGGCAAATTTATCATTGGCGGGTAAGTCAGCATTATTACAACAATGAATATTTTGCATAATAAAATTAAATCTATTTCTAGATATCGCTTCGCAAACCAGAATATTATTAGTGTCTCGACAATTTTCCCAATACATCGATCTCCTTGTGGAAAGAATAGCCAAAAAACAACAAATCTTGTTGTAGGTAATATCTCCAATTCGATTATGTGAATAAGCATACATATATGAGTACTTTACCAGCATCCCGATGACTCCATTATCAAAAAATAAGAAAAATGCATCGAGAGGAGTGTACATTTGTTTTGGTCCATATGTTGGGAGGAAAGGAGGAACGTCGGAGTCGATATCGATATCTTTATTATTCCATTTGTAAGTTCGCTTTTTCTTCCGAACTGTGCTTTCAATAATCCTTGAGTCAAAAGTGGACAATGGCAAGTCATCCTCACTATCCGAAGAGTCTCTTATTACAGACATACCAGCTGCTTCGGTATCGTCCTGCGAAACATCAGCTTCGGCACGTAACTGGCGCCCTGGAAGATTACACATTTGTACGTTTTCTTCATCCCCAGAGTCTTCGTCAGTGTTATCGTCATTTGCATTCTCTGGAGGAAATATGAAAATATTATTGGGGGAGTCATTATCCAAATTCTCAACTTCGTCCAGTAATTCATGTAACGTTAGAGGCTTAGTCCAATACCTAAAAGAAAAAGGTAAATATGTAGTTGATTTTTCCACCGTTCTTTTGAAAGAACAGGCGAGTTATTAATTATAAAATTCGTTTAGCATACTTTATTATAACCTCACTTGTATTTCTACATTCAATTTGTACAATTTTTTGTCAAATTTGATAATATTATCCAATAAGAAGTAAAATAGGACACACTGTACATACCTTCTAGTATCCATGTCAGATCACTTATTATTTTAGCCTATATAAAATTGATTTTTCACTTGATTTGATCGAAATCACGAAAACAGCTGGTTAAAATAAGAAATGAATGTTATTCATTAAAACGTACTGGTGGCGTCATCTCTGATCAAATAGTTGAATATCAGTGAAAAGGAAATCTGTTATGTGTCTTTTAACAGAACAGTGGCAATATCTGGGTTTTAATGAACTGATGGCAATTTCAAAATAATATATAAATTATGAAATCTATCTTTCCGATTGGCCGCGCCATCGTGTTTCATTTGTTTTTGTTAGTCCTAGTGTGTGAGATTTTTTCAATTCTAATGAATGAATATATTCCCTGTGAAAACCGTTAGAGATGCTAACATATTAAAAAATTCCATGGGATTTGATGGAGTATCGAGGACGGATGTTAGTTTTTTGCTATTGTACCATAAGAATTATTTAGGATATTGGGTCTTCTCTACTCTACTGACCTCTTCTGGAAACTATGGCTCAGTTTTCCTCAAATTAATTTTTCGTTTCCTCAATTTCAATTATATATTATTATTAAAACATTTCATTGAAAAAATCATACACATATCCTTTCATTAGTGTATGTAATGATCTCAAATTGTTGGTGGATATTCTTATCAACGTTTTTTTGTTCTCAATTTTTTTAACGGGAAATCCTTCTTCAAATTCTTGAAAACCACTCATAGAATCTCTCAAATACGGAACTACTTTCAACAGAATCTGAACTTATTTATGTTTGAATTTATGAATTTTTTTTTGCTTTATATTCTTCATATAAATTTCAGGACATGTAGTCTATAGTAGTAGATGAATATCGTGAAATCCGTATGGGTTTTTCAACTAGCAATTTCAAGTTGTAGGATAACAGTCGAGTCTCTAGAGATTGAGTAGATATAGAGTTCTATCTATTATTGGTCATTGAAATCACCAGCTATAATAAGCTGGGAGTTTTCTGTTAGGTTGGTTTAGGTTTTTTTCGAGTGGGTAAATAACCGCTTCGTCCACTGCGACCTTTCTAGATCTATTGTGGCTCGATCCCAATTAAATTAGAGTTCACCTTCAGGTCTTTCGCTTCTGACGAATTCGGTGATGACGCTCGGTGATACCCTTTTCCAGGTCTTTGGGCTCACGCTGCCCGTGATCATACGGTAGAATCTGTTTCTTCTTCGTCTTTTAAGATGCACTCTTCAGTGACCTATCAGTAGTCCTGTTATGATCCTCAAGTTTTCCCAAATAATTTCTACCGGAGCTGCTGTTTTTCTCTCCGGAGGGTTGGTGTAAATGCCTTCGAATGGACTTTTCCCAATGTTTCATACTAGAACTCGCGTTTTTTCGCTCAAACTAGTCTGGAAACACGTACTCGGTTATGCTCTTCAATATTCCGAAAGAGGGGTCGGTACCAATGAACTCTTTCATAGTGCCTCCTTGTGCCAGAAGGTCGTCTCTCTCATTTCCTCTAAACACCTTCATGATCATGGACCCATGTATAGTAATTCGGTTGTCCCTGCTTAGGTTTCGAAGGGCTATCACGCAGTTCCATACTCATCTGGGTTCTATTCGACTCGATGTCAGAGCTTTCAGTGCTGTTCGGCTGTTCGACATGATTTCAATCGATTGATTATTTCTGTTTCTGTTTAGAATTTCTTGCAGGCAGAGTTCGATTGCACGAGCTTCTGCCTGGAATATTGTGGTGTACTGTCCCAGATTTACACTAAGGTCAAACTCTCGCTGTACTCTGTACGGTATTCCGTTTTGAAGCCGTCTGTGTATCATTGTAGATTGGCCCCTATGAGTTCCCGTTCTTTCATCTCCCATTAATCTCTTTCCGGAAGGAGTTCATAAGGTCTATCAAAGTTGTATAGGGAGATTATTGTATCTGATGGTATTGCCAGAATACGATTGGATTTAATCTCGATCTTGCGACAACTTCCCCCTTATTACTCACTGACCTCGACAGGTTTCTGTATAAACTCACTCTTGCCTTTTTTTCTGAGCAAATGTGCAAAGGAGGGATGTGGGGAAGGACTTTCATTGCTGCTCTCGAGGTGGTGGATATTGCCCCTGTTATGATCAGACACTCTTGCCTCTGGAGTTGAGTTTTTTGTGCCTCTTTGCTCCACCAGACCACCACTCCGTAGGTGACTATAGGTCTAACCACTGTGAGGTGAAGCCACAGCATTTGTCTGGGTTGCATTTCCAATGATTTCGCACAGATTCTTCCACAAGTCCATAGGGCTTGCCTTGCTTTCTTGGATACTTTTTATAGATGAGCAATCTACGTGAGTTTCTTGTCTAGAATTACAGCCAGGTATTTGACTTCTTCCTTGAATGGAATTGTTTTACCATGAAGGACCTCCTTCCTAAGTTATTCTAGTTTTCTCCTTCTGGAGAATGGTACTAGCACTGAGAGGCTCAACAAAATAATCCCCAATCTATTTAAATTAGTTATGACATTACAATAATGGGTTATTCAAACTTTTTGTATATATCGATGTTTGCAATATATTCCATCAATGATAAATCTCGTCCGCTATTTTGAAATTTTCTAATTTCGACAAAAAACTCACGATTTCCGACTCAAAAAGCCTCATATGCACCATACATCATAGAATTGCACCATAAATCACAGAAATTGTAGATCATTTTAAATTTGACCAGAAATTATGTTTTTCCAAAAATCTCTCAAATACCAATTTTTAATCGATTCTAACCGCGGATAACTGAAGACGTCCACCATTTTCATGCTGTCATCTTGGATTATTTTTTTTATATTACGCTGTCAAATTGCATTGTCACAGGCCATGTATATATGCCAAATTTGATTTGATAAGTGGATTTCAATTCCAATATTTTTCCCATATTCGTAAATTGATCAGAGAAATTCAATTAAAGCTTGTCTACAGTTCTACTTGTATTTACAAATATCCTGATAATCCAAGTCTCGACTTCTGAATTACGTCCAATATCTCTTCAATTTGATAAATTAGATTTCATTATATAATTGACCAAGTGTCGTGTCATTTGAAGATCAAAATGACGTGAGTTCTCACAAGCCAAAAGTTTGTTGCTAAATTTCATTAATGGATTATTCCGTTCGCTTTGTTCATGTTTTTACATTCTTAAAGAAAAAGAAAAATTATATAAACATAATTAAGAAAGCTTTCATATGAATGCACTGATAAATAAAAAACTATTTCTTCAATTGATTGACCTAGGTTATCTAAGAATACCTATTTTATATTTACGGCAAGCTTGAATCTGCTACTGACATAACCTAGGTCAAACAATCAAAGAAATAGTTTTTTCCTTTTTCATGCATTTGTATGAAAGCTTGTCTTAATTTTTTCAATAATGTTATTCAATTCTTTTGAGTCATTCATGAAATCCGTCATCTTATTGAATTCTGACCAGAATTGATAATCTCCGTCCCAAAAAAATCACATACCAGTTTTGAATGGAATCGGGCCATAATAACAAAACACGTCGCTATCTTGGAGCCGACATCTTGAATTCATGAATTTTGACAAACAAATCATGATATCCGACCACAAAAACCCCAAGATACCAATTTTTATTAGAATCGGTCTATAACCACAAAACTCGTCGCTATGTTGGTGCCGGCATCTTGAATTTATGAATTTTGACAAAAATGTCTGTTTCCGAAAACTCCCCACATACAACTCGCTGGCCATATTCGAGCCGCCATTTTGTTTTTCTCCAGCAAAAATTTCATAATGCATTGTCACGGGAATTATGAGCACCTGCCAAATTCCACGTTAATTGGACGACTAGAGGTGGGTCAAAATTCACTCGCAAAACTGAACTAATCATACATACAAATGTGAAGTTGAATAAAAGCTTGTATTGATGAAATTCACTGCCAAAAATAATCCAGTGCAGAAAGAGTGGAAAACAAAAACTAAAAGGCTTCGAAGTTTCATACCTTCTAGTTCTCCAGTTACTCGTACTGTCTGTGTGTTTCAGAAATGTATTCATCTGGTCAATATTTCCTGAAACATGAATGAAAAAATTCAAACATTCAAATAACGAACATTCTTCAATATAAACTACGCACTTTGTGTGGTTGTTAGCATAATTTGAATGCATAATTTCATTTCCCAAGACAAACACAAGCTTTCTTTTTTAGTAATGTTTCTTCCGACTGAATATTGAATATATTAACACATTAATTTGTTAATTGAATTACGAGAATCGAGAAAATAATTGTTGATAGAGGAAGGGCTTGGCACGTTTTGACACTGATATAACGGATATGTTAGATCGTACAGTGGCGGAACCAGTGACTTATATAGGCGAAATCGAAAGTCATACAAACAGCTCTTTGAGAATTGTTAAAATGAAAATTTCCCAATAAGTAAAAACGTTTGAAAACCAACGCCTGAAAAAAAAATAGCATTGTTCTGATTATGAAGGCTGGCTAGACGCTGTGGTGTCACACAATCAAAAATTCACCACACTAATTCACTTGCGATGACTAAAACCCTTATTACACTATGCCTTTTCGTGCCTATTTTTGTTTTTATTCTCAGGGCTATTTGTTGGCTAAATTTCCCCAAATAACTGGCAATATTACACCGTGCCTTCTTCATTATTGTTTCAGGCACTAGTTTCAGAGCTGCAAACATAAGGAAAATTGACATTTAACCTAAATGATTGAGTGATTTACTATACCTGGACTATTTGTTTCAACTTTTTCCTTACCTGGTACAAGATTTTTTCTTTTTTTCTGGCATACTGAACACAACGAAAACTATGTGATTGATTTCATTTATTTGTTGGTTATATCAAGTCCAATATATAATAACTGTGTTCGCAAACCTGACATTTCCACAAACGTCCTTGAAATCCCCCCGATTCAGGGGGAAAAATAGAACCAGTCCTATTTATTTTTGTGCCTGAAACAATCATCAAAATAGTCTCGCGCGCATGCGTATTTGTTTCAAATTTCAGCCACCGTCAGTCGGGCAGACAAATAGGCACGAAGAATGCATAGTGTTATTTCAAAATTGTGCCGATGGTGGTATAGTGAAAAACGTATATCAAGTGCTCCAAGTGTTTGAAACAAGTTATCAATACATCCTCTTCAGAAAAAAAAGTGCCTGCAGTAGTGTTTGTTATAACCCAGTGAAACCCTATAACTTGCAGTACGTAAGTAAAAATCATTACTTGCAATGTTATTCGTCTATCAAGTATAAACAATCCAACATCTGTCTGATACCATAAGGACCAAAGTCGCCTGAAGCTACTCAATATTAAATTCGGACGGAAGTTATTCCACCAAAGGCAGAAAATATCAATTTGAAATATGCCCATAGAAAACGAATTATCGAATAGAGAATTGTTTGATAAACTACTACAAGTAATGAAATCTGAAGGAGAAAAAACAAAAGAGGAAATAAAAAAATATATTTCGGATGAAAATAAAAAACGTATAGTGCTGCTCAAAAACCAAAACGAAAAAATCCAGATTCTGAAAGCTAAATGCTCCCAACTGGAACAAAATAATATCAACCTTGAGAGACTTACAAGGAAAAATAACATTTTCGGACTGGAAAAATTTTCAAAGGGTAATCTAGTTACGGAAGTTATTCAAAAGCTGAATTCAATTCTTGGGACCAATTTAAGCGAACAAGACGCAAATGACATCTATCCACCGAATGCTGATGCAGAAGCTCCGATAAAATTTGAATTTTTAACATATTTGAAAAAAAAAAGGAAAATCTTCGAAAACCTTCATGAGCTGAAGGGAACTAAAATTACCATTGTCAATGATATGTGTTTTGAAGGCCGTATTAACTTCAAAATACTACAGCAACATATGAAAGAAGCCAGTTCAAAACATCTCTCAGCAAAAATCAAGGGACTCCGGCTAGTTATCAATGGCGAATCATATACAGCTCAACAATTGAGAGAGATCACTGAAACCCCAAGAAATTCCTATGAGGAAGGGGTCAAAAAGCGATCCATCCACTCCAATTCTCACACGCGACCTTCACGTAGGAGACGAGAAAGTAGGAAATATATTGAGCTCTCCACTGGCTAGTCAAAGCGGATACAAACCAAAAGAGGACAGAAACCGGAAAAAACTGTATACAATACACGCCCATGGGTTAATAGCAACGCACGTCGCAAAGAAAAAACTAGGACTCCATCCATCTTCCGTTTACTCCATTAGGAAGCGGTACAAAAAAACGCCTGGAAAATAATAAATAGGTATTTCTGTTAGATATTTTGTTTTGCCGTTTTATTACTATTTTGTACCAGCTTCTATATTAATAATCATTATGTCTTTTCAATCAACATCAGTATCATTGTGTCTTGTGAACATGTCCAATACACTTAGCCTAGCCCATCTCAATACTAAATCCCTTATGGCCCATTGCAATGATTTAAAAAAATTAACCCATAAACACTTTGATATAATAGCTGTCAGTGAAACTTGGTTATCAGAGAACATACCTAACGATAACATATCTTTTGATGGATATGATCTCTTCAGAAACGATAGGGCATTGGTTAGAGGAGGGGGGGTGGCGGTATACGTACGACAATGTTTTAAAGTAAAAAATATAACTGTGAATCATCAACACAGAACCGAAGAACTTTGGGTGTCATTAAAGTGGAATAAAATGAACGTCGCTCTGGGTATTTTCTACAAACCACCCAATATGCCCAACTATTTATTTTTGAGTGAATTTGAAACATCAATCAGTACTTTTGCAAGTTCGATGGTCTCATCTCCACAGGCGACTTCAATATTGACTTCTCTGATCATAACAATAGCACAACTAAGGGACTCATAGATATCATGACGTCATATACGCTCGAACAAATTATTCAAGAACCGACGAAATATGGAAAAAACAAGTGCTAAAACTCTTGATCTTATATTTGTAACCGATAATTTACCGGTCAAATCAACTAAGGTGGTGTCCGTACCAGACATATCAGATCACTGTATGGTCACTTGTTCTATTGGTACTGAAACCAATCAATTTAATAAACCCCTTTATCATACACTTCGTGACTTCAGAAAATTCAATGATAACGATTTCAGCTATGACCTCGAACACACTGATTTTTCTGTACTATATCAGTCGTACGATATCGATGAAAAAATCAATATTTTCAATGATACCCTCACCTGTCTTCTCGATACGCATGCGCCTATAAAAACTGTTGAAATAACTAGAACTTAAGCACCCTGGAATACTTCCACTATTCGAGTAATGATGTCCCTGCGGGACAAAGCTTTTCTCAAATTCAAAAAAGGAAACTTGAGAAACACTGGACTTTTTACAAAGACCTGAGAAACCAAACTGAATATGCTATAGAAAGGGAAAAGCAAGCTTATCCGCGTTTTAAAATGAGAACTGATAAAAACAAAAAACATTTTTGGAAAGAGTTGCGGAATATGACGACCCTTGCTAGCTCAGCGCATCGTCAGATACCAGAAGAGCTGAAAAATCCTCCACAAATCAATGATTACTTCATCAACGCTTCAAAGTGTCCCAATCCTCCAGATGACGACAAAGTCAATTTTTTTAACCGACGAAACCAAAAAGGAGGAGGTTCTCTATTCGACCCGTATATATTTTTTTTTTCATCATATTTTTTTATGTATGATCACGCATAACTTTTTACTGGGGCGTCCGACTTCGATAATTCTCTTCTCAGTGGATAGGGTGTACTTCGATTTTGGTCACATTTGAATTCAAAAGATGAAATCCACCCCTAAGGGTAGCGAAATGAAGGATATTGATCACTCACCCTCTGAATTCTGGTTCGTTAACCGATTCTATCAGGCATATCTTTGTACTGGGTTCTTCGATTTGAATGATTCTTTCTTTAATAGATAGGGTATACCTCATATCTGGATTTTGGAAGGAATTAGCCACCCTTACGGGTGGAAAAATAGGGGATAATTTATTTTTCACTAGTGAACATCGGCACACACATACGTAGTTGACAATGACAGATCGCTACTGACATTATTCTTGTTCCACATACGTCAAAATCAGTATATCTTATGAGAGGATGGAATGATATACAAAGTGATGAAATAAACTAACCAGAACAACGAAAATAATTTATATTACAACAAATAGTAAAAGTAGATAATCATATTATTTAACTGGTAATAGTTGAAGTAAGGTGGGTAAGTAAGTAAGTATTTTGGAAGTAATAAAAAAATAAGTAGGTAGTAATTGGTAGATTTCAGCCACAAAAAAATTAAAAATAAAAACTTTTTAACAAAAAATTAAACCGACGAAATACGGAACTGAAAAGTAAAAAATAAAAACTTTTTAACAAAAAATTAAACCGACGAAAAAATCAACTGAAAAGCAAAAAATTAAATAAACCTTCTTAGTCTAAATGATAATTGAGCTCCTAAACAAATGTAAGCAACTGATTTTGAGTCGGCGCCAAACAAACTAGCAATTGAATTAGGTGAAGCGTAAAATGATGGCAGCGAGATGCACGGCTGCGTTTTGATGACTTCTTTCATAGATAATGATCTTCGATAATCGTTTGTTTGGCGCCGACTCAAAATCAGTTACTTACATTAGTTTAGGAGCTCAATTATCATTTAGACTAAGAAGGTTTATTTTATTTTTTGCTTTTCAGTTGATTTTTTCGTCGGTTTAATTTTTTGTTAAATAGTTTTTTGCAAATAACATTCAATCACTTGCGGGTAACTTCAGTTTCCTTTCTACTGATGAGTATGAAATCTATAGAACCATCCTTTCCATCAAATCGAAAGCACTTGGTGTTGATAGAATCAGCATTGAAATGATTATCCGCTCATGTCCTATTATTCTGCCAATAATATGCCATATTTACAATTTTTGCTTACAATCCCATCACTTGGAAAAATTTATTCATCTTACCTGTCCCAAAAGTGTCTTATCCTACGGGCTACAAATATCTCAGACCAATTAGTTTTCTTTGTGCTTTATCGAAGCCATTTGAAAAAATGATCTTGTCACGTATGAAATATTATTTAGAAAGTCAAAACTTGATACCACCTCATCAGTCTGCCTTCAGAGCAAATCATAGCTGCATCACGGCGCTATTGAAAGTTACTGACGACATCATGATAGCTACTGATAAGAATGATCTCACAGCTCTAGTTTTACTGGATTATTCCAAGGCGTTTGACAGAATTAATCATAGACTACTGTTGGCTATTTTACACTTTATTAGATTTACTTTTGAGGCAATTAAACTCCTAGAGAGTTATCTTTTGAATCGCCTTCAGTCAGTTCTTATTGATGACTGTCACTCAAACTATCTTTTAGTGGGAAACGGTGTTTCACAAGGCTCTATATTAGGACCAACGTTATTCATTGTGTATACACATGGATTTGGAAAACAAATTGAATTTTGTAGAAGTCACTACTATGCGGACGACACCCAACTTTATTTCTTTTTCCCTGAATCAGATTTGTTAATGGCGAACTCTAGAATAAATTCCGATTAAGAGAAAATCTTAGACCTATCTAACAAGTTTTGCTTGAGTATAAATCCATCAAAGTCACTCGTCATGCTATTCGGTAGGAAGAAAGCGAGAACTCGAAATTTAGATCTCCTAAATATCAATATAAATGATGTAGCGATCCCAAAAACGGAATGCACAAAGAATCTAGGACTATATATGGACTCATCGCTCAAATATGACCAACACGTCAATATTGTCATAAAAAGGGCTTTTTGTAATCTGAAGTTAATCTATTCAAATAGGAAAATACTTGATGAAAATAGTTAAATAATTTTATGCGAGGCACTTGTTCTCAGTCATCCTAATTATGCCGACGTAATCTATGGTCATGCCATATCGAAGTCGAACTTGCATCGGCTACAACTCGATCAGAATTCATGTGTTCGACTTATTTGTGGTTTGAGTAGAAGACATCACATAAGCCAACATCTGAACGACATTGGGTGGCTGAATATGGAAAATCGAATAATTCTTCACTGTTGCAGTTTATATCACAAATTAATCATAACTGAGAAACCAACATATCTTTTCGATAAAATTTCCTTTAGAACAGACGTTCATCATCTGAACATTCGTTTCAAATCACGTTAAACTCCTCTTCGACACTCCACAGCCTCATTTCAGTCGTCCTTCAGTTATATGATAACCAGGCTTCACAATAGGATTCCTGACGAAATGAAACAAACCAAACTACCAGAGTTAAAAAAAAAATGAAACAAAAACCATTTGATGGCTTCATACATTTTTGAACTATCTCTCCACTCGATTTGTTAATTTAATTCCCCTAAATTACATTTAGCCTACTTACCATCCACCATAGTTGATAATTTGTTTTTGTATAGGTATATGTTTACGTTTTTATTTCTTTTTTTCCGTTTAAGGTTGAGTGTAAGAGAATGCTTGTTCATACTCTCATGTACGAGCAAGCGTTAACTCTGCCTTTTGGCTGTAGGATTACTGAATTGTATCAACCTAGATGTAACCTCTCTGAAGCCAATAAAATCATTTATTATTATTATTATTATTATTATCATCACTAGATGGTGAATATAACTGTAATTTACCTACTGATGCGCATTTAGGCGCGAAGAGATATAGTGTGGTGGAGGGATTCCTTGTGCAATTTTTGATTGTTTTGATTCAAATTCCTCAGTCAAATAAGTGTTACTTTTCGACGTTCTATTTTCGTTTTCATTAACATTTATTATAATGTGAACAAAATCACAGACAATAGCATTCTAAACATTAAATTAAATTAAACATCATTGAAATATTAAATTAGCATAATCCCAAATCATTGAATTCACATTGGAAACGGTACTTGGGAACGAGTATTCAAATAGGAAGATACGATTTACCCATTCATGATAATGAATATTTTTTGGATTATACTTCTCCATTGTGTGTGAAGGAACTAGTTAGGGTGTGGCAATCTCCATCAACGTCTTGGATCATTATATCCAACTCAACCAAACATCATAATATACAAGTTTACTAACTTAGGTTGAAACTGTAACTAACGGGAAGAGAAACCAGGAAAATGGAACGGTTTTTTTTCACATGTTTTATTACTTTTTCAAAGCCACTGTAACTGATTCTATAGTGAAAATTACATTTCTATTGATACCTCT
This sequence comes from Gonioctena quinquepunctata, assembly GCA_018342105.1. Lineage (NCBI taxonomy): Eukaryota > Metazoa > Arthropoda > Insecta > Coleoptera > Chrysomelidae > Gonioctena > Gonioctena quinquepunctata. The sequence continues at coordinate 284,227 of JAFIRS010001145.1, forward strand.
GGGAACAAGTTGTATTGTATTGTAAGAGATTGATGACAAAAACGACCTAGGTCCACGGTCTTGTCAATAGTACCATAAGAACTCATTAGAATAGGTAACACATTGACACCTTATATAACATACAATACGTAGATTATACATTTATAATTAAAATTCATAATTAACATGTCCTGACTGACAGCGTGATTCACTTACGATCAAGTCCCAGATCAAACCGTTGGACCTAAAGAGCTGAAATTTTGACAGCTTATTCCTATGATGACGTAGGTAACCACTAGGAAAATGATATTCCATCCCAAAAGGGGTGAAAATGGGGGTTGAGAAGAGGGTGAAATTGAAAGTATTGTCGGTTTTTTTGGAAGTTAGAGTCATGGAAATTGGTGTTTGAGGACTTCAAAAACAGAAATACGTGATTTAAGTTAGGGCCATAAAAATTCGTTTTTGAGGTCTTTCTTACAAAACAAGGAATATGTTTTTCAGTGTTTTTAGAAATTTTACACAAAATGGAGGGTACATTTTTCCATGAGATTTCCGTTTTGTTTTAATTTAGTGTCATAAAAATTAGTATTTAGGATTTATGTTACAATTAAATGAATACATGTTTCAGTGTTTTTGAAAATTCAACCCCCAAAGGGGTGAAATGGGTGGTGATTGTTTGTAAGGAGGTTCCGTTTCTTTTTGATTTAGGGTCCTGAGAATGAGTATTAGGTTTTGTTACAAATGAAGCAATACGTGTTTCAGTGATTTTAGAAATTCAACCCCAAAGGGATTGAATGGAAGGTGGAAGTGTGTAAGAGAGTTCCGTCAGTTTTTTAATTAGTGTAATAAAAACTGTTGTTTGAGGTATCTGTTACAAAAAAGAAATACGTGTTTAAGTGTTTCCAGAAATTCAACCCCAAATGGGGTGAAATGGAGGGTGAAAATCCGTTAGTTTTCAGGTAAGTGTCATAAAAATTTGTATTTGTGATTTTTGTTACAAATAAATAAATACATGTTTCAGTGTTTTTGTAAATTCAATGGAAATTGAATGGGGGGTGACAGTTTGTATGGAAGTTCCGTGAATTCTCAAATTATTGTCATAAAAACTGTTATTTTGGGTCTTTGTTATAATTGACGAAATACGTGTGTTAGTGTTTTTAGAAATTCAACCCCTGAAGGTGGAATGGGAGGTGAATATTTATATGGAGGTTCCGTTAGTTTTTAAATAAGGGCTATGAGAATTGGTATTTTGGCTCTCTGTTAGAAATAAATAAATCGTATTGAACTTAATTGAAAAATTCCGTCCCTGACGGGGTGAAAACGGGTTACTAAATTTGTAATAGTCATCACAAAGCATTACTAACGGGATAACGCGAAACGGACTAACAAGAAACGGGTCAACAGGAAACGGGATGACGGGAAATGGGATAACGGGACAACACGATGACTGGATAATGGGAATCGGACAAAGCCACAAGCATAACCTAGATGGAACAACACAAAGAGAAAAATATAGGAAAAATACAATTTCTACGCGGACGAAATCGCGCGTACCAGCTAGTATGAGATATGTCTGGAGGGGGTTGGCCGAATGGGAGAGAGATCATTCCATAGATTTGATGGTATGTGTTCTAGATGAGGCCAGGAGAAAAAACATAATCTAAAACTGGAATTTAGTACCCAAGAGGAAATCAGGGATATAACTTAGTTCTGGTTGGTGACACAGCAGGGAAAGCGGTTTTAAACACTTTCTGAACACAATTATTGACGTATGTGATAAACATTATCTTGTCAGTTTGAAATTAATTTGTAGAAAAATAACGCTCAATATTATTTTATAAAACGTTATTTTTCAACGTTCAACTTCTCAATGAAAAACTTTAACCAGTCTTATGTTGATAAAACTTCAGAATAGCCAACGTGTATTATAATTTCATATGGATTTGGGTATTATTGGAGATTGATGAACTCATTTTGACCAATAGTTCATGCAGCTTTATTCAAATGAAAAAAAGTATTTATCAATTTTGAATGTACATTCTTTGTTCTCAGATTCACACAAAATATTTTCCAAAACGATCCACGTCTCCAGCAAGTGGTTTTTCCTTGAAATTTCAATGAAGTTATTATTAATATTATTGTTTTACTCCGTGTATAATGTACTCAACTGTGCTTAGATGTCACACTTGGGGCTTGTAAATTTTGTACTTATTGTTTTCAGAGTTCCGTACACCAAAATGGATGTTTGTCCGTTTGTCTGTCGTCACAGGCTTTTTTCTTGAAAACGGTTTTCCGTAGATACCATAATTTTAACAAAATAATGAGGCTTGATAACCCACATATTCCCCCATAGTTTGAACTAAGAAGTCTCCATCTGAAAATTTCAGAGAAATAAATTTATGAGGATTCACTCACTATCAGAATCATTTGATAGCTTCTTTTGGAGATATTGCTAGAAACGTTCGTCAAATATATTTATATTTTCCACAACTCAAATAACAGATATGGAGTGATGGAAAAGAGAGTTTTCAGAAGGGGAACTTAACTACATACTGAAACTTGATTGTCTATAATGATAAAATGAAGTTGGCTTTGTTAGCTCCAGATTGTCCCATATGGGCAAAAAATTTATGGAATTCCGGCTAGCTTTTTACACGTGGGTTCGTATAACAAAGAATTTGGAAGGTCCAAAAAAAATTATTCAATGTTAGGAAAATAATTGCGCAATAAAACGGGAAAAAAACTCTCAACTCATTTCTGAAATATTTAGTCGCGAATCTCTATGCATGAATATTTTCAGTGAAATGATGAGAATTAGATTACTGAATCTTTTCTTGAAGTTCTCAAAATCCTATCAAGATTTCCACTGAACTCTAAGAATGAAGGAAAAAACTATTTTAAGGCTATCACTTTTACCAATATTCTTGATTTTGTATTTCGTGCAATATATCCATTTCTAATAATTGCAGAGCGCTCTCAACCCATAAGGTCGCCTTCAGTGCTCACCTCCAAAACAAGCTGTACTGTTTTGATGTACCAAACTTTACTTCAAACGTCTGTGTCTGACGTTATGCTTGTTAACTTTCAGGTGATGACCAAAAGTGGAATGTTCATGTTTGTTTAGGTACTCATTCATGCGGACATTTAGAATTCTACAGGTTCTACCTATATATGTTGCATTTCAATCACCACAATTCAATTTGTGGATAACGCTCTTCGATAATCCAGAAATTTCATTTTTTGTATTGATTATATGTCTGCTCCAGTTGTTATTGATTCTGAAAAAAATGTACATGCTCCATCCTACTTCTTATACATTTTCACTTTTGGGCAATGTTATTGGCCATGAAAGGTATTGAAATGTATGCTTTTGTTGTCTCAATGTTAGGATATGCTAGTTTGTTCTTTCTAGAACTTCAAGCAGATGCTGATGACCTCCTCATTGTGGCGCTGACAGCGTCAGGGGTGGTAGCTTCTAATATCCTCCACATATAGAGCCATCGCTTGGTGGCCGGGAGCTTCACAGCGGACAGCCCAAGCAAAGCTTTCTAGAATGAAGAGACAGGCCTGTCTGGCGATTACTGGAGCTATCAGAATCCTTCTAGACTCACCTACTTTCCATAAGAGAGAGAGGATCGATGGACAAAATACAGAATCATGCATATTGCTAGTTGCACACAACAGGCTTATACGGAGCGTAGCAAACTGCTGGCGGACAACGAAATTCACAGCGTTCTGTAAATGATCTCCGAAATAATGCCCCCAACAGTTAACTATGACCTGCATTTCACCGTCCCAATTCCAGATAGAGACGAATGGGTCCTTCGAAAGGAGCAGACAACTGCTGATTCACAGATGGTTCATAAACATCATCGGGTACAGGCGGAAATTTACGACATTGATTTATGTGCAGAGAGATTGAAGGAAACCAACCTCATACACAAACCAATAAAAACCCAATTAAACCAATAAAGAAAACAATAAAAAAACCAATAAAAAAAGCACTCAGTTAGATTCAACAATCTATCTCTGGTCTGGATTCCTGGCAACTCCGGCATGGAAGGCAATGAGGCGGCAGACTCTCTCGCAGAAGATAGGGCCGCAAAAGATTTCATCAGACCAGCCTTGCCAAACAAACAATCAATACCTGGACTGCAAGAAGAGTATCAGACTTCTGGCGCACTTTCCAGGATTGGTCCACTTCAAGGCATTCATAAATCCTTCGGAAAACGTCATCAAACAATTGTTAGACTACAGAAAGGATGACTTACGTTGTCTCACAGGCCTACTTACTGGCCACTGACGACTGAATCACCACATGTAAAGACTAGGACTAGCAAAAAATCTGGAATGCCGAGTTTGTCTTGAAAATGACGAAACAGCAAAGCACATACTTTGCGCCTGCCCCGCAGCGGACAGAATCAGGATTTCGACAGTTGGCAGAGCCTCACTCTTGCCATCGGACCTGAAAGATCATTCACCGGTTGAACTAATCGGCTTCGTCAAGGAATTGGACATATTTGGTGGAATATGGGTTGGTGTGAGCCACAATAGCTCCTCACGAGTCAGAGTGAAGGGCCGTAAGATTAGTAGATAGATTTATTTGAAGCTTCCAATTCAAACCGTTGAAGACATCATATACAATATAAAAAATATAAAAATTACAAAAGTCACTTATAACTAGAAATACTTCCTGATTGAAGTCATTACAACATGTATTGAAGAAACAAATTATTAATATATAAATATTTCACATTCATAGGTGTAAGATAGATTGAACATTTTATTCAGCTGAAGTAAAATTAATTCTCCATGAATTCTCATAGTGAATATGGTTCGATGTCACACAAAAGATCAAAAATATGTTTTTTAAAAATTTGTCCCGAGCGAGCTCATTTAATGATTAACGGTAAATAGTTATGAAATTTAATGGATGCATAATGAGGCCTTTTCTCTGTATTTGTCAGTCTATGCTTGGGAATAATAAAATTGGATTTCTGCCTGGTAGAATACTCATGTCTGAATCTGTCTTCTCCAAAATTTGCGTTATTTTCGTACAGAAAAATACACAAACATATATGTAAATGGCATATACGGTAAGCATTTTGATACATCTGAAAGTATTACAACAAGAATCTGTATATTTCATATTCTACATAGTCTTCAATATCCATTTCTGCATGATGAAGATTCGTTCTAGTTGTGTACTTCCACCCCATACTAATATTCCATATTTTAGAAAGGAATAAACAATCCCATAATATGCCGGTTCCAGTGCATCTGATTTTCAATATGTATTTCACAGTTTAATTTGGCATCTATATAGATTTCTAACAGTTTTGTACTGATTGAGAAGGATACTCTATCGTTTCCGAGCTGAATATTCTCCGGAAGGGTGATATTATTGTGGACAGTTTTAAAAATTATGCAGTCTGTTCCAGATGTGTTTATTAATAACATGTAGTTATAGTAGTACTAAAATATATTGAAAATTCAGAAAAGTTGTTTAAAATTGAGTTCTCCAGAGTAAGGTATCTGTTAATTGGTAAAATGATATTGGAATCATCTGCATAACTTACGACTGTGGTATTTGATTGTTCAAAGATATCTGAGAAATCATTAATATATTTAATAAAAAGTAAAGGCCGATTTCAGTAAAGCCCGAGAAGAACTCAGTATTTTGTTTCCTAACACAAACTTTTTGTTTCCTATTAGTTAGGTAAGATTTCAAGAGATCCCCTGATTCCATAATTGAAAAGCTTTCGAAGTAAAATGGAGTGGTCAACACAGTCAAACGCCTTACTGAGGTCGAGGAAAACCCCACATGCACACAAGTCTTGTTCAATTAAGTGTTGAATTTCATCTATAAACTTGAACGGAGCCGTTTCTGCATTTTTTCTTTTGAGAAGACCATGCTGGAACTCATTGAGCAACTGTGTGCGTTAAAGAAATTCATAATTCTCATTGATATGATCACTTCAAATAGCTTTGAAAAAACTGATAACAAGCTAATTGGTCTGTAGTTAGTCATGTCATTATGTTCGCCTTTTTTGTATAGGGGTATAACTACAGCCAACTCCATTTGATCTGGATAGGTACCAGATATTAGGCAAGCATAGAACGGGTAATAAGGACAGGATACACATTTTTTTAATTTTTGGTTGTATATTATCGATACCACTGCTAATTTTATTTTTCAGTTTACAGCTTGCTAGAATTATTTCCTCTTCCCTTACTGGATACAGAAAAATTGAGTTGGGATTTATTTTATTTGAGGTAATTTTTCCGTTACGGGTGCAGAATTTACGAAATGAACATTGAAATCATTTGCTGAACTTATCCCGTCCATGTGCTTATCAGGTAAAACAGCTGAGCTGCTTGCAGTCTTATTATTGAGAATATTGATAACCTTCCAAGTGGTTTTTGATTTATTGTCACTTTTTCTAATCATATTTTTGTAATAGTCGCTTTTTGTTTCATTTAGAAGTAATATGTAAGACCCATTCACTTGAAACCTAACCCATTTCTGAATTTATGAATGAGAAAATTGATCCCTGAAAAACAAAAAAGCGGTGGGGGTCGATGGAATATAGGCTGAACTTCTAAAAAATACAATCCCATTCATCATCGAACCTTTAGTATATTTAATAAATAATTCTTTCACCGACGGTATTTTCCCAACCATGCTGAAACTGACACAAGTGATCCCAATATACAGAAATGTCGATAAAAATTAAGTTATAAACTATCGACCAATTTCTTTGATCACTGCTGTTGCCAAAATCTTTGAAAAAATTATAAAAATCCGACTATCATCCTACCTCAAAAAATATAACACCCTCTCCTGTAGACAATATGGTTTCCGAGAAGGTGTGTCGACACAAGATGCTATCCTAGATCTAACGGCTGAAATACTCTGCTATGGATAACAAGAACTATACGTTTTCATAGACCTGTCAAAAGCTTTCGACACGGTTAGCCACCCACTATTCCTCAAATCACTTGAAAATGTAGGTATAAGAGGAACCACACAAAAACTGTTCCGAAGTAACCTGCTAAACAGGAAACAATGCGTCAAAATTGAAAAACACAAAAGCGACTACAAGAAAATAGAATATGGTGTCCCACAGGGAACCATTCTGGGCCCAACTCTGTTTAATATCTACCTCAATGACTTATTCTCAATTCCAACAACAGGAAAAATATTCACATATGCTGATGACACAGCCATTTTTATATGAGGACACAACCTGGATTTCCTTGAAAAATAAAGTAGAGATGGATCTTGGAAACATCAAAAACTGGTTTTCACATAGACTCCTCACAATAAATTTCAGCAAAACGTACTACCTACCAATTTATGCTTCTGCACGTTACTCACCATCTTTTACTTACCTTAATGTGTCAAATTATTTCACCATCACATCTGTAAAACAGATCAAATATCTTGGCATCATTATAGATGACAAGCTCAAATGGGAATCCCATATAATATATGTAATAAAAAAGCTGCAATTTCTTATGCATCGTTCCAAAGTCCTACGAGATATGCTAGATAACAAAACACTCAAAACGTTATACTTCGCTCTCATTCAAACGCATATTACTTATGGGATACTGACATGGGGATCAGCTGGAAAGACCATCATGAATAAACTGATAGTGACACAAAAAAGAATCCTTAAAATAATTTTCAAAAAAAAGAGAACTCATCTATTTCGAAACGAATATATTTGATCCCGTACAGCTCTTCTTTTTTACATAATAATATCGAATGTTTCAAATCAAAACACAAACATCCTAGAATAGAACACGAATACAACACTCGAAATAAACAAAAGAGTTTCAAAATACTTACATGAATAAAGCTGTAGGGCAAAAAAGCCACAGATACCTGAGCCTTGAACTATTCAATACTCTACCAAATCAAATAAAAATTTCAAAAAATCAAAAAGAAATTAAAAGAAGATTGAATGACTACATCACTAGCTTGCCTCGTACAGAGATACATAATTTATTATATTCCTAATCATTCCAACAGAAACATTTTTCCGTTTTTTATATAAATATCCCCTATGACATAACAACCTTCCCAAAAATTTGTCATTTTATTATATCGTAAATGTAATTTTATCTTGAAGAACAAACAGTTCATATATAAGTTTATATTAATGTGAGTGTATAAAATTGTTTATCTATGTTTCGCAAACACCTAGTGTTAAATATTAATCTTATTTTACTACATGACACATTTTTCCTTCCTGTTTGTAATTTTCACAGTCACACACAAACTGGAAACAGTTTACGTAACTTCTCTCGTTTATTAACTTATTCCCTACTTCTGCCTATGTTTATATATTGTACCTGAAGTTAATAAATTATTATTATTATTATCATTATCAGATAACCGTCATAACCGTTGTTGAAAGGTAATTGTTTCAGAATATTTATTTTCTTGTTCTACCAAGCTTCAACAGGTGGTGAAAGTATATCTAGGAGCCGGTGTAACATAACAATTTAAAGCTGCCATTTTATATGGGTGGGGATGATTCGAAGAGCTGTGAACAACATGATCAGTATGTGCTGGTTTTCTATAGATACCAAACTGCAAATTGCTATTGTTCTCATATATTGTGATCTATAAATATTCCAATTCATCATCTGATGTGAATGAAATGTTAAGGCATAGTTCATTGATTTAATAATAATAATATAATAATAATGGTCTTTATTTTCCAAGAAAAAAAAATACAAAGATACAGTATCTCACTATACTATATACACAATATTTCTTCTGAAAAAAGGCGAGTTGTTAGTTGAGTGTGCTTGATGCACGCTCTGTTTTTCACCCTAACCTGTCCAGAAGCTGAATAGCTGTAACTAGATCTCCATTCATGAATACCAGACAACCATAAATTTATCTATACCAGTAGATAGTTTCAATGTTATTATAAGTGTTGATGTATTTATTTTCCAGTTTATCCATGGAGATATCAGCTAGGCGAGGTGGAAGACAGCTCCCCATTGCAAGCCCTTCGATTTGCTAACAAAAGTAAAGAAATTTTGTGAAAGACAGATTTATTCAAAAGAGTTGGAATCTGTGCGATTCGCTCTTTATCTATATCAGCTGATCTCAACAGCTCATCGACCAATGACATCGTTTCCTTTTGTGGTACTGTGGATGTGTAGCTCACATTGAAGGACAACATTAGAAAGTTATCAGTACAAAGATTTATAGAATGTATTTCTTCAATTAAAGTGTTTTTCATAGAGTGCAAAGCTTTAAAGTTGGTCAGATCATTGATGAGACGGTACAGAAAAGGAGCTATGATAGATACGAAAATATTCGTGAAGCTAACCTACTACTGGTATCGAGTTTGTGATTTTGGGGAGTCCATATAAGCGAGAGATAATGAATTACAAGAAATTAGAGTACGGTGTGCAAAGGGTCTACATTCACTACTGTTTTTTCATAAATTAATTCAGTGAGTTGGTAGGTAGAATTTTGAACGAGTGTTTGGAAAGAAAATTTTCTTCTTTGTCTACATAGTCTGATTTTTTCAGCTTTACCAAATAACAACCCTCATTTGCTTTTGAAAATACAAAAAAATTGTTGGTCTTATGCCTGATTCTTTCTAAAATTGATTGGGAATGTTGTCCATGTGTGAATCTGACAACTTGTCTATTATTTTCAACTCTATATAGAACATACACAGCAGCGTGGCGAATGAGTTATTTCATATCAACGACTGTTAATAATTGTTATGTTTCAACATCAACTCCAGCTGCAAACTCCAAAATGTTTCTCTTAGATAGAACCCAAAGCGAATCTGAGTCCCGAGTTCGAAAATATCTGATAAATGTTTGTATTTGAAATCTGAAAATTGTATTTTGTTTGTTTTCCAAAGAATTTATTTCATGTTAATCAAGTTGGATAATTTTTTGTTTACTTTGTCGAATTTAGGATTTTTGGCTAGATCTACTATGTCATTTCTGTTATTGAGAAGATATCGAAAATTGGAAAATTATGTTTGCCTAATAAGCCAATCATGGAAATATTTTTCCACAATTGATTAGATTCAGTTTTGGATAGTGCTCAAAAATTGATTTCTTAGGTAATTAGTGTTCCATAACCTCTCTTATCCGTATGTTATTAAAAATAATATATGAATTTTGGAATACAGAAAGATGAGAAGAGGGATAAGAAGAAGAGAAATAGGCCCATAGCCTTCTGGAAAAACTATTGCCGAGTACTTAGAATGCAAAAAGTTGCAAGAAAATAACTTCAGCGCAACGTTATTTTATTAATTGTGACAACTTCATGATTTTATTTTGATAACAAAATATTCACATCACAACATAAAATCGCTCAAAGAAATAATCCAACATGTATTACGTACCTACGCTGTGACCAAACATTTTAAGCTATTTATTTTCTGAAAAAATACGATCTTTTTCCGAAATCCTTCATACAAAAGAGTTGATAATTCGGAACCACAAGTGTTCGTTTCACATTCGCACTCAACTGCAATTTCGTAAACAATATATCATAGAGCTTACCGACATTATATCCAAGAAACTTGCAGAAAACTTCGATAGTTTTTCACACCAGAAGAAAGTGAGTCGTGGTACCCATTTTTGAAGTATGACTGCTGAGTACCGAAACTCAAGCTCGTTGTGTCTTGAGAAGTACCATATATGTAATGTGTGATAAATTTCAATAATTTAACAAAATGAACAAATTGATTATCGTGATAGATTTGTTGATAAATTATCGAAAATACAATCTGATCGGGAAATTCGGATGCAGGAAGGTTTTCGAGCATGGAAATTTGCAATTTCAGTCGAGAACTAAGGAGAAAACTATTCGTTAGAATAAAAGATATGCTGGCTCAATATCAAGGAATATGTATAATATCAGTCTTCTGAGGAAAACTCCCCCAAACTTCAATGGAATTCGTTGATCTTGAGAAGACCTCACTCAGATATGAGTTCCTAATCAACACTGGAATAGAAAATCAAATAACAAGCTGAATGTTCACATTCAGATTTATTTTTTAGAGTTAGGATTCTTTCAAAATATCTATCAGATCCAGCGAAGCTTCAGCCGACAAAGTAGTTGTTTTCTATTAGATATTCCAAAAAAAATACATTTTGTCGTTGATTTTACAATTCACAGCTAAATCTTTTTATTCAATATACAATCGAGAATGTTCATTAATTGTACCGGAAAACATATTTTTATGTTCATTCTGTATCATATCATGTAAAAGACTCGAAAATAACGATTAATTATTTGGTTTCAGTGGTATTGTCAATAGAATGGTTCATATTCCATTCATTGGCATAAACGCATCTTGGGAATAGTTTTGGAAATTCAATTCTGTTGTAAGAACTGATAATTTATGGACTTCGCTTGGTGCTATGTGATGAAATCAAAAAGGTTAGGTTTATGCAATAGCGTGTGACAGGAGATCCTAAGATTTATGGAATGTGTTAAAGGTCGATCGAAATAACTGCATAACTTACTTCCACAAGATCAAACAGTGCCCTGTGAAAAATCTCAAGAGAGTTTTGATCCTTAATCCAATCGAATTTGTTCAATGTGATGGAACAAATAGACAAAACAAATTGAAAAATTCTAGAACTACAATATTACTTTTAAGAGTGTGCCGCTTATTGAAACAATAAAAATAATTTTCTTACAAAAATTGGGAGTAATGATATGAGATAACTTTTGACTCTCTACTCCTCCATTTCATATATTGTTTTGATATTATCGTCAATTTGAAAATACTTTTTCAGAATCGGAAATTTCTAAATATCAAATGATTTTTTGTTTCATTCATGTTTGTATTTTCAGACGTCGCCTTCGGAACTTCAGAAGTTTTCAAAAAAGAGTGAGGAAATAACATTTTTTCATTCCTTAAATCTATGTGTATCCCATGAAAAATAACTTCCTGGGTATAGAATGAATGAATCAATGGTTTCTACCGCTTGTTCTACAACACAACCTTAGTGAACTCTATTACTTCATAACACAGATCGAAGTAAATGAATTACTCTTGAAAATATTAATGATTCAACATTATTAATCACAAATACACCAGAATTATAATACAGTATTCAGTTTCCTAGTTCTGAATATGTAAATATACCATTGAATGAAAGGAAATTCATTCTCAAAATATCAGAAGGAATACGGTTCCCCCAATGAGAAAACTCTTTTATGGATCAATATTTAATACTCCAAAGAAGAATCCAATGAAGTTTATCAAAACTTTTGTACAGTTATAGCTGAGGAAATCATGACGTTATACCTTCGAGATAAACCAGTTATCCTCCCGATCAAAACACAATTCTAATAGGAAATGGCTTATATTTCTTAATTTTGGTATTTTTCCAAAGTAAAGGAAAAAATCACCCAATCAGATTTTTTAAAGCTCTTTGATTTAACATACATACACCTCACCCTCCATAAACCACCGGATTCCTAATCAAGAGCAGTAGATGATTTTATTTTTCATACAGGGTGGTTCAATATTGGAGGTATGTCAGCTACCTGTTTTATTTTTTTGAAAAGGGAAACATTCTCAATCGAATATTGAATAGAAATATTCTTCAGTGAATGGAGTTATTCTTGTGAATATCTAACAGAAAACAACTAATTCCTCAGCTAAAGCCACGCTGGACATTGAACCACATCTGAAAGTACCCTAACTCAAAAGAAAAATCTGAAATTGAAAATTGGATTCTGTATTCCAGTTTTAATCAAGATTTCATATAGATGAATGAGTTGAAGAAAAATGTTTTTCAAGAAGGAGCACTCACCAGAAATCATTTGTAACATTGGTGCATGAGAGACATCGCAATCACTAGGTCTTCATTACATTTTTGTCGACGAAAATCCATTTCACGTTTCCACGACCAAGAATTGGAAAACTCATTTTCTAGAACTAATGTAAGCAGAAAAAATGTTTTGAATAATTTTTTTGGAGTGACTTTTCTGACTTAATAACTTGTCATCCACAGAAAAAAAATCTATTCAATATTCAATTGAGAATGTTTTCCTTTTCAACATGAATACCCCACAAGAGGTAATCTTGAACTATGGAAGACAGTGACTAAAGTTTATCTTTGAGTCGTAAATGATTCCACATCTGAATTTATGAACACCCTGTTCATATTTCCAAACAAATATATCTGTTTTTTGTCAATGGAGGAGAATATTGTCATATATGATACAATCCGTCATGTGATGAACTCCTTATATTTAGATTCTGTTTGGAAAAAGAAATATTTGGTTAATGTTTGGTACAAAAATTAAAGGTTTCCAAAAAACTTTTTTTTCCAAATTTCTGATATTCGTTGTGAATTGTTCCTGATTAAAAACATGATGATAATCCTATATAGGAAGTCCAGAATTCAATGTGTCAATATCTGGCTTCCTGAAGGGGACTGATGGAAGCATCAGTTTCAGGTTTTCATAGGATCTGAATTTTGGTATAATTTTGAAATATACAGGGTGTTTGATGTAGGTGCTACAGACTAAATTTAATTTTTAAATAGAATACCATATATATCAGATTCTTCGTTGAATTCTGATATCATTTTATGCAAAGTTTTCGAAATTTGGTTACGGAATTGTTGAGTTATTGCACTTTTCCTTGAAATGTAAGGTTTCGAGAAAGACCAATTTTGAAGATCCCCCCACCCACGAATCCTTCCTGTATCCTAATGGAATTATAAGAGAAATCCTCAGAAATGTATCATATCACATGAACACTGGTAAAAATCTACTGGGTGTTCAAAATAATGGTTGCAGTTTTCAGTATTTTTATAGAATCCAGTAAGTGAAAAATCATGTTGAATATGAAACAATTGTGAAATTCAAATACACCTCTTCAGGAACAAATCACTAATAATAATGTAATATTACTTGATGTATCAATTCATAAGAATAGTACCTAGACATAAGTCATGAAAATGTTTCAAAGTGAGACAGGCAATTTTTCTATTCAGATTATCACAGGACAAAATCATCAACAAGGGGTATACAATCCATTCAGGAAGTGTGGAAACGCTCGATTATCTAACGAGTTAATTATTTTCGGAGGTGAGGCTCGGACAGGTCGATTACTAATTTCAGTTTTCTACTTTTTTAAACATGAGAATAATTTTTACCCCTAAGATATGACGTCATCTATATTTTTTTCGAAGCGAAAAGGTATATTTTTATATCAAAAATTAAAAGCCCATATTTTTCGGAGTTCAACCATACCATATACGTCATATGTAACATTTTAGGTTACAGTATACTGAGTATAAAGAAAACAGGTGATCATATTTCTTATTTATTTCATTATTCATTCTACAACGAAAATATTAAAAGTTATCAGTACATAGGAAAAATAAACAAATAACACATTCACAACAAATGCTTGAATAGAGCCCTTGGGTTGGGGATATTGTCAACTAATATCTGATGAATTCTTGGGTTACGTTTGACAACATCGACAATTGACAATTCGTTGAATTTCCGTTCGAATTATCTCTTTAAGGACTTTCATATTGGTAGGTCGGTTTATGTATACTTCACTTTTCGAATAACCCCAGACAAAAAAATCCAGTTTAATCTAGGGATCTAGCAGGCCATTCAATGTGACCGCATCGTCCAATCCAGCGATGGAGAAAGGTTTCATTTAGAAAATCTCTAACCGCAAGAGCATAATGTGGATCAAATAGTAGAATCTATTTGACCAGGATGATCAATGTCTGGAAATGTTGCAGTTGATTATGGAACCACAACAGTTTGCAATATTTCTAAATACTTTTCACTTGTCACAGTAGCGTCAAAAAAATGTGGTCCCACAATGGTATTCCTAAAACTCCCAGCCCACACAGTTACTTTTGGGGGATATTGGGTATAAGCTCCCATGGTCCAAATGGGATTTCATGTTGCCAGTAACGGAGGATTTGCGAATTCACGGTACCGTTCATACCAGAAGTTGATTCGTCGGAAAATAAGACATAGAATAAAACCTTATTGTAATTACACACTTCTTGAATATTTTTTACGAAACTTCATGCGTCTATTGAAGTCGTCTTCAGTGAGTTCATGTATGAGTTCAACTTTATATGGATATATTTGACTTTTCGTAAAATTTTCGGCTAACCATCACTACACATCTCATTGTTGCCAGATAAAGTTGTAATTGAACAATGGGGATTTTTTTTCAATTCCAAGTAATACTTTTAATTGAGTGTTATCGGTAACGGTGGGTCTGCCACTCTTAGGCTCATTCTCAACATTGCCAATTCCATTAAATTTGTGCAAAATTTTGCTCAATGTAGATTTGCTTATTGGTTCTCGATCAGGATATTGTTTTCATCAAATCGCCGTAACCCAAGATCATCAAAACTTCCATTCGCTGTTTTTCAATTGATTTATTTTAGGGTAATATTTTTCAGAAGGATATTGAAGATTCAAAAAGCCATATGCTACACAATAAATCAATTAATTAATGATATATGCAATGGTAACTAAGAACTTCTGCTCCTAAGGGCTTTCAGATGTTGTCATAGCCTACTCGATGTTTGGAAATATACTTGAACTAACTATTGAGTAATTTTCAGGTATTCATTGCAAAATAAATGATGAAATGAATATTGAGAAATGTGAGCACCTGTTCCCTCAATAGTCAGTATGCTGTAACTTGAAATGTTATATATTACATAAATATGTGGTATCGTTAAACTTGTTGAAAAATATGGGCATTTAATATTTTATATATAAATATACCCTCTCCATTTGAAAGAAATATCGATATTTTGTAAGGTAGTGGGGTTAGAAATATTTTTTTGTTTAAAGAAGTAGAATTAAAAACGACCTGTTTGAGCTTTATCTCCGAAAATAATTAACTCGTGAGATAATCGAGCGTTTCCACACTTAATGAACGCACTGTATAACAAAAGTGAAGGAAATAAGAGAAGTTGTAATCTGACTTTATATAGCTTTCGATTTTGTTCAACAGAATCAGGGAACCTACGAGGTCATTTTAGTATAACTACAAAATCAGTTCGGAAAATTTTTATACAGTGCTTCTCAAAAGTCCCCTCCCCCCCTCTTATTTTTGGAACGATTATACATAAACAAGTGAAATTTGGAAACTGAATATTAAAGGTTGTAAACTTCCCTACTAGATGATGACGAAATCATCAAAGATGACGTCACAAGGCTATTGTGACCAATAATTTTAAATGGAACCCTATGGCAAGCGACACCTCTTTTAAAAGGTAACGAAAAAACCTATTCAATGATACTAATTTTGTTTGTGTTTATGGCAGTTTTGGCAACTCGCTTTTAAAAAACGCAAAGCTGTGATGGATTGAATCAGTTAATACTAAAATTCCAAATTCAAGCTCCGCCTCTGGATAGTTGTCAAATAAGCTGACATTTTTGTTAGTCTCCCTAATTCGACGTTTTTGTAATTGTCCAAGTTTTGTACATTTAATAATTTGTGTATTGTTGATCGAACGTTCAACTGTTTTAGCAGCTTTTGGTACTTTTAATATTTTTGTACATTTTAATAATTTGTTGAACTGTTGTGAGCCGAACGTTTGAGTGCTTCAAGAAGCGAAGTGGTACGTGCTTTCGGTGATAAAGTAGCAGCGATCCTAATTCTTGGTGAAACTAAACAAAATATTCATGCAGCAGAACGCATTTTTAATGAGAGGTTTCCCGATCGCCCCATTTCGAGGACTTATTTGAGAAAGCTTCTTCGTGAGTCTGAAACAACGGGTAGTATAAATGATGCGAAACGATCTGGCAGACCACAAATTTCTGATGAGAAAAAAATTAATATACTGGCAGGAGTATTAGTTAATCCTACTTCTTCAACAACTCACGTTGCATCTACCTGTGAAGTCAGTCGAAGTACAGTACACAGGGTGTTGAAAAAAAAAATCATCCATAAAATTAAAAATGGTTCATCAACTCTCAGACGACGACCCAGACCGAAGACTAGAATTTTGTGAAAATATGGAAACTAAAATTAACCAACAGCCAGACTATGTCAAAACAATTAGTTTTAGTGACGAAAGAACTTTCTATCTAAATGGAAATGTAAATACACAGAATGTGAGGTATTGGAGTGACGCAAATCCTCACCTGTTTCGTGAAACACATACCCAATTTCCCCAGAAGGTTAATGTTTGGGCAGGTATCCTGGGAAACCACATCGTTGGGCCTCTTTTCTCAAATACTAATTTGACTGGTGAGGTTTATCTGGAGCTGTTGCAAAATGCAATAGAACCGTTAATCCTTGAAATTTTGGAAGATAATCCAGATTAATTCGGCGATTTGGAAATAACATTCCAACAGGATGGTGCTCCTCCATACTATTACGGTGCAGTGAGACGGTATTTGGATGAGCAGTATCGTGGTAGATGGATTGGACGACGAGGTTCAACGGAATGGCCAGCTCGATCACCGGACCTCACACCCTTGTATTTTTTTCTGTGGGGGTACCTTGAATCGAAGGTTTACGCCACTGAACCTGACAATATTGACGTTTTAAAACAACGTATTGTTGCATAATGTGAGGCTGTTTTCGCAAACACATTTGCAAAAAAGTACGAGAAGAGTTTAAAAATACAATATTTCACTGTCAGGGAGTAAATGGAGGTCATTTCGAGCAATTTCTTTGAGTAGATACTGATTCTTAAATCTGTAAATAATATCATACTGAATGGAATTTAAATTTTAATGTTTACTAATGAGCCATGAAAACTGCCATAAACACAAACAAAATTGAATAGGTTTTCTCGATACCTTTTAAAAGAGGTGTCGCTTGCCGTAGGGTTCCATTTGAAATTATTGGTCACAATGGCCTTGTGACGTCAACTTTGACGATTTTGTCATCTATCATCACTAGTAGGGAAGTTTACAACCTTTTATATTCAGTTTCCAAATTTCACTTGTTTATGTATAATCGTTCCAAAAATGAGAGGGGGGAGGAGACTTTTGGAAAGCACTGTATAGTCAGCACTTTTGAATTATTTTGGTCAGGATGTTACCGTAACATTGAGTGAGGTATAGGTTCCAGAAACCATGACGCAACTGTGAAATAGTGGAACTGAGTATGTTTACCTCTTCCCAATGGAGGTCGTTCATGGTTCTACAATTGTCTAAAGATACATAGTCAGTCAACCAAACGTCGGGAAAATTGAATACAAATGGGGTCCATTCGTAGATGGCGTTAGTCTAATGATCCCCAAAAAATGATATATCCGAGTGAGATGAAACGAATTCTAGTGGGTGGGCCTTAGAGCGACCTGACGACCTGACCTTGAGGGGCTAAATTGGAATAAAAATATTTTGTGTTTCTGCTTCCTGCCATGCTATTTGCATTCATTTAATAATATGGATTTGAAATCGTTGATAGTGAAATATGATAATTTTTTGTGGAATTCGCTCTGTTTTGTGTGAATTTTTGTAGTGTATAAACTTCTATAAGACAAACATCTGTGAGAAAAATTGGAACATAAAGGTCGAAATATGAAGGTAAGAACGAAATAGTCATTTATTTGAGATATCAAGGAATTGCTATGGAAGTAATATTAGGAATATCGAATATATTTAGTAGCAAAAATAGCAGTTATAACCAAAAGGAGGTTATGTTGTGTATTTATTTAATAAACGAAATGTAAAAATCATTAGATTCAAAAGATCACTTGCCTACCTATTTTTGATTCTATTTGCTCGAAACTGCATTAAGGAAATTGTTATATATTCAATGAGTTTTCAAATTTTGATATTCTCTTTACCCTCAGATAATAATGACTGATATAAAACATTTTATTTCTAAATAAGTTGATACCTGTTGGACAAAACCCAATGGCTTCTCGAGATACGGCCCAGAATGAATGAATTTTCAAATAGTCATTGCAATAAATCTGCTGTGTAAGCTATTGAAAAGATCAATGAGACATTTAAAATTATATTCTGAGAATAGGTACTATCTTTATTGGAGTCAGCCCAAGTAAAATAAACTTTTAATAAAGTTTCCCTTCCAGTGGTGATTCCTCATTTTTCTTGTGGAGTATTTAGTGCATATTATCTCATAACTATTTGTAGGTGAATAAGTAATTATTTTTTACATTTATTTTTCAGATATCTGTGCATAAATGTGCCTGCCCAATTATGGGCTTTCAACCCGAAATAATGCTTCGTTGAGATTATTCCATTTTCCACTAAAAGATACCTCCAGATGTAAACGTTGGACAGTGCACTCAGGTATTATTTCTCTCTATTCTGATTATAGGAAGTATTATTTTTGAAAGACAACTAATTTCTTGGCTAATACCACGGAGAATGTTGAATGATATCTGCTCGACATCCATGCAATAATTCATATAAATAAATATTAAATTGCAAATGTTTCTTTCTAAAAGGTATGATTGTGTTTAGTTCAAATCAGTCTCACCTGACACCTATAGACCGGTTTCGGGCTGTTTGCCCTCATCAGTATAGGGCAGAACCAGCCAAATATCCGAAGATCTCCTGAAGCGAGACTGAATTAAACATCGACACAGCCATGCTTGGTCAAAAATGGGTACATGTTACGAGGTGAATTTGGAATTCACCTGCGAAACGGACCTGGTGACAGAAATAAACTCCAACTGCCCGAAACCGGTCTGAAAGTGTCAGGCGAGACTGATTTGAACTAAACAGAATCATGTCTTTCAGAAAAAACATTTGCGATGTAATATTCATTTATATGAATTATTGCATGGATGTCGAGCAGATATCATTCAACATTCTGCGTGGTATTAGCCAGGAAAGTAGTTGTTTCCTGCTCTTCATCTACCAACCTTCAGTTTGATTTATATTAAACTATCATGGAGCAGACTTTGGGAATTGTCATTCTTTGTTGAATATTTCTCTACATTTTGCGGAAACAGTGGCTTTCCTCGATATATAATTGAGTTTCTTGTTCCTTGGGGGTTTGACTCGTATAAAAAATATTGTTTGTCAAATAATGATGTATTACGACGATGTAATAATGATAATACATTTGTTTCACTAGTTAAAAAGTTCAATGATGACTCTTTGACAGAGAGAGGTTCGATGTGCATTGGGTACTAATAAATCTTCCGAAGTAGTTGAGTTTTCATGAGCTTGTCGGTAGGATGAGAACAGCAATCCATTTTTATAAACGTAGATGCAGACTTCGTAGATATATAGACCAGCAACCGTGAGTATTTTAAGCTCTTTAAAAGTATTTCTACAAGATTGGTGCCATCCCATACTGCAGATGGCAGTTGATGGTTGTATAATATAGATTCTTCAAGACCTCCTTACCACAGTGGTTTGCCATAAACCTCAGCCCGAAACAGTTTCTACGCAGTTTCTCACAGAGTGATTCAATGTGCGGTGTCCATGTAAGTTTGTAATCTAAGTGAGACCTAGCATTTTGCTAGTTCTAGATTATTCAATGTGTAATTCATTATTTCCACAAATATTGAAGGTTTCAGTAGAATCATTCGGGTGAAATTTATCAGTGTAGTTTTAGTTCAATTAAATTCCTAGTGGTTCCTATTTGCCCATGTAATTATCCTTCCGTAGTCTCTGTACTATCCGCTAGGGCTATCGTATTTCGATCCGTGATCAGGAAGTTTGTGTTATCCGCATATGCGATCACCTGAACTGATGAGAGAGCATGAAAGTAGTTAAATGAGTCGTTAGCATAAATTAGAAAAAGTAAAGGTCCGAGTATGGAACATTATTCGATAGTTGCTACTCGACTTTGGGTATTTTTATTATCTACTTTTTGGGTCCTGGCGCTCAAGTATTTTGTGTTTGTTCTTATTCGTCGTTGTTTTTTAATCGTCGTTGTGTTTCAACATTTTTTAATAACTTTTAGCCCCAAAAAATAACTGAAAAAAAAATAAATATATATATATATATATATATATATATATATATATATATATATATATATATATATATATATATATATATATATATGTATATATATATATATATTATATATATATATATATATATAAACACTATATATAGAAGGGTAGTATTTGATGACTAGTTGGTAATAAACTAGATAATAGTGGGGAATGCAGCAATGTTAATAAGATAACTCTTCAAAGGTTGTCCAATCTCCAAACAATTATTTTATTTCCATCATCAGGGAAACTATAATGAATCAATACATGTGTGAATATTCTCAATTGACAATTATTCAGGTCCTACTTGTTGAGGATGGTTGACGAAATGTTAGAATTCATTATAAACATGACACTAGACTGGTAAAACATTCGTTACAATACTACACAAGATAAAAACGTATATATACTCCTTACTAAAAGTTATATTATGAAATACAAACAATATGAAATTAACGTTAATTCAACCATGTGGGTTGAATTCTATTGATAAGCTTTTTGAGTTTACTTCCAAGACGACTGAAGACAATTCACAAGACAGTTGACAATGACATCCGTCATGTTAAGTGGTACCAACTGTGTTTGTGCAACAACTGTGTTTGTGTACCAACTGATGTTGTGACCAGAATTATCTACTTTTGTTATTCAATGCTGATTATTGAATTAAATTTGTTCAATTAGAAATTATTGAAACAAGTTCGTAATTGTATTATGAGAAAATTTGAAAAGAAAAATATATTAATTATTTGGTCTGTTATCTAATGACAATAAAAAAGAATGAATCTCACTCAGAATATTGATATCTGTTTTCTTATTTATGCAATTTGCATCTTGGGATATAAAGACCATTCCAAGGAAGTCCTCTCAGTCAAATGTGACTCTCCTCAGTCAAATGTGACTCTCTTGTTAAAATTTTTGCTGAATCATAATTTATGCGATGGTCAAACTGATCCACATGATCTGCTAGGGCACATCTCTCTGGGTGAAGTTTGCAGTCACTTTTATGTGAGGTGATTCCATTTATCAGAGATCTGGAAGTTTGGCCGAAAAAACTACATTGGCCAAACTTCCAGATCTTCAATAAGTAGAATCACCTCACATAAAAGTGACTGCAAACTTCACTCAGAGAGATGTGACCTAGCAGATCATGTGAATAAGTTTGACCATCGCATGAATTATGATTCAGCAAAAATTTTAAAAAGGGAGTCACATTTGACTAAGAGGACCTTTCTTGAAATGGCCTTCATATCTCAAGATGCAAATTGCATAAATGAGAAAACATATATCAATCACTTGGGTGAGATTCATTCCTTTTTGTTGTCATCATATAACAAACCAAATAACAATTTTACTATGACCAACCAATAATATTATAAAGTTATTATTTTTCTTTCCAAAATTCCTCATAATACAATTACGAACTTGTTTCAATAATTTCTAATTCAACAATTTCAATTCAATTATTAGCATTGAATAACAAAAGTAAATAATTTTGGTCACAACATCAGTTGGTACACAAACACAGTTGGTATTGCACAAACACAGTTGGTACCCCTTAACATGACGGATGTCATTGTCAACTGTCTTGCCAATTGTCTTTAGTCGTCTAGAAAGTAAACTCAAAAAACTTATCAGTAGAATTCCAACCCACATGGTTGAATAAACTTTTATTTGATATTGTTTGTATTTCATAATGCAACTTTTAGTAGGAAGTATATATATATATACATACGTTTTTATCTTGTGTAGTATTGTAACGAATATTCTACCAGTCTCGAGTCATGTTCATAATGAATATCAATATTTTGTCAACCATCCTCAACAAAGATGTAAGTAGGACATGAATAATTGTTAATTGATAAGTTGTATTGATTCATTATATTTTCCCTCATGATGGATATATATATATATATATATATATATAAAACTGTGTATTGCCGTATGAAAAAAGGAATAAGCTATCTTCTGAGAGCAGATGGATTGAATATCCTCCACCGGATTCTACCTGATAAGTGGAGCTGACTAGACGATCACAAGAAAAAAAAAGAATAATTGAAAAAAACATGGAAATCAACCAGAAATGATCCCAATCATATATGACCGGTAAGGGTTCGGTTACAAGATATAGAGACTGGAAGGAATCCAAGGTTCTTCTAGGAGGGAGAGGCACATTGGATCCCTGAGGGTCTCGGAACTCTGCAAGAATAGGATGGTCACCACGACATCCAGATACATTTTTATCTATAATCAATACCCCTATAAAACGGATACGCAGAACATTCCACAAGATCATATTTCTCTCTTAACAAGATAAATGTGGACGAGAAACGCTAATTTGTTTTATTTAGAAACGAACCATCACCACGACTCGGATGTTTGCTGATACGATGGAACTGCATTCCCAACAGAGCGAAGGCAGACACTGTCAGTGAATCGAATTAATCCATTGCGCAGGATTCCTGACATATAGCTCTGGAGAAAGAGCCCAAACCCCTGGTATGATGAAATCATTGATTTGGTGTTTAACAGAATTCCTGATTACCACGTGCACTCACTTCTCAACATAATGAATAATTCCTTACAAGCCATTCCCTCATTCAACCTCCGAGAAAATCCATCAACATTGTGATTCCAAAACAGGACAGAACCCAAGTTTCCGCAAAACAACCGGCCGATCAGTCAACTGTGTAGTTCAGCAAACCTCATTACGAAAGTCATATCATAAAGATTTGATGAGGGCAAAAAAACTGAAATATCCTGCGAATCAATCGTTTGAATCCAGCAGGTGTTAGTCCATCGAACTCCAGTGCCTTAATCTGGATGAAAATGGAAAATAAAACAAGTGCTCACCTTTATTGGATAGAGCTCATTTGATCCCAAATGTCAAAAAAACGGCCAAACAACGTTAATATTTTTTTTTTGTGAGGACTGTGGAATCACTTCTATTTAGAACAATTCTTGTCACCAATTGTTATATGCCCACATTCGATATGAAATGAAGCACTGTTAGACGTAATCAAATATGTTCATTTGAGATTTTCCCTGTGTTCTATACCATGTAGTTAGGGCTCATCACATAAGTTTGATGGATTTCATCTTCCTATGAGTTCGTTGAAATCGTT
This sequence comes from Gonioctena quinquepunctata, assembly GCA_018342105.1. Taxonomy (NCBI): domain Eukaryota; kingdom Metazoa; phylum Arthropoda; class Insecta; order Coleoptera; family Chrysomelidae; genus Gonioctena; species Gonioctena quinquepunctata. The sequence continues at coordinate 308,292 of JAFIRS010001145.1, forward strand.
TCTTGTCGATGTTCCCCTAAATTTGTAAGATCCCCTCTGACAGAGTTGGATCCCTAAGTGTGCAATATTACATTATTGGTTGTATAGTATTCACACGACTGACATACCAAGATGAAAATACGTGAGAATATTCTTCTATACTCATGCCACTGCCAATAGACAGCCAGCTCGATGAATCACCAAATTATCATTCAATCACTGAACGTAATGAATCGATGTCATGGATGTATTATAGACTTGAAGTGAAAGTGAACCCAAACAAAACTTAGATAATCTCTCTGTGGTGTAAGAAAAAACACCCGGAGTTATGCGTGTTGATCTTCAGAAGGAAGATTGACTGGTCATATCAAGGTCATAACAATATATAGAGAATCTCAACGCAAGGGTCATTAGGAGGATAGCGCGAATATAATCTCCCACCAACCGACGCAGCATGGTAAGAATAAAAAATAAAAAACTTTTTTATATAAGACCATGATCGAACCGGTAATAATATATGCTTCAGCAGAATGGGGACATATAAGGCCCAAATTCTGAGCACCAATCGGGTCACAAATGCATAAAGTGAGTATACCAGGTAGTATATTCATAGCCATAAGAGCGTTTTTCAATTGTGCGGAAATGGTATCATATGGCAAGTCATTTGAGACGCCGCTTCAATTCCTTCCAAATGACTTCAAACTGACTGGAATATTCTTACTTGTTCATAGGTTTCAACCCAGAAACACCAAAATATCAAATGTGGTAATTACTAATATTAACACAAAGGTGTTCCTCTCTGATAATTTGAAATATCTTGCGGAAGAGTTCGTTACATATAATGGCAGTAATAAAAATGATGATTTCAACAAAAACGTTCCGACACTTCGTTTTGAAATTAATAAACTACTAGTTCAAACTTTATGTGTTCGGAAACCAAGTTCAAACTGAAAGCTCAGAATGTCCACCGTTTACTTCTTCGCAATACAAAAAATTCTTGCAGAAAACTTTCGTCCAAGGGTCTCTGTATAGGTATATAAATATATATATATATAAATAAATATATATATATATAGATATATATATATATATATATATATATATATATATATATATATATATATATATATATATATATATTATACCTGGAACTGGACAAGGTTTCCACCTGGCCTGCACCCATTATACATAATACGAATATATGATTACAGTCTATTGGTAACTCACTTTTTAATCGATATGATAAGTAAATTCCGTAAGGCCTTGTTGAAAATATGTCACGTTCCTATTCAGTCTTGTTTATTCCAGTATGGAATGAAGCTGTCACCTTTCACAATACATACACATGTATATGGAATCAATAACTCCATTTAGTGTTGTAATCATTACAATACAATAACTCGTAATTCTCATCATCAATCGCAATGAACAGTAAATTAACTTGCATCACTTCTTGACATTTCCATAGAATATATTCGATATCAGCGTATTATTTTCAATTGAAACCGGCTGTGTTCTTTCTATTTAACATATATGATTTTTGATTCAATATCTAAATTTTTTCAGGCATTTATTTGATAAAGAAAATTCTATAAATTTTTATTGGAGTTTTAGTGTTGATCACGGTTATATTGCATCGTTTGATAATTCAATTGCAGTATGGACGTTTGACGGCTTATTTCCTCAAACGAAGTAATAAAAATGTTTTCATGGCCAGCGGCAGAGATGATCCTGTAGCCACACCTAATTACCCTTGCTATTGGTGCAAATACAGTTTTTTAATTGCCGATGCACATATCATCCATGATTGCTCTATTCCACGTTTACCGTTAACAGGTCAGAGATAGCATATTATTTTTGATATATTTATATGGAGCGTTCCCGAATTTTCAACGTAGTATCGGATTTTCTGTGGTGTTCATGAACTATACAATTTTGACTTGACTAAGCGACAGCTGAAGAACAATATGACACTGATTCTGTAGAAGCAGAGGAAGAAGAGTTCAATATGAGGCTTTCGCTCTCAAGTCAACAGATTGATTTGAACAGCGATGGAATATATATATATATATATATATATATATATATATATATATATATATATATATATATATATATATATATATATATATATATTCATATATATATATATATATATATATGAAAGAGTAATATCGAGTAATATCGAGGGGACTGTTAAAAACAAAATGGGAGGAATTTAATGGACATAGCCCTCAGAGGAAAGTGCTAACCGTAGACACGTGTTTCGGGCTCTTGGCCCTCATCAGTACGGTGGAGAAGTGCAAGGATGAACAACACTTGGTAGAAAACGACAAATCAACGGAGTCAACAAACAGAAGCCGGCCGCTCATTTGTGATTTCGGTCACCAGACCCTGAATTCCAGGGCAACAAGTGTTGTTCATCCTTGCACTTCTCCACCGTACTGATGAGGGCCAAGAGCCCGAAACACGTGTCTACGGTTAGCACTTTTCTCTGAGGACTATGTCCATTAAATTCCTACTATATATATAAATATATATATATATATATATATAAATATATATATATATATATATATATATATATATATATATATATATCGAAAAGATACATATTTTGAAAAAAATTCAAGGAGAACAATTATATGAAAAAATATTCGATACCTCTGGATACATGGATAACCAAAAGTATAAGAAGGAAAATTTTGAGTTTAATTCTTTTAAAATGATGGAAAAAAATACGGTTTATACCTGTTTCCTTATTTGTCCAATAATACCATCAGAAAGGCTTCACACTCATTCCGTTACAGAAAACTCATCAATAGTCTGTTTTGGAACCTGCTCGAATTGCTGGGTTGAGAAATGAAGTTATACACAATGTTCTGAGTGTCATCAGAACCAAAAGTTTATTCAGACGAAATTTGCAGTGACTAATACATTTGCACTGAATTCACAACCGAATGAAGGTATGCGTGATATAATTCTGCACGATGGAAGATAACTGCGTTTTGTTGAAGACGCCTTACTTTCATCGGCAAAAAATATTTCATCTTGCGTAGCCAATTATTATCACGATAGAAACAATTTTTTTTCGAAAAATGGTTTCCAAATCTAACTTCAAATACCGTTATCGTGATGAATAATGATCATTGTCGTTTTCTTAGACCGCATGGGTGCTTAGTATCCACCAAAGTCTTGAAAAATACCGCGTCACCTTTTTGCGATGGCACAAAAATATGGACACCCGGTTATTCATTACATGAACTTATAATGAATTATGAACCTGTTATATGATATGAAATCTAAGGACAGAATTAGGTTTTGGAATTCATATTTTCCTAGATGAAACGAACGACCCCTATTCAGAATTCCATGATTAACCACGTGCAATGAATGTCGAATAGAGAAGATATGATCAGGAAGCTGAAAACCAGATATGAGAGAGAAATATGTATTCAATATATTCGTGAATTCATGGAAAATACGATATTATTGTTACTTTATCGATAACTATATTAGACAATGTTTTTTCTGGGATCTCCTGCAATCGTCAAGCCAAATCGTACCACTGAGATTTTTTTCCCGGTAGAATGAGTACACTCTCATTTATTGAACAAAAAAAGGGTCACTATCTTCAATTATAGCTTCTTCATTCTCAATGGTAGCTTCTTTTTCTTGCCTACTAGTACTAGTATTTTTTCAAGTTATTCACATTTTTTTAAGATGGTTGCAGTTTGAAAAAAATTATATTTTATTTTGAATTTATTTCCATTTTGAAATTATTATTAAATATTTGTACATTCAAACTTTTTGAACACTGTTAATGTCTACATTCCATGGATTTTTCTTGTTTTTACCTGACAAGCAAGCACTGATTATAGGTCGAAAGCGCTTTGTGATTTCAATCAATAAACATTGCACGAAATACAAATAAACATTATAACAATGTTGATGACACATCCAGCGAGAAGGAAAATTATGATAAATCCATTCGATTCTAACAAGGATTTTTTTTATTCGCAAGGTTTCTGTTCTGAAATTTCATATCACTTATTGAGAAATCAAATGGGGTGCCCTTCACTTCCATGTATATCGACGGAAAATATATGAAATATTACATTGAATCACTTCTGGTGATTCGATAATAGGGATTCATCATCACGGTTGGATGGCAGCGGCGTTTTTTTTATAGCAAATTCAAATTTCAAATATTTGAAATTGTTTTCATATTATTGGGGGATATTATGATATATTAAAATATTGATTCTGTATAACATGTCACTCACTGAAAGTGAACTGGCTTTTGTTAAAGACGCTATACATTTGTTGCTTAAACATATATCATCTCGCGACGCTGAAGAACAATATGAATGCAGATTAATTACAGAAATGATTTAAAGAACCATTACTTACGATTTTGCCTCCAAATGACGTTATTATAATGGACAACGCTTCTCACTATTTACTTAAAACCCAGGTGTTTCCAAAAACAAAAGATAAAAAAGGTCATTTCAGATTTTCAGACAGCATGAGTGTATAGTATCTACCAAAGTCTTAATAGTCGGAACAAAACTATGAAGCTGATGCTTGAAAACGGAATGTCACACCAGAAATATCTGGAAGTGTTGTTAATACAACAAGGGAGAAAGCAGCTAGTATGTCAATATGTACAAAATGTTTTAGATATTGAAGAAACATACAGAGAATTGCCGTACATTCCCTTATCATAAATGTTCATGAAACAACTAGTGGAGAGGAAGAAGTTTTTTGCCATAATTTTTTTTTCTGTTTAAGAAAAGAATGAGGTTCAACTGAGTTCTCACTTCACGTCTGGCAGCCTCATTTTCAACGAAACCCTTAATTTCCATTAATATTGCAAAAAATATATGAAATTTTACATTGAATCACTTTTTCCCACATGGAATACACATTGGCCAATAGATGTCGATAGGACTCCAGACTTACTGAATTTCTTTGTAACTGAAAATGATTTAGCTAATTTTATTGATGTGGAAGAGACCTTCGACCTCGACTCCCACAATTTCAGACTCGATATGCCGAACAGTATCGCCAAAAGGAATATTAATCGGTGATATTAATATAAATATAGAATCTGCAAATCCAAATGATATCATCGAGGAGTATTTGAATATGCTCAATACTAATGCATACATTTCACGAATAAACAAATATATACACGTCCAGCATATAACACTCCTCTGGATCATTATTTTGTTAAGACAAATTAAGACGAAAAAATACCAACTGTTTTTAGGCAAAATATTACAGACTTCTCACCAATAATGACAATGATAAAATTGAGACCAAACAAAATAAAACAAGGAAGGGAACATCCCAAAATAGCTATGATAATATATATATATATATATATATATATATATTACAAATTTATGAATCATTATTTAAAGAATGAAAAGTGGCATGAAACACTAACGAACACTATGGTCAATAAATCTTTTTTTTTCTTCATTGAAAAGTTGAAATCTCACATAAATACTAACACGAGAATTCTGAAAAAACAACAACTTGAAACAAACAAACAAAAATCATTTATTACATGTGAAAGAGAACTGGCGGCGTGCAGAAAATAATTTTTAAATTCTATAAAAATATACCCTCGGACAGGGATCGAACCCACGACCTCATGATTACCAGTCAGACTATATGAATTTGTATAAATTTAAGTATAAATAACTTGTTTCATTCAAACAATTTTTTTTATATCTTATCAATTTGCAGAACAATTTGAAATTGACTTGGTATTCAACCTTATGCATTTTCAAAAAATAACATTGCATAATACTTATATTCACAATGGTAACTTGAGAAAAGCCTTAAGCAATCTACATTTATTGTTGAACCGATTGGGTACTAAGATAGACAAATTCAAAACTTCAATAACATATTCATGTTTGACATTTTGTATGTAATTCTTTCATCACTGAATATTCTTGATGATTTCTGATTAAAGAAATAAAACACATACCTACAAATATTGCTGGCTCCCGCACTATGTGGATAGATGTTAGCTTGAGCAAGATTTTCAAGAGTAATTATATCATATGATATGCATCATAATTATATAGGGAACTTTTCAAGAACTCAGCGATGTTATTACCCAAAATTAATATATAATGAATTAGTTTAACCTCAATTGAGAAACTGCGCTATTTTGAAACACCAAAATATTACACGTGATATGCAGAGGTGAATGTTCTCGACATCACTTAATTGAAGCTACTGCAATTTGATCAATTAGTGACATATAAAATCATGAATAAATTCTACGAATGTGATGTAATGTTCTATTGCAATGGGCAATAGTTTTACAATCGATTGTCGCATATTCAGATTTATTTTGTGGATTCAAAATGGTCTTGGAAAGAATAATTGTCGTGTGAAAAATAAAATATTATTTTTCCCGCTGAATATACAGAGCTTCTCGAAAGTCCACTCCCCCCCTCTTATTTTTGGAACGATTATACATAAACAAGTGAAATTTGGAAACTGAATATTAAAGGTTGTGAACTTCTCTACTAGTGATGATAGATGACGAAATGGTCAAAGATGACGTCACAAGGCCATTGTGACCAATAATTTCAAATGGAACCCTACGGCAAGCGACACCTCTTTTAAAAGGTATCGAAAAAATATATTCAATAATACTAATTTTGTTTGTGTTTATGGCAGTTTTAATGGCTCATTAGTAAACATTAAAATTTAAATTCCATTCAGTATGATATTAATTACAGATTTGAGAATCAGTATCTACTTGAAGAAATTGCTCGAAGTGACCTCCATTTACTTTCTGACAGGGAAAAATCCTATTTTTAAACTCTTCTCGTACTTTTGCAAATGTGTCTGCGGAAACAGCCTCACATTCTGCAACAATACGTTGTTTTAAAACGTCAATATTGTCAGGTTCATTGGCGTAAACCTTCGACTTCAGGTACCCCTACAGAAAAGAATCCAAAGGTGTGAGGTCCGGTGATCGAGCTGGACATTCCGTTGAACCTCGTCGTCCAATCCATCTACCACGATAATCCTCATCCAAATACCGTCTTACTGCACCGTAATAGTGTGGAGGAGCACCATCCTGTTGGAATGTTATTTCCAAATTGCCGAATTCATCTGGATCATCTTCCAGAATTCCAAGGATTAACGGTTCTATTGCGTTTTGCAACAGCTCCAGATAAACCTCACCAGTTAAATTAGTACTCAAAGAAAGAGGCCCAAAATAAAAAAAAGAGGCCCAGGATACCTGCCCAAACATTCACCTTCTGGGAAAATTGGGTATGTGTTTCACGAAACAGGTGAGGATTTGCGTCACTTCATTACCTCACATTCTGTGTATTTACATTTCCATTTAGATAGAAAGTACTTTCGTCACTAAAACAAATTGTTCTGACATAGTCTGGCTGTTGGCTGATTTTAGTTTCCATATTTTCACAAAATTCTAGTCTTCGGTCTGGGTCGTCGTCTGAGAGTTGATGAACCATTTTTAATTTTATTGTGTACGACCTCGTAGGTTCTTTCAGAAAGACTGTAATCGGTTTAACTAATGTATATTACTTTTTATGACTGGCATAAGTGACATAATAATAATATTGAACTCAACCTAACATAATTATGGACAGACGCCGACTACCACAAACTACTACAGGGTAATACAACCGTCTCATACATAACACTCCTCCCTTCTACTTCGTAGAATATCAACTTATATAATCCTTCAAATATCGAGGCGGATTTCGTGGTCTAGTAGCACGAACGGGTTTGTTCTGAATAACTTGTCCACCCGAAATGGGCTCTGATACATCCACTTGTACATTTGCATCTCTCTGCCCCTCATTCCCATCGACAGTATCTAATAACTGTTTTTCGTTACCGCTTCGGGGTGAATTACTTATATCGGATAGTATAGGTGAACTGTCTATTTCTTCTTGCCGTCTTCTTATCTGGTCCACGTGTCTGTGTAGTACATTTCCCTCAGGCGTATCTAATCTATAAGATACTGGTCCCAGAGATTTTTGGATGAAGGCTGGACTCCATTTCGGCCCATTTCCATAATTTCTAGCATACACCGGATCCTTGGCTCGAAATTGTCTCAATACTTCCGGTGCATCTTTCTCTAATGTTTGTTTCTTGGATGTTTCCAAAACTTTGGGGTGCAAGGAGCTCAGTCTCGTTTGCAGTTTCCTGTTCATCAAAATCTCTGCTGTACTATTCCCTGTTGTTGAAATTGGAGTTGAATGCTGCTGCATTAGAAATCTGGCTAGCTTCGTCTTTATATCTCCGTCCTTCAACATTTTTAAGAAATGTTTCGTTGTCTGTACCATCCTTTCTGCCTGTCCATCAGATGCTGGATGATACGGTGCTATTCTAGCATGCCTTATCAAATTATTTGTCAGGAATATTTGGAACTCTGATGATGTGAAAGCTGTCGCATTGTCAGACACTATCACTAATGGAATTCCGTGAGTGGCAAATAATTCTCTTAACACTGATATGGCTGACTGGGAAGAAGTGGAAGGCACTACCCGCACTTCCAACCATTTTGAAAATGAATCGACTACTATTAAAAACAAAGATCCTTGTGTTGGTCCAGCGAAATCTATATGCAGTCTAGTCCAAGGTTCTCTTGTTTCTTCCCATGGGTGTAGCACTGCTTTAGGCGGCATATTCCGGTTTTCTTGGCATACAACCATGAACTAGACGTTCAATGTCAGCGTCTAGTCCTGGCCACCATACATGGTTTCGATAGATGGAATAATCACTCGATTGCCCCACAATAAACAACCATTATACATTGACAATTCATTTCTCTTCTGCCAAAACTGTTTCAATTCTTCTGGAACTTTATTTTTATCGTCTGTCCAGCCTGTTTGTATCCACAATGATACTTCCGATAGTATTCTATCTTCTTTCGTTTTCTTCGCAATTTCCTCAGCTGTAAATGATTTTTCCGGAACTGATTCCAACATCAGTACTTCCTGAAGTGGTGGCCCTTCTATATCCTGGCTTGTTAGCGGCAACCGACTCAAAGCGTCTGCATGAGGTATTTGGGTACCCGGAACACATACTAACTTATAATCATACGATGACAAAATCAGAATCCACCGCAACATTCTGGGTGGTATGACTTCTGGAATCGATTTATTATTTCCAAAAATTCCCAGCAGAGGTTTATGGTCTGTTCTTATCTCACAATTCCTTCCATAAATATAATTGTGAAATTTCTTGACGCCCACTGTCAGGGCTGATGCTTCTCTGTCCAATTGTGCAAACCGTCTTTCTGAACTTGAAAGTGTTCTGCTATGAAATGCGATTGGAACTTCTTTACCACATTCATCCAAATGGCTCAACACAGCACCTACTCCGTATGGACTGGCATCACACGTCAGAACTAAAGCCTTCTTTTCGTCGTAATGAGCCAAATTTTTTGACGATGACAACATTCTTTTGAGTTTATTAAATGCATCCTGTTCTTCAGTCGTCCATTTCCAAGAGACACCTTTATGAAGTAATTTATGAAGTGGTTCGGCTACGGTAGCCTTATTTTCAAAAATAAATGGAAAAAATTTAGCATTCCCAGGAATGCTTGAAGTTCAAGCTTTGACGTTGGTGCTGGCGCTTCTTGAATGGCTTTTATTTTTTTTGTTCAAAAACTTCACCTGACATACAAAAAATTCGCATTTATCTGCACGAAGCCGTAATCCATCTTCTTTGAAACGCTTCAAGACAGACCTCAACTTAACTTCCAACTGATCTGCGGATTCAGCAACAATAAGAACGTCGTCGAAATATGGCATGACCCCCTTGATTCCTGCTAACCTGCTATCCATGAATCTTTGGAAAATTTGAGGTGCAGTTGATATCCCGAACTGTAAACGTTTTACTTTAAATGCTCCTTTATGGGTTATCAGTGTTTGGGCGTCAGCGCTAGCATCATCCACTCTCAACTGTTGATATGCTTGTTTCAAATCTAGTCTTGCGAAAAATTTTCCTCCTGCCAGTGTAGCCAAAACCTGATGCACTGATGGAACTGGATATACATCTTTCAACAATGCCTTATTTATTGTCACTCTATAGTCACCACATATACGAATACTATTATCCGCTTTAATTACCGGCACAATAGGAGTAGCCCTTCGACAGTGCTCCGCCGATTCCAGAATATCTTGCTCCACTAATTTATGCAGCTCTTCCTCTACCAATGGTTTCAATGCAAATGGCAGATTCCTCAATTTCGATAAAATAGGTTTAACTGTTGGATCCAGATTCAAGGAAATTGGGGCACCTTTAAAGTCACCCAACTTGTCGTCAAAAACTTCTTGGAATTCCGACAAAATTTCCTTAACTTTCTTGTCTGAGACGTTGTTAATTGTATTGATACCATTCAATGAAATGTTCAGTGGTTCGAACCAGTTTCTTCCCAGTAAGTTTGCTGTATTTTTCCTTGCAATAACTAAAGGAAGTTTTCTTTCTAGCTTTCCCAATTCAACTTGGACGTCACATATTCCTAATATATCAATAATATTGCGCTGATAATCCCTCAGTATAAAGTCTGGTTTTTTCATCACAGGTTTCATTTCCTGGAAGATCTTCTCAAATGATTCTACACCAATCATTGAGTAAGCAGCACCACTGTCAATATCCATCACTGTTGGTTCCTTGTTGATATTTATATTGACTTTGAAATTTTGTTCTATCTTCAAAACAGAACATCCTTGACTCACTGTGTAGATGCACGGTTCATACATGTCATCCTGAAAATTTGTCACTGCATCTTGACATTCAACGTCAATGGACTTTTGGTTGAAGTGCCTTTTATTTGATGAGCCTTGTTGCTTTTTCTTGGACAAACAGGACCGCTCTATGTGACCCAATTTCTTGCAGAAGTTACATCTGGCGTGTTTGAACTCACAATTTTCCGGTAGGTGTTGATTGTTACAACGGAAACATATTCTCATCATTGTTCTTGTAATATCTTCTGTTCTTTTGTGTGATTCAAATCTTTTCACTTGATTTGCCGAACCTGAATTTTCACTTTCTTTCAACATACCAATGTTTAGCATGGCCGCTTCATGTGCAAGTGCAATCTCTTCGGCTTTCTTGAACTGTAACTCGTTTTCTAATAGTAATCGATGTTGTAAATTTTCATCTATCACACCACATACCAGTCTGTCTCGTAACATTTCATTGAGTATTTCCTTCTTAAAACCACAGTATAACGCTAGGCGTCTGAGTTCACCAATATAGTTTGCAATACTTTCATTTGGACATTGATTTCGACGGTGAAAATGAAACCTACCCACCATAGTGGATTTCTTTGGATTGAAGTGATCTGTTAACTTCTCAATAATCTCGTCAAATGGAACTGCATCAACTGATGTTGGAGCAACTGAGGAATGTATAATATCATAGGTATATCATAGCTTTCTTCTTTTCAGTATCCGTTATATCATTTGCTCGTAAGTAGAATTTCAGTCTTCCGATATAATTTGACCATTTATTAGGCTCGCAGGGATAGAAATGTTCAATTGAGCCGATAGCCGACATTCTGCAAAATTAACTTATCTTTCTGCTCCGACTGCGCCAATATTGTGTACGACCTCGTAGGTTCTTTCAGAAAGACTGTTATCGGTTTAACTAATGTATATTACTTTTTATGACTGGCATAAGTGACATAATAATAATATTGAACTCAACCTAACATAATTATGGACAGACGCCGACTACCCCAAACTACTACAGGGTAATACAACCGTCTCATACATAACAAATTTGTATGAATGAAATTTGTTTTTTTCAACACCCTGTGTACTGTACTTCGACTGACTTCACAGGTAGATGCAACGTGAGTTGTTGAAGAAGTAGGATTAACAATTACTTCTGCCAGTATATCAATTTTTTCCTCATCAGAAATTTGTGGTGTGCCAGATCGTTCCGCATCATTAATACTACCCGTTGTTTCAAACTTACGAAGAAGCTCCCTCAAATAAGTCCTCGAAACGGGGCGATCGGGAAACCTCTCATTAAAAATGCGTTCTGCTGCATGAATATTTTGTCCAGTTTCACCAAGAATTAGGATCGCTGCCACTTTATCACCTAAAGCACGTACCATTTCGCTCCTTGAAGCACTTAAACGTTTGGCTCACAACAGTTAAACGAATGATTAATATGTACAAAAATATTGAAAGTAACAAAAGCTGCTAAAACAGTTAAACGTTCGATCAACAATACACAAATTATTAAATGTACAAAAACTTGGACAATTACAAAAACGTCGAATTAGGGAGAATAACAAAAACGTCAGCTCATTTGACAACTATCCAGAGGCGGAGCTTGAATTTGGAATTTTAGTATTAACTGATTTAATTCATCACAGCTTTGCGTTTTTTAAAAGCGAGTTGCCAAAACTGCCATAAACACAAACAAATTTAGTATCATTGAATAGGTTTTTTCGATATCTTTTAAAAGAGGTGTCGCTTGCCGTAGGATTCCATTCAAAATTATTGGTCACAATGGCCTTGTGACGTCATCTTTGACGATTTTGTCATCTATCATCGCTAGTAGGGAAGTTCACAACCTTTAATATTCAGTTTCCAAATTTCACGTGTTTATGTATAATCGCTCCAAAAATAAGAGGGGGGAGGGGACTTTTGAGAAGCACTGTATATATCTTCTCTGCTTTTTAACCGACGAAACCAAAAAGGAGGATGTTCTCTATTCGACGCGTATATTTTTTCTTATGTATTATCACGCACAACTTTTCACAGAGCGGTTCGATTCCGATGATTCTTTTTTCATTGGATAGGGTGTACTTCGAAGTTGGTCGCATTTCAATTGGAACAACAGAATCCATCCCTAAGGGTAGCAAAATGAAGGATATTGATCGTTCACCCTCTGAATTTCGGTCCGTTACCCGATTCTATCAGGCATAACTTTGTAGTGGGTTTTCCGATTTGGATCATTATTTTTCTATTAGAAAGGGTATTCCTCATAGTTGATCATATTTCATCTTGGAATGAAATGATCCACCCCTATGGGTAGAAAAATAGGAGATGATTGATTTTTCACTTGTGAACTTTGGCTAACATATGTAGTTGACATCGACAGACCCTCCTACATCCGTCAAAATGATCACATTCCATGAAAGGATGGATTTATATACGAAGTGTTGAAATCAACTTACCAGAACTTTCAAAATCAATTTATATTATATAACAATAAATAGTTAAAATAGAAAATCATTTATTCAATAGTTAATAGTTGAAGTAAGCTAGGTAATTAAGTATTTTGGAAGTAATCGCAAATTGAGTAGGTAGTAATTAGTAGATTTCAGCAACAAAAAATTGAAAAAAAAAATTTTTAACAAAAAACTAAACCGACGAAAAAATCAACTGAAAAGCAAAAAATAAAATGAACCTTTTTAGTCTAAATGATAATTGAGCTCCTAAACTAATGTGAGTATTTGATTTTGAGTCGGCGCCAAACACACTAGCAATTGAATTAGGTAAAGCGTAAAATGATGGCAGCAAAATGCACGGCTGCGTTTTGATTACTTCTTTCAAAGTATTATAATGATCTTCGATAATTGTTTGTGTGGCGCCGACTCAAAATCAATTACTCACAGTTTAGGAGCTCAATTATCATTTAGACTAAGGTTTATTTTAATTTTTGCTTTTCAGTTGATTTTTTGTCGGTTTGATTTTTTGTTAAAAAGTTTTTGTCAGTTGTTTGAAAAAAAATAAAAAATTCCTCAGAAAAAAACCTGGAAAAATTGATTCAGTGAAATATGAAAATATTTAATATATAGTGAGAATGAAGAGCAGTGATTATCTCACCTTGGCAAAGCAAGAAAGCCCGACCAGTCGGAAAGGCAGATTTCAGAATTCATTGAATGTGTCATGTGTCAGAAAAACTAAAACATTATTTTATTGGAAAACACAAACAGCATTTCGATTTTTATATGAACCATGAACTAGATCAAGAAGAGGGATTCAAATCGAAACCAAACTATTTCCTAATAGTTCGATGCAACTACAGAGTAATTATAGACAGAAGTAACTTGAGTTTTAATCTCAATATCACTTCGAAATTTAATCAACTAGTGTATTAATGATGGCGATTAATGATCGAGATATTAATCGCTATTTCAATATACGAGTTGATTACAAAAAATGTTCGTCGTCCTCGTTCCTGGGGTAAACGATATCCATTTGCTTCAACTAGGAGAAAATGTACAATATTTGGATTTAAAAATACATAAATTCGACAGCGTGAAGGTAATATGATTTGATATTTGAATAGTATTTGAATTGGTTTATGTTTGGTTGCCTATACCACAATGATGCATTAATAGATAAATCGACCATTAATAGGTTATTGATGGTCGATTTCGTTGTAGGTTTGGCTGCATATTTCAGAATTATGCATTCAAAGGGAAATTGAACGTTAATAGGGGTCATTAACGATCGATTTCGTTTAGATTAAACAGACTCGTTGATACGAGGTCGCTGGAAAAATAATAAATAACATTAATATTTTTATAGAGTTTGTTTTGATTTCGAAAAATTCTCGTCAAAGGGAGATGATTTGTTGTCAAATATCTGATTGACACAAACGAATGAATCTCAAATAATACAAGCATACTGGGCAAACAGAAATTATCTCATCGATGCTAATTTACAACTGTTTCCTATTTGTGTATAAATTTCAGCGGAAAACGTCTTCCATGAAAGTTGTGACGCTCATAATACCGATAGTTTGCCGATATTGGTATAAAAATAAAAAAAAAGATTTTTTTATTCGACCGTTTAGGCCTATCTTCGAATCCGTCGAATAATCAATATCAGTGCAAGTTGTGCAGTAGGCCAACAGACAGGAAGCGCTTAACAAGAGTAAACGTAACTGTTCACTTGGTACGATCCTGCCAACATACAAAGCTTTTGCAGACAGTAATCCCAGACGATCATCTTTTGCTAGATAATTATCGACATGAGCTATATGCAGTGGTAGTCCACAACAGAATGAGCGTAGATTCGGGACACTATTACACTTCCATCAAATTCAAATTTCTTTAAATCAAACTGGTTCAAGTTCAATGATTATTATGTCACTCGGGCCACCTCTGAAGACCTACACAGATTGAAACCATCAGAAACCCTTTATATTCCATTCTATAATAGAGTAGAATCTTCAGAATCTGAAAACTTGCCCCTTGCCAGTCCCCCACCGAGATTACAGTTACTACCAAGTGAAGTTAATTTGGAGTTCGAACAGGATAAAGTGCAACAATCGTCATGAATGTTTCATATTTGAATAATTTCATTCATCTAACTGTAACGCGTTAGAAAACTATCATTATATCATAATGATAATAATAATTAAAAGAAATCGTACGCGGTCGGGGGACCCCCGTCAGGAACGAAGTTCCTTACGCTTTTTCGTCAACTCCGAATGTAATTGATATGAAAATTCATCGTCAAGTGAGGAAAAAGCGTTGCCATCAATTTAATGTATCCACCATTTTGTGTTTCTTTTTTCTCAATATTTGTCCCTTGGAAAGTCGACGTTTTCTATTCCATCACATTCAATTGTTATTATACCTTGCAAAACTATACCTATATATAATTTTTCCGAACTCCTCCGCCTCAGTTAATAGTTATTTAATCAACCAGTATATTAATGGTGGCGATTGATGATTGATATATTTCAACGCGAGAGCGAAGCGCGCGCGTTAATGTTCGAGATCGTTAATCGCCATTTTAATATACGAGTTGATTACAAATTTTTTTCGTCGACCTCGTTCCTGGGGTGAACGTGAAATTTCCGATATCCATTTCCTTCCACTAGACGGAAACTTACAATATTTGGACTTTGAAATGTGATTTGACATTTGAATAATATTCGAATTCGTGTATGTTTGCCTATACGACAATTATACATTAATGGACCAAATCGACCATTTACAGGTTATTAATGGTCCATTTCAGTGAATGTTTCATTGCATATAACACAATTATGCATTAGAAGAGAAATTGAAGATTAATAGGGGTTATTAAAGATCAATTTCGTGTAGATTAAACAGACTCGTTAATACGAGGTCGCCGGAAAAGGTATTTCATTCCTGATTATTTTTTGGCATTTCTAGATACCAATGAAAACTTTCAATTCAAATCATTCATGTACGTTTCGGCCAATCAAAACATTATTATTGTGAAATTTTTTTGGCAGTTTGGCAATCATGTCAACATTACACTGACTATTCCACGCACATTGGAATTCTCACAAAATCTGACCAATCAAAAACCAAAGACAGCTTGTATTATCGCGAAAACACCAGCTGTCTTTCAATTCTGATTGGTTTATCAGCATCGTGTTTTCAACGACGTAACCATGGATATGGATCGCAATGCAAAGTTTGACAGTTCAACCAAAAATAATTGTAGATGCAAATGTCAAAATGAGTCGCATCGGTGCTACTTCAAAAGAAGTAATAAACCAAAATATCGAAGAAAATATACGCATTGACACAAAAAAATCGAAATCTTATAGATGGAGACAATTTATGACGCTCTGTGCGGAACGCAACTTCAAATTAGATGCAGAAAATAGCAACGAAAGATTAGCATTCATTCTAAAAGATGGTAGTGATCACAAGGAGAGTGTTATTAAAACCATATGGAACACTACTGCAAAATTAGTACAAGACAAATATTTTTGTGAGTATTAGAGACATATTGATCCCTTCAAAAATATAATGTTCAAGGAGGCGAGGGCGGCTCGAGATAGTAAGAGAAAATTGTTGCAAGCTGTACCCGAAAAAAAGAAAATGAGTTCTGTCGCTATGACTTCAGACGAATATAGAAATATGTGCTCACAATGGCACACCAGAGGGACTCCAAAAGAAGTTTTTTCACATAGCTGCAGTAGGTAACGAAGCAACTTTTTCCATGTTACATTTTTTTGAGGAAAAGACTGACAACAAAGGCTGTTTAACAAACAGAATTGCATATAACCCGATATTCTCCAAAACCCGCCAAGGTGGTGATAAAAACTGTGCAGATACTAAATGGCATACTCAAAATTTGAAAAATCCTGAAATGTGTCCTGTGAGATTATACCGGAAACTTATATCGAAAAGGTAAATTATTACCAATGACAGACTTTTTCTGACAGTGAATGGCAAGTGGAATAAATATAATAATAATTGGTACAAGAGTTGCCCTATTGGTATTAATACAATATCAAAATAGACAAAACTCTCTGCAGAAAAGATGGGATTAGACACAAAAAAATTAAAAATAACAAATCACTCTAATCGTGCCACTGCAGTTAGTCAGTTACTACAATCCGGCGTTAGTGAACAACAAGCTATGAAAATTACTGGATATGGAAGTTCGAACTCGATGAAACCGTATTTACATCTTAGTGCTGAACATCATCAGAATATAGCGAAAACTTTTGGAAGTACTCCAAATACATCAAGTAATAATACCAACAATACATTTTTTCCAACTAATAACGGTCATACTATTCAAATTTTTTACAATTACACCATTTATAATAATTATAGTCGAGAATAATGTATTATGTTCGTGTTCATAAAAACTTATTTATTGTTATAGGTAACAAATAATAATTAAAACAAATTGTTCACAGTTAAAATAAATATTTCATGATTATAAATAAATTTAAATGATTTATTATTATTAAATTTATTTCTCTCATTCTGCCGAATTTACATTTTTTGACCTTTCACTTTGTTCGTGAAATAGTCTAATAAAATACCACTCGTGATTGAATTTATCTTATAAGTCTGTATTTTATTTCTAAACTCAACTGAGTTGCTCACAGAAAACACCACTCGTCCTGCGGACTCGTGGTGTTTTCAAGCAACTCAGTTTCGTTTAGAAATAAATCGCGACTTATCGCGAAAATCCAGTCACTAGTGGTATTACTACTGATAATTGCATTCAGTGCAATTACCAATCACTATGACAACACGATTGAGTTTGACAACTTCATTCCAAATGAATTTCAAAATGTCACGTTTTGGCAATGCGAATGTTCAAAGTATAAATGCGCTTATCAAAGAAAAAATTCCCAGAAATACAACCTACAGTCACAAATATATTTGGGTAATATTTATGGAATTTCGATGCGAACGAGAATATGAATTAAATGAACAAAGAAGCTTAGAAAAATTGGCGTTGATACTAAAAGATTGGGCGGTCAATATGAGAAAGAAAGACGGGACCGAATTTAAAGAAGCAACGGTGAAGACAATGTGGAACGTTTCGTGCAAACTTTTGCAAGAAAAGTACTATAATGACTATAATATCATGATTGACCCGTTTAACAATATAGTATTTAAACCAGCCCAGGATGCCCGCGATGCAATCAGGAAGAAACTACAAGCAGATCCATGTAAACGTAAGTCCAGTTCAGTTTCGTTAAATTTGTCTGAAGTTAACAAAATAATATTGCTATGGGATGAAAATACTCCTAAAGGTCTTATGCGTAAATTTCACCATATTTCTGCTGTAGAATTAGCGTGGCGAGGAGGAGTCGCAGTTGCTTGTCTGGTGGATTTTTTCAAATCGAGAAAAATAACGATGACTCTCTAACAAATTGCATTGAATACAATCAGGTGTTCAGTAAAACATGCCGAGGTGGTTCTGAAAGCTGTTCAAGTAGTGAATGGTTGGTTTCTAATAGTAAAAGACAAAGCTGCCCTGTAAGTCTTTTTCATAAACTGATATCAAAACAAGACGACAATATAACCTCACCACGACTGTTCTTAAACCCAAATCGATACTGGAAAAATGAAACTGACAAATGGTACAATAATGTACCTGTTGGAAGAAATACAATAAATGGATGGACTAAATCTGCTGCTGTGGCAATTGGTTCGAATGTAAAGGACAAAAAGATCACAAATCTCTCGAATAGATCAACTGCTGTTAGCGAATTGGCAAAAAATGGTGTAGAAGAACAACAATTGCTAAAAATTACTGGTCATACCAATCAAAATTCTATAAAACCATACTTGAATCTCGATCAAGAACACCACAACAAGATCTTAAATATAATGCGTGGTGATAGATCTTCCATAGTGGAGAACAGCAACGAATCCAATGTTCAGTTAAATTTTAATAATTGTACTTTTACTAACTGTACTGTAAATTTTCCGCCGGATATCCCTCGGCCAATGACAAACGCCTCATAATTTTATGACAAATTTCTCAAGCTCGTTGCTTGGTAACAGCCCTCAGATTCCGATTGTCATAAAATTATCTCGTCTATTATCAATGTCCTAGGGATATAACTACTGAGAATAATCTACCTATAACTACCTATAAAGTTGCTGCGGGAATAATTTGAGGTATTTTGTTTCCATTCTTTGACAACCTATATTTTCAATTTGGACTCTGTCATAAAATTTGCTTGAAAAGTGAGAAATTAATCAAAACCGGTTTAGTTCATTAAATCTTTTTGCGAGGAAGTGTGTTTGTGATCGTAAATTCAAAAATAATATACCGAATACCGCACGAGAGTTCGATAAAGTAGAAAATAATTCTCCAGATTTCTTTCTCAAACTTGTTGCCGTTGCCATTAGGCAATAGCCATTCGAGCCCGTCGGGCTCTCGTGTCTATTGCCTGGCAACAAGTTTTCGAAATTCTGTCGAATTATTTTCACTTTATTCTCACTCTATTGTGGTATCACAACTGATAATACTATTCATTATATCATAACAAATTGACGTGCCACATTTTCAATGTGAACCATAAATCCAACTTCGGCATACAAAAAACATAAGAAATTATGTCCAAAAAAGGAAATAATTATTTAAACACGCGTTAGAAATATAAAACAAACAGAAATATCTTCCACGTATTACCACCCAACTATAATATCCGACTTGTATTCGCATAAATATTCTACCGCTCATGTATCCTTTTAAATTTCCCGCAAGCAGAACAGCAATTCAAGAGCTTTCGTACACAGACTCGAATATAATAGAAAGGACAGAAAGAGAGAGGGAGAAAGAGAGAGAGAGATAAAGTCGCAAGGAGGAGGTATGACGCTTTTTCCTTACATGACGATTTCTACCAGTCAACACCCACCGCAAGCCGCGTAAAGGAACTCCTTTCCAGAAAGATGAACTGATGGTAATGGCACCATGAATGGCGAAGATATGACACAACTTTCCGAAAGTCTGGAACTAGTGTCTCCACGACAAGTGGTATTTTAAATCTACCCAAAATGAGAAGAATGGATCAGTCTTTCTCTGCTGCAAATACCCGATTCCAAATTATCCCCGGAAAATTCACAGTGGAATTAATCTCATTGAAAATACCAATATGCTCAATCCCTCTTCTTCAGGTCAGGTTAGGTTAGGTTCGATTTCATTGCCCATGTGAGCGGTTTCCGCTCCTTGGGAGTTATTTGGAGAAATGTCAAGCGGTATTCTCAACTAACATCATAGAAAAATTATACCGAGCAAAATGTGATTGAATTCACTTATATATTTCATCACGAAATATTTTAATTTCAATGGACGAAAAAAATAACCTTACTATACATTCAAATCCGCAAATATGTTTTTTCAAGGTTGGCGTGCAAATAAGTAATTAGTCGAAACTAATTTCTACTACGAGACAATAACCGGTGAACTGGACGGCGGGCACTGTCAAAGATTATAGTTCTACTCTTTGGCACTGTTGCCGATAAAGTTACAGACTCCATGTAATAGTTGCTTTGAAGCGCCAGTTGGGTTGTCCTGTGAAGGTCGGATCAGAAAATCCTCGTTATGGTTTTTACGGCAGAATATATTATTCCAGCGGCAGAGCAATCGTTGTTGGATTTTAAATTTTTATATTCTTCTAGGGAGTGTTTTGAAAATATCGCCATGTCAACTGGGCATATATCAGTTTTGAATCCCAGGTTCATATGTATTTTGATTGCGACTTTTGTGTTAGTTTGGTTGAATAAGTCGTTGAGAATGATTCTTATGAAATAAATGAATGATATTTCGATGCTATAATTCACTGGTTGGAGTTGGAAGTTGCAGCTCATTATTTTGAAAAAAAAAATAAAAAAATCAGCAAAACTCTGCTCAAATTTCACAAAAAAGCACAGTTTCCAAAATCTGTGGCATTTTTCATTCTGAACGACTTGAATATTTCTCTTCCTTAATATTCGTTGAGAAAGAGACGAAATTTTGTGGAGAGAAAAAATAATTCCCAAGTTAGAAATATTTTATATAGACTGTGTACTATAGGAAATAATCAGGCAACATCATCTAAGGGATAAAAAATAGGACTCTCCGAGGATAGAAGATGCTGTAGAATCAAAAATAGAAAGAAATAAATGATATTTTTTTACGTCCTATATGTTGTTCGCTGAATTTTTCTTTGTAAAATCAGGAATTATTGATTGATTTTCAGTAGTTATACCATAAGTGATGGATATTTTCGTGAGTATACTTTGACATTTTTGTGTCAATATTGTTGTAGAAATTCACAACAAATTTTTTCAAAAAAAATGTTTGAAAGAAATTTGGTCGAGTAGTATTTCTGCAACAATTTTAGCGGAAAAATATCAAAGTATACTCTACCCAAAATATGTATCACGAGTGGTATATGACCACATTTTATATACAAACATACCTATACTTGAAAAAACTAAGTTTTCTACGTTTTTTTAATTTCTTCTGAGAAAGTGTTTTCGAAACGGTCGGACATTATTTTCCAATTTGATAGTGACTTGGACGTTATCTGACAGTGACTGAAATATTTTGATAGGTTTGGTATAAACAATGGTGAATGCCTACTTGTTATATAGCGAGTAGCGTGTTAATTCGCGGATTAACAGCAACATGGTGCATATTCGCTGATATTGGGATTTGATTGCTTAGATAAATGCATTTGATTTGCTGAATTCATTTCGAGGTATATATTCACCAATTCAAGACTACAATGATTCACCTACGTCACATATCTGAAGAAAAAAAATACTTCCATGGAAAAATGTGTACGAATTGTTAGAGTTCATTATTGTGTTATGTGCGTTCGAAGGTTATAAGCCTTCTACAGAAAGTAATTTTCAATGCAACACATATTTGCCTTCTTAAAGAAGTATATTGGAGTTGCAATTCTGAATATTTTTTATTTTGACGACAAAATCATAATCTGCGAGTCCAAAAACCTGAACTATAAATCACAGAACCCATTTCCCTAAAAACCCTAAATATCTTTTTTTTAATCATTTTCAGTTAATCCTTTCCAGTTACTCATGAAATCCGTCGTCTTATTGAATTCTGACGAAAAATTGATAATCTTAGACCCCAGAAACCCCCTTATACCAATTTTGAATAGAATCGGGCCATAGTCACAAATCTCAAATTCATGAATTTTAACAAAAAAATTATTATCCAACACACAATTTTGAATAGAATTGGACCATAGTCGCAAAATTCGTTCGCCATCTTGGAACCCCATCTTAAATCGATGCATTTTGACAAAAAATCAATTATTTTCTACCCAAATAACAACCACATACCAATTTTGAATTGAAGACCTGCCAAAGTTAATACAACGACTAGAATTGAATCAAAATTCATTTGCAAAATTTCACCCAAACGTACAAATCGAGAAATAAATAATAATCACAGAAGAACAAACAAGGCAAAGTGAATAAAAGCTTGTAAAAATATCAGCGTTTTGCGAAAAAACACAATTTTCAAAATATTGAAAAATTAACTGGCAAAGAGGTGCACTCCCCTCAAAGGGAAATTGGATGAAGTATTTCTCGTGTGCCTATTATCAGTCAGGAAAACCTTCGTTATAATATATTATACAGATTGAACCTCCGGACCAATTCATTGATTGTTGATTTTTATTTATCATTCCCCAAATCATTCTCCATGATACGATTATGAATAATCTCCGAATCCGGAATTTTCATTTTGTATATCTTGCTAGTTCTAAAGACGTCATCAAAATTTCATTCCTATTTCATTTTAGTATAGTAGGCCCTCGATGAATGAGATTACCAATGGCGCTCTCTATCCGAAAACGGCTAGACTAAGACATTAGTAAATAAGGAACTATTTCTCGTTATGTGTTTGAATTTGGCTATTCGCCACCCATTTCGTATTTCAAGTATTTGTATTTGTATTTTCGTACTTGCCGGTAGGTATTAACACTACGAGATATTTGATACGAATTTGAAAGAGACCACAAGCCGTCCTGATGATTGGGAAACCATGAAACAGCTGTTGGCGAATGGTGGGGCTCTCTTGGATTCGTAATAAATTTCTCTTTATCTATACGTTTATATATATATATATATATATATATATATATATATATATATATATATATATATATATATATATATATATATATATATATATATATATATATATATATATATATATATATATATATATATATATATATATATATATATAAATATATATTATATATATATAAATATATATATATATATATATATATATACAGGGTGGCCCACCACATTCGCCTCGGTATTTCTACGAGAAATGAAGAGAGTTAGGGAAAAACATTTAGCACAATACAGACCATAATTTGAAAATTGTTTTCACCCTGTAACGTGTAACGAGCTGCTCGGGATTAGATGTACTGCTTAGCTCAGAGGTTAAAGTTAACTACTACATGAAATTTTCAATGCAATATTATACAGAGTGGCGAAAAAAATTGCCTCAAAATTTGGACACCCATTTAATTAAATAACTTCTTAAAGTTGAATGGAACACCCCGTATTTAGTGGCGTAATTTGACGCAGAATTAGATTCCCTTCGAAACTATATTAGAGTTCCCTATACCTATCTCTTCTGCTTTTTACACAAAAGGCGTTTTTATATTTTACTTATGAGTAATTTTTTTATCTTAAAAATGAAACACACTGTATTGTAATGAAAAGCTTGAAAAGCATTTTTGAAGTCATTTTATCGAAAAATTAAGAATCTTAAATAGTTTATTATTTTAATAAATGCTCAAAAAGACAATAATTTTAAACTAGTTAAAACAATGATAATGGTTTGATTAACAAGTTGTTTCCCTGTCAAATACTTTTTGTTTCATAATGATAATTAACGTCATCTAGGCCAGAGCCTACTTTTAATTGAAAAAATAGTATAATAGGTTTTATAGGAAATCGTAAATGTATGTTTTTATTGACCCCATATTGTAATTTTGGTATTTATTTCAATATGAAGTCTAATTTGCTAAGAAACAAGCGAATTCAACATATTTCGCCTCAATAACTAAGACACGTGCATCTTTTTATTTTGAAGAATGCTTTAATATTTCAGAAATGGCAATAAATTTGAGTTTTTACATTTGCCTGCATTTTACTTTAGATACACCGTATTTTCCAAAATTTAAACTTCTGCTTCTAGCGAATCTACGTACTCCTTAATAAAAATATTTTTAAACCGCTTTTCAAGCTTTTCATTACAATACAGTGTGTTTCATTTTTAAGATAAAAAAATTACTCATAAGTAAAATATGAAAACGCCTTTTGTGTAAAAAGCAGAAGAGATAGGTATAGGGAACCCTAATATAGTTTTGAAGGGAATCTAATTCTGCGTCAAATTACCCCACTAAATACGGGGTGTTCTATTCAACTTTAAGAAGTTATTTAATTAAATGTGTGTCCAAATTTTGAGGCAATTTTTTTCGCCACTCTGTATAATATTGCATTAAAAATTTCATGTAGTAGTTTACTTTCACCTTTGAGCTAAGCAGTACATTTAATCACGAGCAGCTCGTTATACGTTACAGGGTGAAAACAATTTTCAAATTATGGTCTGTATTTTTAAATTTTTCAAAATTTCTCAGAAACGGTCTGTTTTAAGTATGGGAAATATGATAGTAACTCACCTTTATTTGGTCTATAGTATCTAAAAATAAAAAAAAAATAGGGTGTTCCATAAGAAAAAATATAACTTTGGTATGTAATTTTTTTGGGGATCACCCTATATATTTCAAAATAATTTTGGAATATGCTCCTTATGGACCCACATATAACTGTGCTGAAAGTTTTTCCCTAACTCTCTTCATTTCTCGTGTAGAAATACCGAGGCGAATGTGGTGGGCCACCCTGTATATATATATATATATATATATATATATAAATATATTTATAAATATATATATATATATAAATATATTTATAAATATATATATATATATATATATATATATATACATATTTCCCATATTGGATAATCTGATATAAATGTTGAAATTCACCAGTAGAAAATGTTTGTGGCATTCAGACGAGAAAATGAAAACTAGAACTGAAAAAAAAAATATGTGCATGCGTGAATGTTTTCTTTCATGCATCACATTAACCCTCATCATCTTCGTCACTAACACGGAACTCAATTTGAAAGTGTGAATCGCCGATTTCAAACAAGGACTGGTAGCTTAATTGGAAGAGCGTTCGACTAGAAATCGAAAGGTCCCGGGTTCGACTCCTGGCCGATCCATATTTTTATTTTTTAGTTCTACTTTTCATTTTTTTGTCTGAATGCCACAAACATTACTACCGATATTGAATTACAGACGCTATCCACCACTTGTTTAAATTTACCTTCGCTGAATTAGGGGTCGCGTCGTCTTATTAGAAGATCGAATTGAAGTAAACTTCTGGGTAGGAGGAGGTATTTTATCTCTCGTTCAACTCCACCTCTACAACAATTGCCAGATAGCTATAGGGGCAGTTCCAACCTCTCCTAGACTACTCAAAAATGAGACGGCGTCTGATTTGGAGAAAGTATTTCACCATAATATTAACCAATATGGAGAAACATAGAAAATTGATTTAAAAGTCGAAGAAAATTGAGACATTGAATTAAGCCCAATAGGTCGAAGGAATAAATGAGTGAATTTTCCTCAATAGTAGTCTTTCCTCACTATTCATGTCTCAAGTTAACTAGGTGATGAAAAAATGTGAGGTTAGAGGAAGATTTCTCTGTACTTGACCTTATTATACTAGTGTTAACTGTACCATGCAATTCAAATTGAAATATAATCATAGCATTAGGAAAATAATTATCAGAGGATGATGATTATGGATGATGTTACTCATAATTTTATTGACTACTTATGTAATATATACATCCGTAGCTAGTCGAAAACAACGAGATTTCACATCAATATATACATAAACAAAAAGGCTGATGAAAATTACACAGAGCCAACAATTCAATTCAGGAAATCCAGCGAGCATGTTCCTACAACATGCAAAGATGTGACTACGAAAATGCAATAAATATTCATACATACATATTCATAGTTTTTATATCAGAGGTAGAGCATTATACAATTCAAATTGATATGATTTTTCTTGCGATTTCAGCATTCTGCTTCTGATCAGATTACTGTTTCGTGTGATATACATAATTATATATACTCAAAGCTTGGAAAACAAGTGGGAAGTGAAACTCTAGGATACTGGAATAGATTCACATAAAAGGTACCGACATAATGTTATTGTATATGTTGCGTTCTCATGTCTAGAAGTTGTTTATGTTGATGCAGTTTTCACGAGCAATTGGACAATCAAGAAGCACTACTCTATAACTACAGTTTCAATGGCAACGTTTCGGCGAGAAATCTCGCTTTCTTCAGAGCTACAATGAATATAAAATGGTGTTGTTGTATCAATACAGATTTCTCTAAAAAAAAGAAGAAAATTACATAAAATATGTGGTTGTACATGAGATAAACAACAACAGGAAAACGAAAAAAACAGGAAATGAAACGGAGGATTCATTTTCTCACATCACATCTGAAAAAACTTATTAAGGAACGCTTTACCAACAGACCAGAAGTAAAATGAGTAATGTTGTTAGGCAAATAAAAGTTTCTCCATAGAAATGATCATTTTTTTTAAATGAATTCAAATACAGTTTGTGTTTTCGTTTGAATCAATATGACTATGGTATACCTTAGAAATGTCTGTGTTGGACACCGCTATCAACTTCTCATATTGTAAGTAGTGGTTCGGCCGGAATTCCTCATCACGAGTATCAGGTGATGATTTTTTTTGTTTTATTATAGAGCCGTATTCACATTACCTAAGAATGGATTTATGCGTTGCCAGATTATGCTTATAAATTCCATTCAGATTATATTTTTGAATTGACGCAACTTTTGCTCAAGGTGATTTCTACATGCAGATCACAGGCACACCAATGGGGAAAACAATTAGCCCAATTCTTGCGGATTCGGTGATGAAATTTGAGATACAAAGGGCACTAAGGAGATTTTCGTTGCATATTCCTTTCTCGTTTGTCTCTGTGGACGACACCTTATTAGCTATAACGTTCTTGGCACTTTCAATTGGACACTTAACACTCCGATGATTAGAGAAGGAAACCACATATTCACTGTCCTCTACGAAAAAAACCATGTGATGCTGATATATTTCTCAAGTTCTATTCAGCTCATCCCTTTCATCAGAAATCACACATCATCAAACAATCTCGAGATGAAATCTATAATCTTAGCGTATGTTTTATTCAAAAAACTTAAACAATTATTTTCGATTACCATGCCACCATCCTGGTTAACAGCAAAATAAAACAACAGTTCACCCAACGGACAAGAGCATGTCGGTTTTTCAAAATTCCAAACGTAACAGAACTCTCATATTCACTACAAAAATGCCTCAAACTAACAATTCAAAAATGGCTCAGTATAACACAAAAACACCAAAAAAACATATTTACTCGAAACTAAAAAGAAAAACCCCTCTGATGGACAATATGAATGTAATTTGACAAATACATGTAAGGATTGCAAACTAATTCACATTGGTCCCAATAAATATAGAATATCATATAAAGTATATTTATTGTTACAGGCGGGAAATCTTTTGAGCTGTTGTGCATAAAATACCAAATAAATAGCTATTCTCGAACGTTTTCGATGATAAGATCATCATCAGGAGAATTCTGGAAAGCGAAAGAAATGTATTTCAATTAAAAATAAAGATGCATGTTCTCTGATAATATACGAGACATGTGATTCAAATAAATCACTTGTCGGAATTTTACAGAAAATATAACTGCAGAAGAACTGATTTCGTGAAACATTATCATATATATACATATATATATATATATATATATATATATATATATATATATATATACAGCACGGAAAATTCATCACCTGATACTCGTGATGAGGAATTCCTACAATACAAGTTGATAGCGGTGTCCAACACAGACGTTTCTGAAGTATATACGCTGTACCATGGTCATCGATTTGATTCGAACAAAGACGTCACCTGTATTTCAGTTTGTTAAAAAAACAATTTTGGGATTTCTATTGAAAAATCCCCCTTTTATTTTCCAGACACATTACTCATATTACTTCCGAAGTGAGTAGACTCCACAGTGTATAGTGTGTTGGTGCAGTGTTCCTGAATATTTTTTTTCGGTTGTGATGTGGTAAAATAAATCCTCCGTTTTTTTCTTTTTTTTTCCAGTACTTGTTCATCTCATGTTATACTACCACATATTTCATGCACCTTTCTTCTTTTTTTAGAGAATTCTGTATTCATACAACAGAAACATTTGATATTCATTGTAGACCTGAAGAAGGCGAGATTCATAATCGAAACGTTGGCATCAAACCTGTAGACATAGAGAGATGCTTCTCAATTATCCAATTGCTCGTAAAAATTGTAACAATATAGTATTATTGTTCATAAATTATAATAATAAAATAATTGTAGTGGCAACTCAAACTTTTCGGTGATAATGTTGATTTTCACTCGTGATAATCGAAGAAAACCCTCGAAAGATTTAATTTCCCGACCAGAAATCAGATGGAGTTCTGTTTATTTTATTAAATTATGACTCTGTAGTTGAGAGGACATCAATATGAAATAATTTTGGGAGAATTGAGTAACATTTCAGTTTTTGAAGAAATATTTTCTCTCTGCTTGGTATATTTTTGCTATAATGTTAATTAGGGAGTCTTTGGGAATATTATATTCCACCTTCCACTTGGACCTTAAACTAATCCCTATACATTCAGGATTCAGCGATATTATTATTCACGGGAATGGTTTTTACCTTCTAGAAGTTGTATAGAATTTGCAACCAAGTTTATATACATATTATTCATTTTCCAGTTTCTTCAGGTAGGTATCCTTTCACGTGAAAAATACTTTTGTATCATCAATAAATATTTGGGAGGTGTTCCTCTTGAAAACTGAATTTCAAAGAACCACGTCTCATCTCACGTGTACACCATAGACAAATGCTCCATGCCAAATTTCTATTAATCCACCGTTTGAGAGGAATAGTGACATGTCGCTCAGTTGTATTTTGTATATTATGGTGTAGTACCTTTCCGAAATTTATTTCGATGACATAAGACAGTGTTTTGAATATTTCAGTAAGTGTTTTTTCAACACATAATGATGGTCTATAAGCGAGAAAATGTTACGAAAGCGAAACTCGGGTGGAAAAATTGACCCATAAACTATGGTTGTTGGAAAGGTGCATTTACATCCTTATGATAATGATATATAATAAATTTCAAAAGAATTTGTACTACAGGAATTATTAAATTACACCATATTATCTACAAAACAAAGAAAAAACTCACCCCATAAATATCCCATTCACAAGGCTTTTCTTCACACTCAGAACTATGGCACATTATCCTTGCATGTTAACGAACATAAAAAACAACTATCATTGATGTTTCGTGAGGAACATTTCTAACAAACGAGGTGCAGCGGGCCACTTCTCGTGTGGAACTATGAAGAAGGGGTACCGTGCGTATGCGTACCTTTAGAAGCTATGTATACCTTAAAATATTGGTTGCGGCAAATATTGGGCAATTAGATAAGTGACACTTTCTCCCAAAGGGTTGAGGACATCGTCATTGATATTTCACATCGGTAGGTATATTCACACGCTTTGAATTATAATTTTACGGTACGGAAAGAGAATAAACCCAGAGGCGTACAATTAAGTCTTTGTCGCCTCAGGCATTCACACTATGAAGAGAGTTCGGCTTTCATTCATTAGGTATTCATTCAGTTTCAAGCTATTTACACAACCATTAGCCGAAATAGCCTAGGCTACATGATTGGTTTGTTTTTAGTAGGGAATTCTCGGAATTACATTCCATGGCTGATGGAATAATTTATGATGTATGCATGACTCGCTTATGCCTGCGTTGATTTCAAAATCACGCTTTTTTTATTCGATAAAAAATTTGGAAAATAATAATTTTGATTTTATATATATATATATATATATATATTTACGTTATACTAATAGGTGTTTTCACCCCGCGTTGGAAATCAATTGTTATGATAGGTATATCAATTTTATTATTATTATTATTTATGCTTATAAATATTTTCGCACCTCGTTGGGAGACAAATTGTTATGAAATAATAATAGCTTTCAAATAATAATTGTTGTTAATTTTTCCCCACGTTATTGTTATAGCCCCACAAATATTTTCTCCCTGTATAAATATTTTGATTTCGATTTTGATATACCTCTAATACTTATGTGGGCAATTCAGCTCCGCGATGGGAAGCCAATTGTTATATTGTGATATGATTATACTAATTTTATGAAATAATAATTGCCAGCTAACTTTACTGTTTTCTCGCCACGTTGTTGCCAATTATTATTCTTTTTCTTACCACGCTTGATCTCAGTTGGTACGCCTTCGCCTCAGGAGTCGGTACTGGCACTAGAGCCACTGCCCGTCTTGATTTCACTCGAACTATCTTCAGATCAGTGTTTATATGTGAAATATTAGCATATCATTGTGGAAAATAAACCAAAAATTATCAAAAACAATAATTTCCTACATTCAGGAAAACTTATATTAACCTGGCCTGCGATAGATAACTCATAACTATGAGCAATTGATGGATATGTAAATATAACCTCACTTTCTTCTTTTGAGTTGCAAGAATTATTTTATAGTTCAATACCAAATCATAGAGTGCTTCAGATAAACGAGTTATTTTGTGAAGTGATTCAGTTTGTGATGTGCACCAAAAGAGTTTATACCTTGAACTGGAATGTCGCTGATGCAATACATACATACATACATAAGCTGAATTCCTGTTTCATCCACTCCTCTCAGGAACTCACCATTTCAAAAGGAACCATCCAAAATCCACGAAATCAGCTTGGACATGTTTCCATGTGGAGAACCAAAAAGGTAATCTTCTTTTATCCTTGTTTATTTTGTGTCGAGATTATTCAGAGTTTGTATTGGTTTTTTATTGTTAAAAAACTACCTTCTCATTAATAAAATCCTAAATTTCTTTCTTTCCAATTTTTGTACCTGGCTTCTCTACAAAAAATTTTTCAATCCCCTCTCGCTTTGTTTTTCTCTTCCCTGGATACCATTTCTGTTTTGTCCATTTTATTTGAATTTTCAAACTCGCGCACTTCCTTGTCGCACTTTCATCAATTTGGTGTTATTTGAGAAAACTTATCAACTAACATATTTCACATTTCTTATAAACTAAATACAATATTTGATCATAATTATCTTTGACGTTTCTCAGTTCTTACTTTTCCACAATTTCAAATCTTTTATCTCACCCTCTCTGTTCCCTGATTGGCTATTGTCATCAAAAAGTTTCTTGTTCTCCCATTGGCTATTTTTAGTTAGATACAATTTCATATACTGTATGTTTCAACCTTATAATTTTGTTGATCACATTTAATCCGGAATAATTTTGTGAATCTAGACTTTTTGTTATATTTTAAACAATTATAGGTTGTAATCATTTTTGAAAATGCAAGAAAATTATTGCATTATGGTATTTGCATATATTCACCTATCAATGTTATACAGAGGTTCCATTAAGGGAATAGAATCTCAAAAAAATGTAAAAACAATATCTCATGAACACCTAACTATCAAATATTCATTATTTTTGTAGTTTTTTTAAGAAATTATATCTTTTTCACCTTTAAAATGTATTACTGGTCCTTCCTAACATAACAATATATATATATATATATATATATATATATATATATATATATATATATATATCTGGAGATTGTGGTTCTTGAATCCTGATATATTTATATTTGAATGAGATTTCTTGGGATATTGGATTCTGGAATGGATATTTCTAATGTCTCAGTTCATAAATGGCAACGTTTGGTCCATGACCGGGCTTTATTTTGTCTTTTTTACATTTTCTGGAAAGTGAGTTACATCATTAGGATGTTTTATTACAATTAAGTGAGTATTTTTGTCAGGAAATTCAATATAACCTTGGCAGTATTGAATGCGTATATTATTATAGGAGATTTCTTTATATTTTTGTTTATAATTTCCGCATACATTTTGTTTATATATGAGTATTATTTGTTATGATCTGTGTACTGCGGTGTGGAGATGAAGTTGTCGTTTGTGAATTTATGTACGTTATAGGGAAGTAGCTTGCGTGAAATGAATTTGTTCGTATTTGGTTCCTATTTGGTATTTGCATACCACTGGGATGGGCGTAATGGGAGTTTATTTTATGAGTTGTGTAGTTTTGAAATATTTTTTTGTTTGTATGGCAGTTATGAGTAATCACAAGAGGGTCAATTGGATTTGTAAATGTAAAAAAAAATACAAAATTAAGCCTGAAGAAGTCCCCGGCCAGGGACGAAACGTTGCCATTTATGAACTGAGACATTAGAAATATCCATTCAAAAACCCAAAAACCCCAAATTTATATATATATATATTATTATATTCTTCAATTTCTCGGAATAAAGGTGTGATTCAGTCAATTCATATAATTTCTCTCAACTTCGTTTCGACATCATCAGGTTAAAACAAAATTATTTTATTTGAATTCTGCGTTAGCATCGTACAAACGTTATTGACTGAATCAGATTTTTATTCCGAGTAATTGAAAAAAATATATATTGGGTCAAAATATATATATATATATATATATATATATATATATGTATATATATATATATATATATATATATATATATATATATTTAAACAGTGGGAAATAACGGGGATCTTCAGTCAGCACAAATGTGAACTATGAAAAACTCTTTAATACGATGGACCGAGCTTTCGTTTCAATTTTGAAACTTCTTCAGGGTCCTAAAATATGTAAATGACATTATTGTGAAAAAAAATAGTCACAGTAATCTGAGTGGATGATAAATGAACATTAACTTTGAAGAAAAAACGTAAAATATGTTAAAATTTGTCGGAAAGGTGTTATATCTTTGACGCTTCGAGTGACATTGAAGGATTTGAAATGACAACCTATGATCAATCCCCGTTATTCCCCACTGTTCATACCAATTTTCAGTCGTTATTTCTAAATTTATTTATGTATATGTATATATATATATATATATATATATATATATATTTGAAATAGTTTTCTGGAATCCTTCCTGTATTTTTTTTTTCCTTAGTTCCTTGGGTTATTGGATTCGACAATTATTGAAACATTTATATTGGTAAAGACGTTTCGTCCCGGGCCTGGGACTTCTTCAGTTTCATTTATTTCATATTAGGTATATAAATCTATAATAGAAAATTACAAATTTCAGTTTTTTTTTTGACGAAAATAATTTTGTTATTTTGTAGAATACATATCATCATTGATATGGGGGTACGTAAATCAACAAGTTCTTAAACCTTTCATAATAATAAAACAACTCCTAGTTAAAACGAACTGAAAATATCAATGTTAAACTAAACCGAAAT
This sequence comes from Gonioctena quinquepunctata, assembly GCA_018342105.1. Taxonomy (NCBI): domain Eukaryota; kingdom Metazoa; phylum Arthropoda; class Insecta; order Coleoptera; family Chrysomelidae; genus Gonioctena; species Gonioctena quinquepunctata. Next base: position 342,111 of record JAFIRS010001145.1, read on the forward strand.
GTTGATCCTATCTCCCCCATTGAAACAATCTGCAAATTCCTAATACCGACACCACAAACGGCGCATGTCTTGAATCAGCGCCATCGCGACAACCTACTTCCTTATAGAAACAACGTGCACATGAAACATGTTGATATGCCTCCATTATGTGGAAAAATTCAAAAAAAAAAAAGTAAAATTAATTTTAATTCAAATTCATGTCACTCAGGTACGTACCCCCATATCAATAATGATATGTATTCATACAAAATAACAAAATTGTTCTCATACATATATATATATATATATATATATATATATATATATATATATATATATATATATATATATATATATACAGGGTGTAACTGAATAAGTGTAAAACATTCAAGGAGGTGATTCCTCATCGAAAAAAAGATAGGATCTTTCATATAAAGAAACTTCATTGGAGCATCCCTTGTTAAGATACAGCCCCTTAAAGGGGGTACATAAAATTTGTATAACAATTTTTTTCACAAGCACTGAAAAAGTTACAATATTGAAATTAACCTGCCGTTTTGAACTACCAAAAGACACTTAGCCAGTAATTTATTTGGTTTACCCCATGGTTGTAAGGGTGAAAACGCAACCCTAAAATTTATTTCCAATGTAACTTTTGTCTTATCATTTGTTTACCATTTATTTCCGATAGCCTGTTTCATTCTAAACAAAAAATGTCTCTTGGGTTTTTTGCCCAAAATAAACCAGTAAGCAGCAAAACATTATTTTACGAACAACTACAGAGATACATCGTCATAAATGCGAAAATACGAAACTCATCTATCTAGTAGGTCGCTATTAGCGATAGTGACAATTAAATTGGTATGACGCTGTCAGTTTGGGAATTTTCGAAATTGAATTAATACTAATTGTGTGTTGTTGTTCTGTTCTTGATTTGTTACTTTAATAATTCACTTGTTAATAAAATGGCATACACAAATGAGGAAATGGCTGATATGCATTACGTTTACGGTCTGTCGCAGGGGAATGGGTTAGAAGCTTCTAGAAGATATGCTGAAATGTATCCTCAACGGCAGCATTCTTCACATAGAATATTTGCTCGACTTCATCAACGATTACGAGAATATGGTTCATTCGACAAAAGAACGCAGGATTGTGGTCGCCATCGAGAAATACGAACACCACAGCTTGAGGAAGCAGTACTTAATTTGATTGAAGAACAACCTACTACCAGTACTAGAAAGATTGCTTTCCAGCAAAATGTTGATCATATGACGGTATTTCGAATTTTAAAGGAACAACTCTTATACCCTTACCATCTGCAACGAGTACAGGCACTGTTACCGCGAGACTTTCCGAACCGTCTTGAATTTTGAAATTGGATGCTGGAAATGATTAGAAGAAATTGTGACTTTCTGAAGACGATAGAATTCACAGACGAATGTAGTTTTTCTCGGGACAAGATTATTAATTTTCATAATTACCACATATGGGCTGATGAAAACCCTCACGCTATTGTCGAAACTAGCCATCAAGAACAGTTTTCTCTTAACGTGTGGCTCGGAGTTATTGGGGATGATTTAATTGGGCCTCATTTTCTACCTCCTCGATTAAATGGTGAGGCATACGTTCAATTTTTAAGAGAAGTGCATCCAGTACTGCTGGAGGAAGTTCCTTTGGGCGTCAGAAGGGATATGTTTTTTATGCATGATGGGGCTCCCGCCCATTTTAGTCAAGTAGCACGTCAGCATTTAACTAAAACATATGCAAATCAGTGGATAGGTCGAGGAGGACCACATAAATGGCCCGCTCGATCCCCGGATCTCAATCCTCTCGATTTCTCTATTTGGGGCCATTCACAGCATTTGGTATATCGTACTCCTGTTCGCGATGTAGAGGACTTAAGAAACCGCATCATCGATGCGTGCAGGGTAATCAGAGAGACTCCAGGAATATTTGAGCGAATACGTGGCTCAATGCGCCGACGTCTAGACGCATGCGTAATGTTTGAAGGTAGACATATTGAACATTCACTATGATTTCTACATGTTGTGTGTTTTGTTATTAATAACTTAGTTTTGTTTATTACCCTTTAATCGTTCAATGCAGGTACTAACTACAAAATAACAATAAATCCAGTTCGCATTTATGACGATGTATCTCTGTAGTTGTTCGTAAAATAATGTTTTGCTGCTTACTGGTTTATTTTGGGCAAAAAACCCAAGAGACATTTTTTGTTTAGAATGAAACAGGCTATCGGAAATAAATTTTTAAATGGTAAACAAATGATAAGACAAAAAGTTACATTGGAAATAAATTTTAGGGTTGCGATTTTCACCCCTTACAACCATTGGGTAAACCAAATAAATTACTGGCTAAGTGTCTTTTTGGTAGTACAAAACGTCAGGTTAATTTCAATATTGTAACTTTTTCAGTGCTTGTGAAAAAAATTGTTATACAAATTTTATGTACCCCCTTCAAGGGGCTGTATCTTAACAAGGGATGCTCCAATGAAGTTTCTTTATATGAAAGATCCTATCTTTTTTTCGATGAGGAATCACCTCCTCAAATGTTTTACACTTATTCAGTTACACCCTGTATATATATATATATATATATATAGATGAGACACCTATAATTTGTGTGATGAAGCTTCGACCTGATGACGAGAAATTCATTGACACGAAATTTCGTGCAACATTGATAGGTCACCAACAGATGTCAGTAAAGGCCAATCCATGACACCAAAAGTCGTACTCCTAGTGCGTTCAGAGTGACGAAAAACGAATAACGAAAGAAAGAGAGATTTGTTACGATTCCAAGAAAGCCACCATCCGCCTACAGCTGTTTCATGGTTTATCAACCATCAGGACGACTTGTGGTCTTTCTCAAAATCGGCAAGTATAAAAATGTGAAATGCACAAAATTATAGATGAGATACCTATAATTTGTGGGGTGAAGCTTGGACCTGATGACGTGGAATTCAATGCCACGAAATTTCACGAAATAGGTCACCAACAGATGTATAATTTTGTGCATTTCACATTTTTATACTTATATATTGTTATGTTATGAAAGACCAGAAATTTATTTTAAAAGGAAAAAAGAAATAATTTCCATAAAAAACCCACAAAAATGATAACTAGTTACTAGTTAGTAGTTTAAGAGATATTTGTTTTTCATATTTTTAAAATTCTATTTCTTTTATGAAGCCTCTGTATGATATTGATAGATGAAAATATACAAATACTATAATGCAATCATTTTCATACATTGTCAAGATCATTACAACCTATAATTGTTCAAAAGATAACAAAAAAGTCTAGATTTACAAAATCATCCTGAATAAAATATGATCAACAAAATTATAAGCTTGAAACATACAGTATATGAAATTGTACCTAACTAAAAATAGCCAATGGGAGAACAACAAACTTCTTGATGACAATAGCCAATCAGGGAACAGTATGGTCAGATGTAAGATTGGAAATTGTGAGAAAATAAGAACGGAAAGGTGTCAGAGACAATTATCATTGAATATTGTACATAGTTTGTAAGAAAAGGAAAATATGTTAGTTAATAAGTTTTGACAAATAACCCCAAAGAGTGATAATGTGACAACAAAGTGCGAAAATTTGAAAATTCAAATGAGATGGAAACAGGAGAAATAGTATCCAGGTGATAGAAAACAAAGCCACGGGTAGATTGAAGAAAATTTTAGAAAGAACGCCACATTCGGGTTTGAGGAAAAGAAATATTCAATAACTTCATCAATATAAGCAGCAAACGACATTACCTTTTTATGTACTCCATATAAAAATATTCCAAAGCTGATTTCTGGATTTGTATGGTTCCTTTTTGGTATTGGTAAGCCTGAAAGCAGTGGATTGAAGGTGGATTCAAATTCTTGGTGTGTATTGAAACAGCGACAGTTCCAGCGTCAGGTATAAACTTTTCTAGTGCACATCACAAACTGAATAACCTCACAAATAACTCGTATCATATCAGAAGAACTCTATTTCATTTTGATATTGAACTATTAAAGAATTTTTCAACCTTCAAAGTAAAAGTGAGGTTGTGTATAATTCATTCGTCACCATTTCTCATGATTGTCTTTGAAAATTCGTAGATTAGCCATAGAATAAGTTATTTATCGTAGGCCAGGTTAATATAAGTTTTCCTGAATGAAGGAAATAATTGTTTTTCGATACTTTCTCGTTTGTCAAAAATAAAAATAGGAAAGAATGGAAATAAATTTTACTTTCGAAAACAAGAAAAAGTTGAAATTATGAAAATGAAAATAGTTGAAAATGTTAACAGAAAATTTCAATTTGAAAATGGTTGAAATAAAATATAAGCTTGTAGTAATGAAACAAGTAGGATTCCATAGAAGGAGAGACAAATAATAAAAATGAAAATTTAAAAATTATAAAAAAAAGCTTAAAATGAATAGAATAAAAAAAAAATAAAAAAAGAAAAATATTGAATAACAATCATAATACTGAGAAACAGGAAAGTTAATACAAATATTGGTACAGGTTAGTTAGATAAAGTAAAGTGAAAAACAATATAGATTATAAAGAAGGAAAAATATAGAAATGGATAATAAATAATGTGAATTTTGAAGAAAAATGAAAAGAAAAAAAAAAATGAAAGTGGAAATGATAAATAATAATACTAAAGAAGTATATTATAAGAAATATGATGATGATGATAAAGGTATAATAATAATAATACTAAAGAAGTATATTATAAGGAATATGATGATGATAAAGGTATATTGATGAATAATATGAAGGTATATTAATAATTAAAATAAAGGTATATTAATGAATTATAAATAAATATAATGAGTTAATGAAGTATGAATAAAGAATAGCAAAAAAGAAAATATACACAAAATAAAAGTAAATAAAATGAGAAATTCAAATAATAAAATATTTAAAAAAAAAAAAAAAGAGATAGGAAAAATAATAAAACAGCATAATTGAAAGGAGTACCAGTAATTGTAAAATCGAATGAATATAAAAAATTTATATATCAGTATAAAGATAATCATAGAATATAAAATGTCATATATGAAGATATCTTGAAAAGTTTTCTCTCTTGATTCAAAGAGATGTCTGAGGTCAAGTTTTTCTGGAACGAAAGAACGTAGTACTAGTAGTTGTAAATAATAGTTATCGTTGAAGAACTTGTTTTCCTTGAACTGGTGGGAAATCCAGCATAGGTAGTTTTCTGAAAGTAGAAAAATAGTATTAGTTAATGAAAATTCAATAACTGTAAATAAAGAAATTGATATTCAAGATTTTCTAACTAGTAGAAAAGTATTGAATATAAATTTAGGAATGTTGTTATGTTATGAAAGACCAGAAATTTATTTTAAAAGAAAAAAAGAAATAATTTCGGTAAAAAACCCACAAAAATATAATTACTTACTAGTTAGTAGTTTAAGAGATATTGGTTTTACATATTTTTAAGATTCTATTTCTTTTATGAAGCCTCTGTATGATATTGATAGATCAAAATATACAAATACTATAATGCAATCATTTTCATACATTGTCAAGATCATTACACTCTATAATTGTTCAAAAGATAATAAAAAAATCTAGATTTACAAAATCATCCTGAATAAAATATGACCAACAAAATTATAAGCTTGAAACATACAGTATATGAAATTGTACCCAACTAAAAATAGCCAATGGGAGAACAACAAACTTCTTGATGACAATAGCCAATCAGAAAACAGTATCGTCAGATGTAAGATTGGAAATTGTGAGAAAATAAGAACTGAAAGGTGTCAGAGACAATTATCATTGAATATTGTACATAGTTTGTAAGAAAAGAAAAATATGTTAGTTAATAAGTTTTGACAAATAACCCCAAAGAGTGATAATGTGACAACAAAGTGCGCAAATTTGAAAATCCAAATGAGATGGAAACAGGAGAAATGGTATCCAGGTGATAGAAAACAAAGCCACGGGTAGATTGAAGAAAATTTTAGAAAGAACGCCACGTTCGGGTTTGAGGAAAAGAAATATTCAATAAATTCATCAATATAAGCAGCAAACGACATAACCTTTTTATGTACTCCATATAAAAATATTCCAAAGCTGATTTCTGGATTTGTATGGTTCCTTTTTGGTATTGGGAAGCCTGAGAGCAGTGGATTGAAGGTGGATTCAAATTCTTGGTGTGTATTGAAACAGCGACAGTTCCAGCGTCAGGTATAAACTTTTCTAGTGCACATCACAAACTGAATAACCTCACAAATAACTCGTATCATATCAGAAGAACTCTATTTCATTTTGATATTGAACTATTAAAGAATTTTTCAACCTTCAAAGTAAAAGTGAGGTTGTGTATAATTCATTCGTCACCATTTCTCATGATTATTTCTAAAAATTTGTAGATTGACCATAGAATGAGTTATTTATCGTAGGCCAGGTTAATATAAGTTTTCCTGAATAAAGGAAATAATTGTTTTTCGATACTTTCTCGTTTGTTTTCCACAATGATCAACAATCTTACTTATAAACACTGAATAGAAATTGACATCAAGCAGTGGCTCAATTGCCTGAACCGGCTATCTGAGACAAGAGGCGTACCAACTGAGTTCAGTCGTGGTAAGAAAAGTGATAGCAATTGGCAGCAACGTGACAAGAGAACAGTGACGTTAGCTAGCAATTATTATTACACAGGAAATATATTATACAGGGTGAAAATACTTATCTATATCATATCAATTTGAACCAAGAGGGACAAAAATTATCAACAATATATTATTTGAACAAATCACATTTCATATCGATTTGGTTCCCAACTACGAACAGAAATTATTAGCAATCATCATTTTATAATAACAATTTATTTGATAAATCACTATTTCATAACAATTGGCGCCCAACGCGGTGCATAAATATATTTGTAAGCATAATAATAATAAATTAAATAATTAACAAAATTATCATTACAACAACAATTGTTTTTAACAATTCATCATCATTACATAACAAGTTGTCTCCCAACGCGGGGTGAAATTAACAACACTCAATTAATATTACATAACAATTTGTCGCCCAACGCGGGGTGGAATTAACAACAGTCAATCATCATTACATAGCAATATATATATTTATGTATATATATATATATATATATATATATATATTATATATATATATATATATATATATATATATATATATATATATATATATATATATATATATATATTGTTATGTTATGTTGATATAATAAATTATTTTGTTATTATTTCGCCCCACGTTTTGGGTGCCAATTTGTTATGTATTGATAAATTGAATAAAATAGTTGTTATTATATAATGAAGATTGCTAATAATTTTTGCTATTCTTTGTGAGCCAAATTGATATTATATAGATAGATATTTTCGCCCTGTATATGTATTGTATGCTGTAATAATAATTGCTAGCGAACGTCACTGTTCTCTCGTCACGCTGCTGCCAATTGTTATCACTTTTCTCACCACGGCTAAGCAACAGTTGGTACGCCTCTTACCTCAGATAGCCGGTTCAGGCAATAGAGCCACTAGCCACTGCTGTCTAATTTCAGTTTATTCAATGGTCATTGTTATGATTGTTGATCATTGTAAGAAAACAAACAACAAAGTATCAAAAAAAGCAATTATTTCCTTTATTCAGGAAGACTTAATTTCACCTGGCCTACGAGAAATAACTTATACTAATGTGAATCTACAAATATTCACGGATAATCATCAAAATCAAATCATGGATAGATAGACAAAACCTCACTTTTTCCTTGAGAGTGAATTTTTCTTTTATGGTTCAAAATAAAGTGAAATAAAGTTCTTCAGATGTGAAATACGTAATTTGTGATATTGTTCATGGACCGGATGTGCACTATTGAAGTTTTTATACCTGCTGGAGATGTCAGTGTTCAAGATATGCCCTGAAACTGGATCCTTTCTCACTCCAAGCTCTATCAGGAACTCCAATACCATAAATCAGGAACCATACATATGCATAAATCAGCTTTGGATACTTGGATATGTTGTATAATTAGGGTAATATTGGTTTTTCTCTTCTAATGTTGGAATTATTTCATTTTTCTTCCTCCCAAAATGTTGCGTGGCATTCCCTTGTAAATTTATTTTCGATCTCCTTTGGCTTTGTTTGTTGCTCCCTTGGATACCAATTTTCCCTCTTCTTTTTCATTTGAATGTTTGAATTCGCGCACCAAATTGTCAAATTTCACTGTTTGGGTTCATCTTATATAATTTATATATACAACTATTTTCCCATTCTTATTACTATGTACATATTTCAATAATAATTGCTTATGACATCATCCCGTTGTTATTCTCTCACAATTTCCAATTTTCCATATGACCATCTATTCCCTGATTGGCTATTCTCATCAAGAAGTTTGCTGTTCTACCATTGGCTACTTTTAGTTAGCTACAATTTCATATACTGTATGTTTCAAATTTATAAATGTGTTGATCACTTTTTATTCATGAAAATTTTGTAAATCTAGACTTTTTGTTGTCTTTTTATCAATTATGTGTTATAATCATTATGACAGTGTATGAAATTGATTGTGTTATAGTATTTTGACATTTTTATCTATCCATATTATACATAGGCTTACAAAAAAATAGAACTTCCAAAATTATGTAAAAACAATCTCTTGAAACTAATAGCTAATCAATAATTATTCTTTTCTGTGGGTTTTTTCTTTTTAAAATATCTAACTGGTTTTTCATAACATAACAATATATATATATATATATATATATATATATACAGGGTGTAACATAAGTACGTTAAAATATTTGAGTTACGTATTCCTGAGACAATTTAAAAAAAAGTTTATATAAATAAATAAATATAAACTTGTGTCTGCTGCTTCGTTTCGGAGATACAGGGTGTTAAAATTGAATTTTTTTGTTCGCTTTTTAAAAATAACTTTTGCAAAAAATAATTTATTTGCACGGAATTTGATACCCAGGGTTTTTTCGATGTTGGAAATCATAATTTCGTATGAATTTCCATGTAACATCTAGAGGGCGCTGCGTACGCTGTCATTATTTATTTCAAATTGCCCTAACATTTTTTACAGTAAACTTTTGGTACTTTTCATGAAAAAAACCTGACTCCCACACCTTTTCCCAGTAAAAAAGGTATACTTCCTCAACAACGCTGGAGGTGATAGTTTTCGAGATATTTACAATTTTCTATATCGATGCATGTTACTTAGCTCCTAGGGCGCTGAGTGAAGTTGCTGAGAACATTACAAAAACTAAGTATGTGGTGGGTCTCGCCAATAAATATGGGATACGGGGACCAGTTCTTCGGGGACCATTTCTTCGACTCATTGAAAAATTCATTACAGACAGACAACAATACATATCCTACAATAACGTGGTCTCCAGGACTACAGGGTTCAGTACTGGGGCCACTGTTGTTCATAATCTATCTGAATTATCTACCAACTTTCCTAGATATTGCAGATGTGTTCATGTACGCAGACGATTCAACATTTCTAATAAGAGACAAGAATCTAGAAGAGATAGATAGAATGTCAGGTGAAACACTGGCGCGAAGTGAAGCTTACTTCAACGCAAATATCCCATCCTTGAATAAAAATAAAACCAAAGAAATAACCTTCTTTAAAAATAAAGACACAGCAAATGATTCATCAGTCAAGTTACTAGGTTTTCACATAGATCCTGACCTAAACTGGGAAGAACACATCCAGGAATTGCAAAAAAAGCTGTCCAAAAGTCAATTTCTATTGAGAAATCTCAGAGAAATAATGTCAATTGATGTACTGGAAACCGTGTACTATGCCATTTGATGTACGGAGTACACTGCCATTTAATGTACGGAGTACACTGCCATTTAATGTACGGAATATTACTATGGGGCACAAGCTCTAAGTGTCACCAGTTATTAATAAGTCAAAAAAAAAATTGTTAGAATTATGGCAAAGGCTGGTCCGAGGGGAACATGCCAAACCATTATTTATGAAGATGCAAATTTTAACACTTCCGTATATATATATATATATATATATATATATATATATATATATCACAGAAGCCATCTTATGGAGTCACAAAAATAAAAATGCGAATACTACGGGAAGCGAAACTCACAGGTACAATACTCGCAACAAAGAACTGAATAGACTGCTTCGAGTGAACTACTCCAAAACAATGAAGCAAACAGACTATCTACCAATTAAACTGTACAACCTTATACCGGCGGAGTGGAAGTCTTTCACAATAAAAAAATTGAAACACCACGTGAAGAAATCACTGCTTGCAAATCCACTTCATATAATTGAAGATGTCTTCTCCCATGTATGGATATAATATTTCCTTCTCAGTCTTAGGGCTTTATTAATAGCCTAGTTTTATTTCTAATATATATGTATATGTGTGTATATCTGTGTGTATATATATATATATATATATAAATATATATATGTATGTGTAGATTTGTATATGTGTATGTGTCTATGTATGTATATACACTACTTCTAGGATCGAAAACTGTATTGTTATATTTGTACATATTTTACTACCTATATTTTTTCTTTTCTTTACTACTTAGTTGTTTTGACGTACCTACACAATTATGTTGTGAACTTGTATCATAAACATTTTTTGTAATTATCTGGAGGTCAATAAATATCTTATCTTATCTAATGAAATGTTCATTGAAAAATTATTTGTTTTCGAGATACAGATTGTTGAAATTTTTAAAAACATGGTTGGTTTTTGTCATAAGTTTTTTGAAATTTTACTTATTTTCATCAAAATTTATACCCGCTTATGGAAGGTGTTCCCACTGGTCTCCGAAATCACTCTTGGTCCATGCACGATGGAGCCCCTGCTCATTTCAGTCTGATAGTAAGAAATTTCTTAGACGTAGCATAACCCCAACGATGGATAGGAAGAGGAGGTCACCGGACCCCAATCCCGTCGATTTTGTCTTTTTGCTAGCCCCATTGAAAACGAGGAAATGTTAAGGGATCGCATCATAGCTTGCTGCGAAACGATAAGAAACACTCCCGGCATTTTTCAACGGGTGCAGATTTCTTTGATGAGGAGAGCAGGAGCTTGTATTACTGTTGGAGGTCGTCACTTTGAACAGTTGTTGTAATAGTTGTTTCGGTCAATTTTTAAATGTTTAATTGCCCAATAAATAAACTTCTCCGAATTGTTTTTTAACAAACTCCGAAATGTAGCACTTTCTGATTGAATAACTAAACCTGACAATTTTTTTTAATTTGGATTGATTAAGCAGTTTGACAATGCTCGGTTTGAAAGAAGTCTGTGTTTAAAGTTCGATGAAAATAACTGCAGTTGCAAATAACTTATGACAAAAACCAACCATGTTTTGAAAAATTTCAACAATCTGTATCTCGAAAACAAATCATTTTTTGATTAAAATTTCATAGGAAAAAAGTAGTTTATTTTGACGTGACCTACCACATACTTAGTTTTTGTAATGTTCTCAGCAACTTCACTCGGCGCCCTAGGAGCTAAGTAACATGCATCGATATAGAAAATTGTAAATATCTCGAAAACGATCACCTCCAGGGTTGTTGAGGAATTGTACCTTTTTTACTTGGAAAAGGTGTGGGAATGAGGTTCTTTCATGAAAAGTACCAAAAGTTCACTGTCAAAAATGTTAGGGGAATTTGAAATGAATGATGACAGCGTACGCAGTGCCCTCTAGATGTTACATGAAAATTAATACGAAATTATGATTTACCACGACAAAAAAACCCAAGGTACCAAATTTTGTGCAAATAACTAATTTTTTGCAAATGTTATTTTTAAAAAGCGAACAAAAAAAATTCAAATTCAACACCCTGTATCTCCGAAACGAAGCATTTCCGGACACAAGTTTATAGACTTTTTTTCCAAAATGTCCCAGGAATACGTCCTTAAAAATATATATATATATATATAGGGTGTAACATAAGTAACATAAGTACCTTAAAATATTCAAGTGACGTATTCCTGGGACAATTTTGGGAAAAAAAGTCTATAAACTTGTGTCCGGAAATGCTTCGAGACGAGAAATATATATATTTCTCGTCAATTTTGTCAAACCTTATAGCTGCTTTGGGTAATGAATCGGTGGAGTGAACCATCATCTGCAGTAAGAGACAGAGAAGTCTGTGATATATAGATAGCCAGCTATTATTTCATCAAAAACGTCTCATTCTTCAGGTCTGCCAACTACAAATATGTATGTTGTTCGAATATCCATAAAAAAATAACATATTTTTGGGCTAATACCTCGACGGAAGTTGGATTACATCCGATGGATAAACTTGCAAAGTCCTACAAGGCATTTTGCAAATGTTTGATGCGAAATGGATAAATGATAATCCTTCCTTATTAATTTATGTCTTCGACCTATAGATTAACAGTAACGATTCGAAAATTACAATTACCATTTTTTGGAATTTTCCTAATATGTTTTATAATTGTGTGGTTCTTACTCTGGGGTGTACAATTCAGGAATTAAATATTACTGCTTATAAGGAAAATATAATTAGATTAACATGTTTTCCCGTTTGATCCATTAACAATTTTATAGCTTTGAATCATTTAAATATTGAAAGAAATATTTTTAACCTATTATGATTCAGATTTCGGTACATCCTTTTTCTGTATCTACCTAACCCTAGGATATTACTCCCGTACAGAATTTCAATATCCTGTTACGATACCGACTGGGGTCCAAGCTGCATACATTAGAAAATTGCTCAGGGAAAAATAAAAAATTGATTATTTTGCCGTTTCAGTTTCGATGTCTTGAAATTCGAATTTTCGAAAACCCTTTTAGTTTATAGTTACCACTAAAATGTAATTCTCGTTCAAAATTTAATTTTTCTGTTACTGATACTTTTCGAGATATAACGTGTTCAATAATAAAAGTAATTCGGGTATGAAAAAAATAATAGTTTCAAGCCAAAAATATAAAATAAAAATTGTGTATTCACCCTTTGGAATTCAAATTTTGGAAAATCATTTTTCATTACGTTTTTACCCTTCTATCAAATTTCATTTTTCTATTGCCGTTTTATATATATATATATATATATATATATATATATATATATATATATATATATATATATATATATATATATATATATATATATAATAAAATAATATACAGTGCATTCCATTTAAAACGAGCCACCCTGAATAACTTTTGGTACAATGATTTTCAGGAAAAATAAAAAAACACGTCAACAATAGTATACAGGGGGACACATTTTGACATATTCACATTTGATGTTACTTCCACTATCGCACCCCCAGAGTATGTCACCAATTTTTTTTAAATGGATCACCCTATATTATTTCGCATTATCAGATGCTCCATGATGAGCAGATTTCAACAAAGTATGAAATTATGGTCTGACGCATATGGTTCGGGAGCTACAAATTATTTGAGTTGAAAACGAGCCACCCTGAATGAACTTCTGTACAATCTGTTACCTAGGTTTCATAGGTGTTTTTTTGAAGTATACTTCAAAAAAGTCTTATTTTGCCTAGTTAAGTTTGAATTCGATATTCTCTTCATTTTATATTTGTCTCGTTCTACAATAACGATTACCTACCAGGTGAAGTTACAATTGGTGTTTCTGTTTTTGTGAATTCTTGAGAAGCAATGGTTTATACGCTTCGAGAACGGATTGAAATAGTGAGTTTGTACTACCAGAATGGAAAAAGTGCTAGAGCTGCTGCCCGTATGTTCAATGATAATCATCCAGGAAGAAATGTACGACACAAATACGTTTCGGAATTATTGAACAAATTTATGGAAACTGGATCTGTTAGCAATAAAAAGCATAACCGTTCAGGAGTTGTCAACGATGAAGCTATTTCTATTGCAGTTTTAGGGCACGTTGGACTAATGGAAAATACGCAATCTCTTACTAAGTTATCTCGAAAATCAGGAATCAGTCGTACAAATGTTTCCAGGATCCTTCATAAGTACAAATTTCATCCATATAAGATCAGACTAGTTCATGAATTGAACGAAGATGATTTCGATAGACGTATCGAGTTTTGTGAAAGTCTCAATGAACGGATCAACTTGCATCATAATTTCTTGAATAAAATTTGTTTTTTGGAAGAAAGTACGTTTAGTTTGAATGGAGAGGTGAATCGGCAAAATTGTCGATATTGGAGTGATACGAATTCTCATTTATACCGTCAAGTTCATACCCAACGACCTCAAAAACTGAATGTTTGGGCGGCATCTTTTTTATCGATGGTAATTTTACTGGTGAGAAATATTTGGATAGGTTGGAGAATCGAATAATACCGTGCATCAATAGGGCAATTGAGGAGGATATGAATTTATTCGAACAAGAAATAGTTTTTCAGCAGGATGGTGCACCTCCTCATTATGCAGCTCCAGTGCGACAATTTTCGGATGATCATTTTCCTGGTCGCTGGATTGGCAGAAGAGGTCCTACAGAATGGCCAGCAAGGTCTCCGGATCTCACTGCTGTGGATTTATTTCTATGGGATCACTTGAAGTCTGAAGTGTATGAGATAGAATCAACAACATTAGAAGATTTGAGAGAGAATATCATTAGGCATTGCAGAGAAATAACTCCCGAGATTCTCAACCATGTGAGGGCGGCAATGGAAGCTCATTTGTACCATTGTATGGAAGTTAGTGGAAATGTTTTTGAACATTTACTATAGACATTTTTCTTCTTCTCATTGTCAAGTCATCAGATTTTGAATCAAGAATTTAATAAAAAATCTCTTTTTCTGATTTATTGCTTCATTTGTCTCTAGAACGAATATTTCAAAATGTGGCCTCCTGTATGAATTGTTGACCTGTTTTTTTATTTTTGCTGCAAATCATTGTTTCGAAAGTTATTCAGGGTGGCTCGTTTTCAACCAAAAAATTTGTAGCTCCCGAACCATATGCGTCAGACCATATGTTTTATACTTTGTTGAAATCTGCTCATCATGGAGCATCTGATAATGCAAAACAATATAGGGTGATCCGTTAAAAAAAATGGTGACATGCTCTGGGGATGCGATAGTGGAAGTAACATCAAATGTGAATATGTCAAAATGTGTCCCCCTGTATACTATTGTTGACGTGCTTTTTTATTTTTCCTGAAAATCATTGTACCAAAAGTTATTTAGGGTGGCTCGTTTTAAATGGAATGCACTGTATATATAAGTTATCTTACCGTTTTTCCACAGTCACATATTCTGTTTACATCTACCTTTTATATTTTGTAATATATTGCTTTGATTGAGGCTTCTAACTACTTGCAGTAAAGAGAGAGTCTTTGTTTTATACGTATATTACAGAAATTAGCGTGTACCTACACAAACTTTTTGAAAAAGAACTGACATACATTAACATGGAGTGACAACTTTATGACACAGAACAATTTCCGTTTAAATAGCATAGCCCTGTCAACCCAGTTATACTGGGGAGATAATACACTTTATATACAACAACATAGGATAAATATTCCTAAATAGTACCTGTTCCTACATCGTACTGCATTCAAATTTAGCGAGCGTTGTGTTTGGCGGCGCACCTATCGGTGGCAATCGGCGACCTACGCGTCGGCCATGTTATATTCACATATTCGACAGGTGTACGCTCGCCCCGCCGCGAAATTCCCACAAAGTCATTTTATAGCGACATTACTGTTAGACTGTGAGTTTATAAAGAAGAAAATGTTTCATTGAAGACTTGGGTAAGTAGAAAAACTTATCATTGTTGGTGTATTTCCTAGATTTTGTGTTATTGTAGGTTAAGTTTTCTGACAGTGACACATTTGAAATATTAAACGTACCTATACATGTGCCCCTATTTCTTACTGGTACGATTTAGGAAAAGTGGTTCAATACGCATGGTTTACCCACCTACAAGCACTTAGTCTTTTATATTTTATTTCGCACGAGATTTTCAGTTAATGATGCGAAAATGCTAAAATATCGAAAAACTTGGCGAACGACCAGTTTTTGAACTTATAGCCTTCATATGATCGATTGGTACGTTTGAATGTGTTAGTCAATACATCCAGTCAAAATTAATTAATTATTGATTGTTTATAATAAAAAATTGCAGGTTGGAAATTATAGATGCTGGCAGGGGATATAACAGGTACCAATGAAAATCCACCATTTTGAAGATTTAGGTGCCGCAATTCTGGTTCACATTCCAAACACTCTAACGAAAACTCCTCGAAAAATTTACTATAACTGGAGAATATGCCAACATTGTTAAAGAATATTGGAATCTGTGACCAAGTTACGTCAACGATACTTGTTTTTTTTTCCTAGAATATCAAAAAGGAAAATTAACTGTTAAGAAATAGGAATCAATAAAATAGGGAATATGGGAAAAAATTGTGTGAGACACTTCATTATGTAGCAGCTTGGTAAAAAACTGATTATCCAAATACGAGACACAAAATCAGAGCAGCCAGAATAACTTAGGATATTAAAATACTATAAATATTCAAAATGTTGAAACTTGTTTAGTACCAATAATCATAAAATAATGCCCTATTTGGTAAAAAATAGGACGAACGAGAAGTTTGAAATAAAGTTATAAAAACCGAAGTAATGAAAAAATGTGTCATATACATATCTCAACTGGGATCGTATTGGGGAGTTATGCAAATACATAATAGTTCGGTAGGCAGGGAAGAAAAATGGCCTCCGTAGAACATGAGGCTACAGTAACGATTTATTTTCCGCGTGATAGGGGGGTTGATTCTGAGTATAACTCTGAGTTGGCGCGACACAGGGTGGTGTGCGTTAGCGGCCATCTTGGAAAACGCGATTTGTCATATATCTCCTAAACGGTTTGTCAGACGCGAAAAATATCTTTTGTTAGATAATTGAATGTTCTTTCATTATTTTTCGTTAATTTTTTCTGTAAAATCGATATTTATGCGAGTTTATATAATAACTCAAAAACAATTGATCCTACGTGAGAAATCGTTATATTGCAAGTATTAGAGCGGAACTTTGTCTACAAATTCTGCCCCAAACTTTTTTCTACCCACAATAGTTTTCGCACAGTAAATGGCCAAACTGAAATTCTTCACATATAATGAGACATATGCACGGAACAGGTAAATTGACGATGTGAGGGGTAATGATGCCATATTGTAGCAGCTGTAAATGGCCTCACGGAAGCGCTCGGGCCGCCATTTGCTGACATCATTCTACTTTGACACTTGATGTAAAGAAGTCATTTATGTACGTTCAACATACGCAAAATCAGCAACAAAGACTACAGTTAATTTATCATCTCTACCACCAACGTACGCCGCAGCCAGACTACACACTATCCGAACTTATCATCAGGTTGGAATAAGCCTAGACCCTGAATAATGGGGTTGAAAACAAACAACACAAGTTCTAGAACCAATCTCCAACACCATGCCACCCGCAGCACCTAATTTAATGAAACTGTAATAAGTTTCATCAAATGTAAATGCAGTGGAAAATGCGGGGATTCATAATAAAATCATTTATTGATGAAAAGAAAGAATGTAAACAGAATGAAATAAAATGCATGAATGATACATACTCGATAAGTGAGCAAACACTTGTTTCGAGATAAAACACCTTACTCAACTACATAAAAAATAATCAATACAATACAAGTACATTACGGAATAAGCATCATACATAAAAATATAAATATAAATGGAATAACACAGTAATACCAAAGGAACATGAAAATAAGAACATTTTAACAGTGCAAACAATTTGGAATGTAAGAAATAGTTATGGATTCATGTGGTTGTCGAAAAGCTGGACTCTAATGTTCCATTATATGTAGTATTTGCAGTGACCAATCGTGCGAAAAAGTGCCACGACAAATAGACAATATTAATGATGATGATATCAGAGCTGACGACATCTCTTCAGAAGATGAAACAGAAGAAATTGAATGTGAGAGCGAAACACTGAATTGTTAGAAATAGAATAGAATAATGTTAATTACTAATGTATTTCAACCTATTACAATGTACATTATATAAAGAAATCAAAATACATATTATTATTATATTATGCAAAAAAGATTCAAATAGAGATAGCAATAACATTCATTATTATTCAAAAATGAATATTACATGTTTTTCAAAATCTTTTCTAGCCTTCCTTGGAGCTTCAAACCCCCCAGTGTTTTTCTTGAACATTCTTCCTTTCGAATTCTCTCTGTAAATCACTCCACAGTCCTCCCGAATTCACCCTTACAAATACCCTTCATCCTTCAACAAATTCCTCCGGAAATCATATCACTGTGTATGTGTCGTTGTAAGTAAATAATTTTCTCGTTTCGGACGTCCATCGTATTAATGGATTTAGAAGGTTTTCACGACGTTTCGAATGCTTGTATCTGCAATCGTCTTCAGGTGAATACTGACAAGTTTAGGTGCTACTTACCAATTTATATGACTGCCGGTGCAATGATGCTTGTAATTTCGCGCAGTGTGGTGGTGCGTGAAGTTTCGCGCCTCTGCAGCCCGCCAGAACGAGCAAGCAGTGGTTTCCATACGTTCTTGATCTCAACACTTGGTTGACTAAAGGCGTTATTGGCTTCGATGTAGACGGCCTTTTTGAACTTTCGTTTGAACCAATGCTCCTCTCTATGTAGAACACTTGCGTTGTCTCATAGAACTCGATGGTGCTCAGTCCAGGCGTGGTCAGCGATTTCCGATTTTGACGTTTCTTCTCGTTGAGTCCATTTCTTGTGCTCATCCAATTTTATCGATAACGGCCTCTTTGTCTCTTCAATGTAGGAATCTCCGCATTCACATGGAACTTCATAAATGCAATTCTTACTGATTTCATTTTCATTGTCAGGTTTGGTCTTGGTCAGGAAACTCCGTAAAGTACTGCCGAATTGAAAGCAGCTCTTGATGTTGAACTTGTTTCCAATCCTTCTGATCTTCTCGGAGACACCTCTGATATACGGAAGGCAGATCACTGTGCTTTGTTGTTGCTCTTCAGATGTCTTCGTTCTCTGGAGTTGTTTCAATACTTCTCCTAGGAGTTTCTTGGGATATCCATTCCGGTGAAGGTCCTTTCTGTTGTGGTCTAATTCGGCATCTAGTGACTCCTTGTCGTTGCATATGTGCGTCGCTCTCTCTACCAATGTTCTCACGATCCCTCTCCATGTCGAACTCGGATGGTTGGAGCTGTAACTGAGGTACTGCCCTGTGTGTGCCTTTTTTCTGTACACAGAAGTTGGGATTTCATTGCCTATTCTCTCAAGGTTCACATCGAGGAAGGGTAAGGCACTGTTGGTTTCCATTTCCATCGTGAATTTGATCGAATCCCTGATTCTGGTAATTCTTGAGGAGAAATCCTAGAGATGTTTATCTCCGTGATTCCATATAATGAAGGTGTCATCCACGTACCTCAACCACAGCTTTGGTTTGTATTCTGCCTCCCGTATAGCCAATTCTTCGAACCATTCCATGTATATGTTGGCGATAATTGGAGAAAGGGGTGTCTCCGAGAAGATCAGAAGGACTGGAAACAAGTTCCACATCAAGAGCTGCTTTCAATCCGGCATTACTATACGGAGTTTTCTGACCAAGACCAAACGTGACAACAAAAATGAAATCAGTAAGAATTGCATTTATGAAGTTCCATGTGAATGCGGAGATTCCTACATTGGAGAGACAAAGAGGCCGTTATCGGTAAGATTGGATGAGCACAAGAAATGGACTCAACGAGGAGAAACGTCAAAATTGGGAATCGCTGACCACACCTGGACTGAGCCCCATCGAGTTCTATGGGACGACGCAAGTGTTCTACATAGAGAGGAGCATTGGTTCAAACGAAAGTTCAAAGAGGCCGTCTACATCGAAGCCAATAACGCCATTAGTCAACCAAGCGTTGAGATCAAGAACGTATGGAAACCACTGCTTGCTCTTTCTGGCGGGCTGCAGAGGCGCGAAACTTCACGCTCCACCACACCGCGCGAAAATTACACGCATCACTGCACATGGCAGGATTACACGCATCATTGCACCGGCAGTCATATAAATTGGTAAGTAGCATCTGAACTTGTCAGTATTCACCTGAAGACGATTACATATACAAGCATTCGAAACGTCGTGAAAACCTTCTGAATCCATTAAGACGGTGGAAGTCCGAAACGAGAGTAATCAAGTTACCACATCTACAACCTTCAAACAAACGCTAAATAAGTTTCGTTTAGCTATCTACTGTGCAACCCTCCCTTCCCCCCCTCCCCCCACCCCATTAAAACGCTACTGTAACCTCATGCATAAAAAAACGATATTTATATGTGGAAGATTGCGTATTCATGTGTTGTACACGCAATCTTTCACATAACAGTTGATAGGCCATCCAAAAATCAAAAGATTTGTTGGCAAAATATTTTCTCGAAAGTCGGAGTACCCTTTCGCCCAAAGAAGGAATTTCTAGTCGAAGTTATTGAAGAAAGTTTGTGACCTGGACCACTACATCGGCGCTTCACTCCATGTCGGATAGCATGTTTGGAAAATTCAACCGAGCTATGGAAGAGCCTATTTCCAAGGTAGTGGAAAGGCATATCTCCAAGGTAGTGGAAAAACATCAAGAGGGCTGAAACAGACATCTCCAACAATTTCTGATGGAATATAGTCCACGATTCAACCAAGCCCACCACGGCTAGCATTACCTTAATGTTCTGTACTTGGTATTCGGATCACTAAGCCTCAGACGGGAAAAATTACTGTTAAAAAAATAGTAATAAATAAAACAGGAAATATTGTTTTTTAATATTATCTCATGAATGAACTTTCTATTTTATTTGCTCACATTGTATATTATATCAGTTGTGAAGAATTGAAGTGTACAACTCGCACAAAATGTCTTTTTTCCAGTCGTATGATTTGCAGCCCTCGCCTGCGACGCGAGTTGCAAACGTTCAAACTCGAAGGAAATGTATGTCATTCGATGCTTGTTATACATAATACTATTCTGGTGTATCTAGGAGGTGCATGTATTGAAACTTAGTACAGGAGTCGAAGAGGTTCCAAGTCATTATTGAGAATTTTGAACAAAAACACTGAGCCTGTAAAAATTATTCGTTTCTCTAATGAGAGAACAACGAATGTTGCTGAATTCATGCCTTTCACGTAATGAACTCCATTCAGTCTCCAGTTCAAGGATGTAATGAATCTATTTCGGGTTCTTTTGAGTCTCATTTTGTGGGGGTGTCAACGTGGATTTCACATGACGCTTGCAAAACTAAACTTGCTGTGAACATTTCATTGACTTTTGTGGGTGGAAGTTTTCACATATTCCACTGATAAACCTTGACATTCCACTGCATTCATCAATGATGTATTCACAATATAAGGTAAGGCTCAGCTTATTATCGTATTTTACACCTAGACCCTAAATGTGACTAACCCTTTCCAGATTTCTACGATGAAAATTGTAAACAAATTCAAACAGATTCAGATTTTTCGAGGAATAGATCGTCAAACATGTATTCAAGTTGAGATAGAGCCTACTGGAGCAACAGCAATGAGACAACGGAGGAAGTCGGATTGGATATTCAAGCACTCTAAGTATAATTCAATGATGTCATCGGCATACAGGATAATTTTGGAATATAAAAACATTTTTTTTTAATAGTTTATGAATGTTGGAAACAATAAAGATCCCAGGTGAAACCTTGTGGTACTTTTGACGTTACAACAATGGGTGATGATTTATATCAGTTTACGATAACAATTTGTGACAATTGTTAGATACATCGTAGCAGATTCGCATGTTTATCATGTTTCAGCAAGTTTAGAAATGAGTATATTATGATCAATTTCATCGAAAGCCTCACTTGAGTTCGTGTAAATAGAGTCTACTGAATTCGATAGTCGTAGAGTTAGAAATTTATTGAGAATATATCATTGAGTTTCATTTTTCCTTTTTATAAAAAAAACATGTTGTTTTTCAATGATGAGGCCATTCAAAATTATGAACAATTGATCGTAGGTTTTCCGAAAGTTCATTGAATGAACATAGTTTGCCAATTATTCTATTCGATTTCCCCCTTTTTTTCTCCAGAATGTTCATATGTTGGGATCAAGAAAATAATTTTTCATATTTTTGGGAAAATGCCTTCTGCCAGGGAAGAGTTGGATAAGAAGGTAAGAGAAACATACAAACTATCTCTTTTTCTAATGAGAGGGAATATTGTCAAATACACCACCCTTCTTCTCATCTATGTTCATGATTTTATTCAATTGGTTGTAATCTGTTGTGATATTATTTTGTATTATGCAGCTTGTAAATAGATAGCAAAAAGTTGTTGAGAACAAGAGATATTAAAAATAAATAATTTTGAATGTCAAATATTACAAACTCATTTCTTATATTCTACCCAAAAACAACACAAATAATTGACGAAAGGGTATTAAAAAGATCCACAATGATCCATGATAACTCGAATGGACTTTTATCACAAGGACTTTTCAAATATGAAGGCATATATTGAAAAATATTCTCAACGAGACTGAAACAGTACTTAAGGGCAGACAATATTGAAAACAAAAAGAAAAAGAAGTCGATTCTACTGAAATCTTGTGATGAGAAAGCTTATGAACCGCTTGAGAATTGTGTATTTCTAATTCTCCAGAAGAAAAGTATTTTGAGGAACTTATCGGTTCATTGGATGAACATTCCAAACCAGAGCAGTGTAGTTTTGCGGAATGACAATATTTGTATGCTGTACTTAAGAATTCAGAAGAATCAGTTAAAGATTATATGAGTTTAGCACTAAAATGTGATTTCAAATCAGAACTTCAGATGCTTTTGACAGATCGATCCGTTATTGGTTCCAATGAGGATAAAAAAGACTTTTTGAAGAGAAAACTGATATTGCATTAAACCAAGTTATCAGAATTGCTTGCTTAGTACAAAAATAAGCTTTGTTCTTCAGTCAAGTTAAGAATTCTGAAAATTGCATTTATGTTATAAATTCCGAATTTTCTTAAAACGTACTTCATTTCACAAAGTTCAAGTGAAAATTAATTATTTTGAATTCAAATTTGATTTGGATACGGAAGCCTCGATATCGGTTATTTCTGATGATTTCAAAAATAGTTTTCTGAAATCATTCAAATTATTTGATACTAATAAAACATTAGTGAGTTATATAGGTTCCCGAATCAATCCAGTGGGTAATATTACTGTACCAGTAACATAAAGAGGTAAAATGCAGGATATTATTTCATATGTTGTACAGAATGGAGGTCTTCCTTTATTAGGTAGGGATTTTTTTAATTATTCAATTTATCAGTCAATAAATTGGATGGTCAGAAAGGATCCAATTCACATGTCCAAAATATCATTGATAGATCGAAAAATCAATTTTGAAAAGTTTTTTCCAATAATATTGGCTATTTGACTGGAAAGAAAGCACACCTCACATTAGAAAATGATATAATTCCAAAAAATTTCAAACCTAGACTGTTAACTTTTGCACTAAGGGACAAAGTAGAATCAGAATTGGAACGAATGACAGAAGAGAGTATTTCTACTCCAGTAAATTATAGTCAATGGGCAACACCAATTGAATGTGCTCAAATCAGATGTATCAGTACGCATATGTGGAGATTACAAGGTGACGTGAATCCGATTTTTTAGTGGATAAATTTCATCTACCTCATATCGATGAAAAATTCAGTAAATTGCGAGGTGGAATTAAATTCACAAAAATAGTTCCGCAAAAAGCATATTTACAACTGGAACTTGATGATGAATCCAAATTATTGACTTCTAATAATACGCACGAGGGACTTTCCATGTATAGTAGATTGCCATATGGCACTCGAGCACTCCTGTCATTTTGAAGAAATGATTGGAACAAATTCTCCAGGGTTATGAGTTTTTTGGAAAATATTCTGATAACAGGCAAGAATAGAGAAGAACATTTGAGTATTTCAAAGGAGGTATTAGTAAGACTTGAAAATTGCGGGCTGATAGTAGCCATAGAAAAATGTTAGTTTTTTAGAAAGCCAGTAAACTATTTGCGTTACATAGTTGACAAAAAGGAGTTGCATATTTGTCCTGATAAAATTCGGGCAATCAAATATATTTGCTAGATGCTTGTTCTTCTTGCCTAATTTCTTCCATTCGTTTGCTACCAAGCGTCCCATTTATGAGCCACTCACGATTTTCTGCTGCTGGACCACCGTCTCAAATATGAGCCATTAGCAATGTTACTATTTTATTCTATTTTCATCGGAACCGTCTGCTTAAAGGATTCATATTTTGCAGTAGTCTATATGAAGGCCTGGCTCGTGAGTGTGTCGGATGGTCTCTCAGTCACTAACAGATAATCTCTACAGATAATTGTATATACAGGGTATGTCGTAACTTTTAAGGTGGGTTGAGTTCATATACTTTTTTCTTATAAATACGATTTTGGCTTACTTTCATACTTTAGAAGAGAAGAACTAATTGTAAGGACAAATATGGAAAAATAGTTGGACTATTTGTAGACCTTCGTTTTCGTGAATATCATGAATCGATGGTCTTATTTCTTTTCAACATTGTGTATGCTCGTTTTGTGACAGTAGAAATAAAAATTAAAAGAATCAGTCGGAATCATCATTTTTGGAGTGGCTCATTGATGGTCTATCAAAGAGAAATTCATATAATGGACCAGCGTCTCATATATAAGTCGGGTTCAAGAGTCCTTTAAAATGCCCTTTCTGTTCATGTATATTTCAATTATTGTAATTTTATCTCAAAATAAATTAATTTTTTTTGTATCTAACATTCTGAGTTCTTGGTAGCGAACGTGTTAACCTCACTTTCTCCCTTACGCGATGCCTGTAAGGTAGAGAATCGCAATAGGGTTCACTTTCGCGGAGCACACTCTAGATCGCAAAACAACATCCGCTCGTCACCAGTATGGAGAGTTTGGGTGATCCTAACCTCACTCCTGTGGTCCGTAACAGAAAACAGAGAGACAAGAAAACGAGTTAATATTGTATCGCCATCCAGTTCTGAGCCATTTTAGATGTTCTATCTTATCAGGAAGTTAGTTTTTAAGATCGACAGACACATAAGCGAGCTAATAAAAACGTGGTGAAAAAAGATTATATGAAGTGAAGAAAATTCTAAAAAATAATCTAGACTATTGATAGACTCCAAGTATCCTGGGGTCCCTCCAACTTCCTTGGACCCTGTATATTTGTGGCACTTTTCCAAATACAGAAGAGGTGAATCTAGTCTCTGATAAATCCCGACATTTCAAGTCTTATTTCTCATATTCTACCCAAAAATATCACATCTGTAGGAAGAAATTGGCTTGTCATGGTGTTGAAATTTGAAGACAATTTGATGGGTATCTATTGATATGGCTCGTGAATGTTTTGAAAGTAATCTGCGAATATGTTACAGATATTGTAACCCTTAGTGGCTTGCTCATCATTGCTAGATATTAGGAAGAGATATCCGTTCCGTTTTTTGAGTTTGATACAAAATATCAGAGTTTTATCACGTTTATCAGTATATAATTTTTCACGTTAGCTACGTAGGCATCATAATTTTGTACAATCAGTTGTTCACTGCAACCTCTCAAAAGACTGAACTCATTACAATATGCTTATTCATGGTACATTGTCATGTTTTATAAAAAAAACTTATTTTGAACAGTGTATAGTCGGCTTAGAAGAATATATGTGATATTCTGTATTATTTAAAACTGTTTCTGGTATGAATCGATTCATAGCCATAACTCATAAAAAATATTCAAAGCATTATCTAGACAATGATGAGCAAACAATTCCCTCCAGTTGATTTTATTTTTTGAGCAAGTATGAATTGATTCGTTTATAATCAGCCGTCTCAAAATTATAATATTCAATACGATTCCTATTCAAATTTCCAATCTGCGAACATCTCACGTGAAATTCAATTGCAATTCGTTCACATTATGGATAAAATTATCGATATTACAAAAAACAAGGTCTAAGATTCCATCGTAATGATATTTTATAAAATTAAATTGATCAATCTTATTAGCATTTCAATCATTTGATTTGATAGTATTATGATATATGCAATGACCTCGAGAAACCCATTAGATATTTTGCATATTGAAATCACTGCAAATAATTACCGGATCGCCCGCAAGATTATGTATAATTGATTGAATTCTACTGGTGAATAGGACTCTGGCGTTATCTTCCTTAGGGCGTAAGTAAATCCAACATAGGTATTGTTTCAATGTGATCCAAACTCCTTCGGCATCACTATAACACTTGGTCTGGGCAACTGCTTTGAATTCACTTCTCCCCGCAATAAGTACGCCGCCACCATCCTTTTTCGAGCTTGAACTAGTCACTTCATCTCGACAAAATACATTGTGATGATAGGATCAAACTGTTAATTGCTAAAACACTATCATTGATATTGGTTTCGGTCAGGTATATGTCAGCGTCAATACCAGAAGAGTTGATTCTACAATCAGGAGTTTCAGTTCTGAGTCCGCGTAGGTTTTGGCTATAAATGAGGAAGTCCATATTCTGTAATTTGAGTATACTTGGAATATATTGCAGATTCACAACAGAGAAGGAATATTCTGTGATTCATGGGAATCATACGAGATCATTCATATTGTCGTATTGAATTTCTTCATTCAAACAAATTCAGATTTTTTTATTTGCTTGCATCGCGAGTCTCTTCGGAAAAAAACTTTGGTGTAAAATGCTCAGTGAAATGTGAATTGTTCAGTTCGTCATCAACGTTGACACCGCTTCTAGGATTATTACTCTTTTGGCGAAGTTGCATTGCAAAAACTAGAATTCTATCTCTTGTTTTTTGGGAGTTGAATCTAACGATGATGTTATCTAGTCTGGGAGGGATAACTTTCATCGGCTGTACGCGATGAGCAAAGTTTTTCCTGTGACATCGATGCCAAAAACCGAGATAAGATTTCAAACTTTTTTTTTCGATAACTCCTTGAATCTAAATATTGTTATTCATTGTTGCTCAAGCTCATTGATTCCCGAATAAAAATCAATGACTGCCTAAAACTTCAACATTATAGATGAACACCTTCGGCATTCCTACACAAGAATTGAGAGCATCAGTTCACGATTGGAAAAAAACCAATAGTACCCTACCTGTTCTTGATATAGATTTGGAGAGAAAGGTTAATGACATCCACACATCTGTTTATAGGATGAAGACACCTACGGGACAATATATCATCGGAGTTCGACAAAGAAAGGGATCGTGAAAACATTGGTGGAAAGAGTGATGAACATATGCAACAACCAGGATTCACTAGATGGCGAGATAAATCACATCAGAGGACCTACACTGGAATGGAAGCATCCAGGACTCAGGGTTCACAGTCCTGGAATGCCACAGAATGACGGCCAGGCGCACCAAAAAGGCACTACCACTATTCCTAGTGAAAGTACCTGACTCCGAAAACCATATTTTCACGCTAGACACTTGTATCATGCTGAAAGTAAGAGTGGAATCCCCACGGCAAATGACCGGTGGATTCGTATCTCAATGTCATGAATGCCAATGGTTTGGACATGCACAAAGGTGCTGCCACTCCACTTCCAGATGCGTGGAGTGCGGAGCAGAACACGAGTCCCACACCTGCACCAAAACCAAGGAGCAGCCAGCCACCTGCGCCAACTGTGGGGGACCACACGCGGCCAGCTTCAAGGATGCCCCAAATTCCCCAAACCCAAACCAGCGACAAGACCCTTCCAAAAACCACGACAAACAACATACCAACCACCACGAGGAGGGACCCAGGAACGCTGTACCCCAACCCCAAGCACTACAGGCACCACCAAAATGGGGGCCACCCAGGACAACGACGACGGCAACCACAACAGTTAACCAAGAACTGTTGGCCCTACCTGAAGCGTTCAAGAAACAACTTCTTGAGCTTTTCAAACAAAATCAGGCCCCCGGAAACCTTAAATGCTAATACAACCTCCGGAAAAACTCACAATATGCTCCTGGAACATCAGCAGCGCACTCGCCCGCAAGAATGAGCTGCACGAACTGATATCCAGAGCACAAGTGGACATCATCGCCATCCAGAAAACAGCGCCGAAACCCCAGAAGAACTTCCACCTTCCAGGATTCACCTGCTACCGAACAGACAGACCCGGTTGTCGCACCCGCGGAGGCGCAGCCCTGCTAGTAAGGACCGGCCTCGAACAACACGGAGCTGAAAAACCTGAGCTATTTCGAGGCGAAGCAGTCGCAGTAAAAGTGAAGGTCAGACGCATAGAAATGCTAACAATCATCTCAACGTATATCCCGCCAGGGGGTAATATACAAAGAGACGACCTAGCAGAACTATTCCCAGACCATCACCCTACTGTAGCCATCGGAGACTTCAACTCGAAGTCACAGATATGTCACTGCAGAAACAACAATCCACGAGGCCAAAATCTGGAGAACTTACTGGCCGACTACAACGACATCGAAGTAATAGCCCCCTCCGTACCCACCCACCACGGACTAGCAAACCACACACCAGACATACCACTGATACAGTCCATGCCAGCCAACACTGAGATGGAAGTATTAGACGAAGGCTCCTCAGACCACAACCCAATCCTACTAACAATAGGGGAGGGAGACGCGGAACCTGAGGAACCAGCTACCAGAAAGTCCACTGACTGGAACCGATTCCAAAGGATCATACACGACTACATAGGACACATCTCACAAATACGCACAGAGACAGACTTCGAAAGAGCAACAACACAGTTGCAACGAACCATCTAGGAAGCCATAGAACGCAGCTCCAAGACCACCCAATGAACCAGGTTCAACTCCCAACTAGCACTTACCCCAGAGGTTAGGGAGTTAGTTAGGGACAGGCGCCGCTAGAAGAAGAGATACCAGAGAACACTGGCCCCCGAAGATGAGAGGAGAATGAACCAGGCAGGCAGGCAACTGCGGCTGGAACTCAAAGCTCACCAAATACAGCAATGGACAAACAGGATGACAGAAATGAGCACAGAAGACAACTCTGTATAGAGAATGCAGAAAGTACTTCGACAAGGCAGAAGGAAACAGTGCCCGGCACTCCACGGAGAGGGGATCCTGGTCTACACTGACAATGAAAAGGCAGAAGCATCTGCGGACGCCTTCGAACGCCAGTGTAGAGACAACCAGGTCAACCTATTTGACGACATGAAAACCCGAGCCAGTCAGACTGTCAGGAGAATAAGACGGATCAATGATGCCGAGCACGTTCATGAACCGACTTTGCCAGAAGAAATCAAGGACATCATCCCAAACCTTGCTACCCACAAGGCACCCGGACCAGACCAGATTTCGAATAGACCATTGAAGGCTCTACCGAGAAAAGGAGTTGCTGCCCATACCAACATCGTCAATGCAGTGCTCAGGCTCAATCACTTTCCACGACCATGGAAAGGAGCCACGGTTATCATGATCCCCAAACCCAACAAGAACCATGTGATACCGTAAAACCACCGACCCATCAGCCTCACACCCTCGATGAGCAAGGTGGCAGATCGAGTCATCCAGAGACGATTGAAACCACTCACGGAAGAACTCAACGTCCTACCAGACGAGCAGTTCGGCTTCCGACAAGGACACTCTACGGAAATGCAGGTCCTGAGGATAGTGGACTTTGCCGTAACAGGCTTCAACCTGGGCAGAGGACACCAACAGGAGCCTCATTCCTAGACGTTTCCGAGGCCTTCGACAGGGCGGCACAATGGTTTAATCACCAAAATGGCAGATCTTGGATACCCCACTCCCATTGTGAAGCTGATAGACTCCTTCCTGCGGGGACGGCGGTGCCAATGTGAAGTTGGCAGCGACTGCTCAGTAGTGAGGACCCTAGGAGCAGGAGTACCGCAAGGTGCAGTCTGTTCTCCATCTACACGGCGGACATCCCAAAGCCTGCTGACAACTTCAACAAGCTAGCGCTGTACGCGGACGACACAGCACTAGTGGCCAGATCGTTGAACGCAACGCAAGTAACCCGATACCTGCAAGATCAAGCAGACGAACTTGAGGACTGGTTCAACCTATGGCAGATCGAGATCAACGTGGAAAAGGGCCAAGCAATACTTTTCACCAAAAGGCGAACAACACCGTCAGGACATGTCATCATGAATGAACAACGAATCCCATTGGCAAACGAGGCCAAATACCTCGGAGTCACCCTGGACAAAAGATTGACATTCAGGCAATACGTAGATCGGAGCCTCGGACTAGCGAAAGCAGCTCGAAAGAACCTCTACCCCCTCATAGGACGGAGTAGTAACATGGACCTCCACTTGAAGCTGCTCCTCATCAGGACCATCCTCATCCTCATCATCCTGAATGCATCCGCCGCATGTGGTCAATGCGCACAAACATACAGGACCAAGATTCAGCTATTCTTGAACGTGAGCCTAAGAATGGCTGTGAACGCTCCCAGATACGTCCAGAATAGATTTATCTGCAGGGACCTGAATGTCAATCCCAACTTCATTGACGACCATTTTCAAAACCACGCCACCGCGACATTCCTGAAGACGGACACCCACACGAACCCGGTGATCCAAGACATCCACGCGAACCTACACCTGGACGATCCCAGGTTTGGAGAAAGGGAAAAGTATATGCGACCAGTCTACCAAAACGGCCGTCCACCACCGAGAGTAGCACTCCGGCGCGTCAGGTGAGTAACAACTCAATACAAAACACGTAAGATCAACACACCCACATCACACCATACACTTACACACCCATCAGGTACATACAATGATGAAATAACAAGGGGTTTAAAGCACTCAGAGGCTGACTTCATACCACAGGAGATACGATTTGAATCTCGCAAACGTGGCATTTGCGAGTTGAGGACCGCTAAAAGGAGGAGCGGGGGAGGATGGAAGCCGACAGTAAATCTCGTTCACACATAACGTGAAGGGGATTTACTATCCATGGGCGCTCAACCTTGAGGGGGACATGGTGTGACACTGAAATGGATTCTCCAAAATCCTGCTGGGAGAAGTATTGAAACAATTCGAAAGACAAGTACAACATCAAGAGCTGCCTTCAATCTGGCAGTACTTTCACCAACCAACACAACCGAAGTAAGCTAAAACCGTTATTATATCGGAGAGACAAATAGGCCCTTATACGTAATATTAACAAAACACAAATATGTACTCAACCTGGGAAGACGTACAAATCTGGACTTGCTGCCTACACCTGGTCTGGGAAACATCGGATTCTGTGGGACGATGAAAGCATTCTACATAGAGAGGAGTATCATTTCGAAAGTAAATTCATGGAGTTGGCCTACAACGAAATTGATGACACCTTCAATCAGCCAAGCGTTGAGATCGGGAGTCTATGGAAACCGCGAAACTGTTGAAGTTGTTCTCCTTAATTGTTGAAATGAACTAAGATTCAGTTTTCTTTATATCAGGAGTTATTATTTATATGACCCTATATTCATTAGTTGAGACGTTGTTGATGACAAGTGTCTTTAATGTCAATATAAATGTTTAAAATTAGAATATAGATCCGATATTCAACTATTTACGACCAAATTATATATATATATATATATATATATATATATTTATATATATTATATATATATATATATATATATATTATATATATATATATATAAATAAATATATATATATATATATATATATATATATATATAATATACATATATATCATAGGGGGTACTTTTCTTGGGGATTGGATAAAAATAAAAACCAGTATAGGATCTGTGTTTTTTATAATTTGGTACGACGTTTCCCCTGGAAGTCTCCAGGCTTTTCCAAATCTATAATAAAATTCAAACATATAGATAACATTTCAAAAGATTTAAAGTGGTGGGGTTATGTTGCCTTTTATAACACAGACTCCAACAGGTAGAAAATTATTTGACCAGATAGGCCATCATGATTGGATTGTTTCATCTTGCACATTTTTATTCATACAGAACCAATCCCCAAGAAAAGTACCCCCTATGATACATTTACATGGTTCAAGAAAATTTTACAAATATATATATATATATATATATGGATTTAGCGAAGCACATCAAACCATTGACCGTTGAGTCAGACTGGCCTATGTGGAAGAGCAAAATCAAGGATCTGCTTGATTATCACGAAGGAGGTTCAGATGTTATCGATGGAAAGCTACAGAGGGCTACATCATTATAGCAGAGCGAAACGGAAGCTCAGACTGAGGAACACAAAGAGGAATCCGACTTGTACCGCAAAGCTAATATTTACGCCAAATCAATGATATCTTCTTAGTTACTCATTCAGTTCATCAGAAGATCATGGACAAAAAAACAACAAATGAAGCAACCGTAGAAAAAATTTGGTTGGGCAGACTCATTGAGGGAATTATCGGATTCAAACATGTTCCAGTCCTACAGGTGCATAATTATGCAGCAGTGAGGTAAGCTAAAAACTCCGAATTTCACGGCAGAGCCAAGCATATTTCAATCAAATATTTTTTTATAGAAGGGAAGATTTCAGAAGGAAAATTGGGTTGATTTGTTTGAAAATATGAATAGGATGTTCATAAAATCATTTTTATCTTGGATTTTTCAATTCACAGAAAAATATTTCTATTCAATATTCAATTGAGAATGTTTCCCTTTCCGAAAATTGGGTGTTCAACAAATACTCACTGAAGAACAGATCGCCGACATGATGACAAAGAGTTTACCAAGACCACGTTTTCAAATATTATGCAATCAAATAGGATTGATGTGATTCTGAATTGATAGTTTCAGCTTCATTCAACAAGGAAAACTGTTGTTCTTCTGAAGTGTTGAAATGAACTAAGAATTGAGTTTTCATTATATCAGGAGTCACTATTTATATATATATATATATATATATATATATATATATATATGAGTTGAAACGTTGTTGATGACAAGTGTCTTCAATGTCAATATATATATATATTTGAAATAAAAATATAGGTCCGATATTTTTCAATTATTCACAACTATTTATCAGTAATTTCTAATGTATATAACATAAACTACACGCACCACCGCACGGTGCAAAGTCATACGCATCATTACACGTGGTACATGCACCATTGCACCGACAGACCTAAAAAATGCCAAGTAGCGCCTAACTTCATCGCTACTCAAAAGCGATCAAAACTTCAGTGAAAAATCTTCAAACCCATCAAGACGATGATTGTCCGAAACGAGAGTAATCGAATTATCACATCGTCTACAACCTTCAAGCAAACGTAATCAAAGTTATCACATGATTTTCAGTTGTTTGAATGATTCAATATGGTACTCTAGCTAAAGTTGAAATCAGATATATGGTACAGATAGATTAGATGAGTAGTAAACTTGAACAACTCCCAAAGTAATAATATGGAAGTTGAAAAATGTCGAAAGATTGGCTCTCAAAATGTTTTTCGAGGTGTGTAAAATGAATAAATTCAGTCAACTTTTTTTTATCGAAATATTTAGGATATCTTTTCTTGTATTTCCTTGTATAAGAAGTATACGTGAATACCTTCTTCGGATTCTTCCCACAAAAACCACAAAAATCAAACGCAATTAAAAAAAAATTTACAAAAAATTAAACCGACGAAAAAAGAAAGTGAGAGGCAAAAAATAAATTGAACCTTGTTAGTTTTGATAACTAAGCTCCTAAACTAATGAAATAACTGATTTGGAGTCGGTGCCAAACAAACAAGCAAATTTATTACGTAAAGCGTAAAATGATGTGAGCGGGGTACGCAGCGGCGGTGCGTCCCTTTGCCGGAAATTGCCAAGCGTTCTCGAAGTCAATAACAGCGAGACAGCTACCCGAATGGGCTCACACGTGAGGGCACACGTCGTTGCGAGTGGTCGTGCGGGGAGCTCATTTTGGAATGTTCATCGCTGGACATTTCAGGATGCATTTTATTGTTATTTTGTTTTGATCATTTCTTTGAAGCAATTCATTGATTTTCGTTGATTGTTTGTTTGGCGCCGACTCAAAATTAGTTTCTCACATCAGTTTAGGAGCTTAGTTATTGAGATTTGATTTTTTACTTTCCACTTCCTTTTTTCGCAAATTTTTGTTGATTTTTTTTTTATTTTTCTACTAATTACTACCTACTTAATTTGGATTACATTCAAAGTACTTACTCCTCACTCCACTTCAAATATTAAATGTTATCAGATTGTCCGCTTATGCAACCAGTTACCAACTGAATCTAAATCATTTCCACTCGAAACGTTCAGGAAAAAACTGAAACAATATTTAATCGAAAACAGCTTCCCGTATATTGAAATATGATAGAAAACGAACTTGAATTGGCACACCCCTGTTTTCAACTTTCTATGAATATTTTCCCAAGTGGTACAAAAAAATCGAAATGAATTTCCTGCAATATTTTATTGTATATATATATATATATATATATATATATATTTGTTGTTTGGGTTTGGATATATTTTTTTTCCTATATATTTGTTTTTTTTTTATTTTTCATTTTTGTCATGCATATTTCGAAATTAAGCATGATCATGCATATATTTTGATGGTTGAATGGAAGAGCTCTGCAATTAAGTTTCATGAGCAGATATTGAATCTTGCCTTTTGTTAGGTTCTATGTACCGAGTATGTAACCTTTCAATAAAAGTAAATTTATTATTATTATATACTATGACTAGCTGGTACCAGTGACTTTGTCTGCGTTGAACTTTATATTTTTTGTGACGACTATTACAAATTCACGCATTCCTTTAGGGACGAAATTTCTAAAAATACTGAAACACATTTTCCTTAATTTGTAACAAAGACATTAAATACAAAGTTTTATACCCCTTACTTCAAAACTAACGGAACCCTCATACAAACTTCCACCCCCCCGAGGGGTTGCATTTATAAAAACACTGAAACATGTATTTCTTTATTCCTTACAAAAACCTTGAATACCAATTTTTATAACCCTAACTTGAAAACCAACGGAACTCCCATACAAAATTCCACCCTCCATTTCATCCATTTAGAGGTTCAATTTCTAATAACACTGAAATACATATTTTTTTTATTTGTAACAAAGACTACAAATATCAATTTTTATGACCTCAACTTGAAAACTAACGGAATTCCTATTCAAACTTAACACCAAAACATGTATTTTGTAACAAAAACTCCCAAATACCAATTTTGACGATTTTAATTTCAAAATTAACTATACCTACGGACTTTCAACCCCCATTTTATCCCTTTCGGGTTGAATTTTCAAAAATCCTGAAACACATTTATCTTTGTGAAGAAGAGCTGAAATAGTCATTTCCATGACTCTTATTTCGAAACAAACTGTTCTTTCACTTTCACCCCCCTTCTCACCCGCTCTTTCGCCCCTTGAGGGATGGAATATCAAAAAAATATGCTGTTAAAATGTTAGCTCTCATGTCCAGCGGTTTGATCTAGTCTTTGATCGTATATCAGTCAATCAGTGAGTCAGTTGTTAGGACATGTAATTATATATGTATATACTACCCCCAACACAGCTAGCTGCTGTGAACCGTTGAAGAGATACTTCGACTGTCTTCCGTCTCCATCACCAGAATAATTCTGGGCCTCCATTATATAGTAGAGTCATCAGAAGTACATATGTTTGCTGAGCTTCAACATAATCGGCCCACAGATGTAAAATCAATAAATCATCCCCAATTTTTATATCCTTAGGAGTGTATGCTTTTTTTATATTCAGATAAGACCAACCTACATTTAAAAAAGAATTAAAAAAAAATCTAAATCGGATAACTCAGTACAATTTTATGTGTGGCAGAATCGGTTAAGAAGTAAAAATTCAGTGGGTGAACCAACAATCATCCCCCATTTTCCTACCGTTGGTAGAGCAGTTTTCTTCAGATCGAAATGGGTCCAACTTCGAAGTATATTCTATCTATTGAAAGAATAATCATCAGTATAGGACTACTTTGTGGAAAGTTATGCGTGGTCATACATAAAAAAAAATTAGGCGTCGACTAGAGAACCTCCTCTTTTTTTTTCGTCTGTTAATAAAAGATCTCTGGAAGAGGAAAAACCCTGCAAAGTGGAATTGCGATGAATAAAATATTATATTCCACCTATACTTGAGGAACACTCAACTAATAATTTTTACTTCCAGGGGGAGAGAAAACCCAAAATATGGAAAACAGAATTCCGATACCTCCCCAAAACACATTCAGGCGTTATTAGGAATATGGAAGTATACTGTCCCCTCAGAATTGAAGGAAAATAACTATATTGAATATTCGATATACATATGCGCAATTTTCAAGAACACATTGCAATAGAATATTGTTTTGAGTTTCCGTAGCATTCATAGTTAAATATAATTTCTCTTCATGACTGGAGCTGCATAAAAAAGATCATGGCCACATTCATATTCTTCCTTTCATTTCAAGTACTTTTAGACTCACGTTTCTAGATAATTAGAGTTATTTCGTTTCATTTATTTTATGTAATCGATAACGCAACTTTCGCGATAATTTTTTCACACGATTAACCACGTTTGGCCTAATATTTGAATAATTCATTGCATGAAGTAGTTGGGGAAAATGATAGTCCATTTCATTTCCACTAACCTGCTCTTGCCTACGTATCTTGTACAATCATATTCCTTCTGAGAAAGAACATATTTAGAAAACATATTTTGACGCACATAGTGTTTCCCAAAAAACAATAATTTCATTTCAAGTTGAATACAGATACATCATCAAATATTCTAGAAATGAATTATTATTCTGGGAGTTTCTGATTCCTGACTTCTTTCATTTACAAGCTTGTATCGAGCACAGTATCGACGACTGGCATTCTATCTGCCGCGGCTTCACTCGCATGTTTTTGTCGCCTTATGGAAGATGCCGCAAGTCATTTATCTCTTATTTCGTTGTTTTCGGGGGTTCATTCATACTTCATCCCTCAAAGCTAGAAAGTTAATTCATTTCAGTGATATTAAGAAACCGATTTGATATTTTTTATTACTTTGCAAGATATCGCAAAATCAAAAAAATCCAATTTGCAACAACAATAAATCGGTTGGTATTTATATCTTCAGGTGAGGTGATCAGAGGAGCCATCAAGTGCTTGTATAACTGACGAACTGAGGGTTTCCTACCATCGTTAATTTTTTCAGTTGCGAGGAAGAAGAATATCGCACTCAAGGTATCGTATGACGAAAGCATAGATCGAAACACCACAAATGAGACATTCATTATATCATCTCATATTATGAACAATAAACTTCATCTAGAGAAAAACCTTGTACCAACTATATTCTCATGTAGCGCCAAAGCAATCTACCTGAGTGTAATCAAAATTGAGGCCACTTCATTTCAGCTAATCTTCACTGGATGGTCGCTGGATGAATGTTGTTTGGTGTTAGAATATCATGAGAATCTCGAAAGTCCTTTGGCCATTGTTGACTTTTTCCTTGGGTACACTTTCGTTATTTTATCACTATTAGTTCTAGAGATATCTTCAGGACCAACAATCTCTATATTCTGAATTTTTTTCGAAACGTTATCTAGTGCTTTCAAATGTTACCTCACATGACCGACAAAAATTAAAAATTCAGTTTCATACGTCGAAAAGTCTCTGTGAAAGAAGGTTGTGGCAGGCAGAGGAACGTCTAGACAGATGGACACAGTAAAAACT
This sequence comes from Gonioctena quinquepunctata, assembly GCA_018342105.1. Classification (NCBI taxonomy): domain Eukaryota; kingdom Metazoa; phylum Arthropoda; class Insecta; order Coleoptera; family Chrysomelidae; genus Gonioctena; species Gonioctena quinquepunctata. The sequence continues at coordinate 379,872 of JAFIRS010001145.1, forward strand.
CAGATCAATAGAACCGTGAATCATTTGTAATTTTTGCCGATTGAAAAAAAATAATTTTTTTATTTTAATGCTTTCAACGTAATTCCATATGATTAACCAAAAAAGCCAAGAAAACTGTGTGACCCCACATACTCATCAGCTACTTCACGGGTAATTATACAGGGTGTTCCCTAACAACATGCCAATATTTGGGGAGGTTATTCTTGGGTGCATTTTGAAGAAAAAAACTCCATACGAACATTTGTTCTGAAGGCCTTAACTTTTGAACTACAGGGTGCTTAAGTTTAAAAAAAAATCTATTTTTTATGATAACTTTGGTGTAACTCTAGATATTTTTGTAAAACGAAGTACACATCTTCTATGCATCAAAAAGCATTTTCTGCTGTGCAAGATAATTTTTCATTCTTGCCAGTGGCGTTCTTACGGGATTTGCACTGAATCATTCAAAGATAAAAGTGATACACTACTGCTTTTTCCCAAAGTAAAAAGTATTTTATCTAGTCTCCTGATTTGTTTTTGCTTGACGTCCGGTATTCGCATAAAAAAATTAAATTCATTCATTTGCACGTTGTTATGAAATTGGGTATTATCAAAAATTGAAATTGTAAGAAGTAGTTTTGTAAACATGAAATTTTTGACAGTTGTCTACCTAGGTGTCACGTACTAAAGTCATCAAAATTAACAATGAAAAACTGACGTGATAGGAATTGTCAATCACATACTGTCACAAAGTGCTAATTCAAATAAGCGAATTCATCAAGAAATATTCAACTAGGAAAGTCTTGTACTGTACTAGGAGAAATTTCACCCCAACAAGAATACCCATATTGAAAATTTCTTCCAAATCGGACACCTATGCGTTAGATACGCCAAGAAGAAAGTTGGATCCAGCGGCAAGAGAGAGTGTTCCTCAGGAAGCTGTTCTCTGCCGAGAGCAGATCTCCTAGAGGTTCTGAACACTCTTTTCCTATCTCTTGGAGATGACATCGCAAGAATCCCAGCCCTGAATAATTTCGTCATTGCAAAAGTCGAGGAAAAACTTTAACAAAACACAATGAATGAGCCTTCCGGAAAAAGAGTTGAAAAGGAGCAATTTCCGATTCTCCCGCCAACTGAAGGTAATCCATTGCAAAGTTCAGTTACTGTTCAGCGTAAACGCCCATGTAGATCAGTTGGAGTCACGATGTAGAGAGTTGTAGAACATATAATGTTGATGTGTCAAATAAATTTGACTCCATCGCCAATGTTGATGACACTGACATGAGAATGGATGAGAATTATAGTCCAGGAGCAGATTCAAGTTTACAGTGCATGCCAGGTTCTAGTCATGGCTGTTAAAAGCTGTTAAAAGCTGTGGTGGACAAAATTAAGAAAAATGGACGAGCATGGTCAAATTATGGAAATATATACGTCAAGTTTAATGACAAAGATCATATTAGCAAGATTCAGAAGTTGAGTGATATGGACAGAGCGTGATGTGAATTGCTATTGTATATTTATTTATTTTTTCTCTTTCCTTATTTTTGGATTTTGTATACAAACTTTATAGTTATGATTAACTTGTGCTTTTTGTGGAAAATTTTGATATTTTGCTATTCGAACATAACATATTTATGTACTGAAATTAATACTTATTATAATTTTTAATTGTTTACATATGTTGCTCTCTCCACAATACTTTTTTTTTTCTTTGACTTCATTTTATAATTAGGATTATGGTTTATTCATTCGCACATACTTAATCAATTGATCAATTGTAGAGGAGCAGTGCAATTCGTCTGCGCCCTCAGTGAGTATTAAGTTTTTGTGGATTGGAAGGTTTTGCCTTTTTTAAACGGATTACCTTCGCTTTTTTAGATTGTTGACAGTTGCTGAATTGAGGTAGATTTTGAGAGAATAGTTGGGAAATTTTCGATTCAATCAAGAATAACAAACAGGATGGATTATCTTAGTGTAGCTTGTTTAAATGTGCGATCCTTGCTATCATCACTTCGTGATGTAAAAAATTTACTACTACAAAAAGAATATGATGTTTTTTTGATATGTGAGACATGGCTCTTTGATCATGTTACTGATGAAGTCTTAAATATTGAAGATTATATTTTATACAGGGGAGACAGAAATGCACGAGGTGGAGGTTTATGTGTTTATGTTAAAAATCATTATCATAGTGAATTAATTGTAGAAAATGATAAAAATAATTGGGAACAACTGTGGATTAAACTAACAATACATAAACAAACATTTGGCATAGGTGTGATCTATAAACCGCATGATCAAAATACCAATGATTTTCTTGATGAATTTGAAGATTCTTTGGGATACTTATTTCCAACTGTTGATGAAGTGGTATGTTTAGGCGATTTCAACATAAATTTTCTTGAGAAGAATGCTGTTTTCAATAAATTGAATAATATTTTGGAGGTATTTGATCTATCCCAGATAATCGACGAACCAACAAGAATAACTGATAACTCTGAATCTCTACTTGACTATATTATAGTAAAAGAGGAAAATTTGATCGAAAAAGGTGTTATTCGTAATGACATATCAGACCATTTTATTGTATACTGCAAGCTCAATGTAAAAAAAATAAGGACTTTCAAGATGTATACCTATAGATGTTTCAAAAATTTCAATGAAGAATTATTTCTGTGTGATTTAAGGAATATATCATTTTTTCGCATCTTCGATCAAGAAAGTGTGGATGAAAAAGTATCGTACTTAGTAAATTGTTTAATTAGCTTATTTGATCGGCATGCCCCTATAATAACTTCTAAAATTACAAAAAAGAAAGCCCCTTGGCTGACATTTCCTTTACAACAAATGATGAATGAACGGAATAAAGCTCTCAATAAATATAAACGCACAAAATCATTAGCTCATTTTCAATTATATAAGGATCTCAGGAATTATACAAATCAAGCAATTAAAAGGGAAAAAAGGGCATACTTTTTATATCAGTTTGATAACTCCGATTCAAAAAAGCTGTGGCAAACATTGAGAACAAATAATTTAAAAAAAAATAAAAATCGTGAGCTTCCTGAAAGTTTAAAGAATCCAAGTGAAATTAATGATTTCTTGATAAACTCCATTCCTAACGTTGCTCCACCTAGATACCTTATGAATTTTTACAGCACCAATAATATTATTCCTTCCACTTTTAAATTCAAAGAAGTCGATGACACCTTTGTATATGACAATATTTGTAAAATGAACTCCAATGCATTGGGCTGTGATGGGCTAAGTGTTGAACTCGTTAAACTTTGTTGTCCTCTTATCATACCATATATTACACACATCATAAACTGTTGTCTTTCAAGCGGTGTTGTCCCTGCTGTGTGGAAAATGGCTGTAGTCCAAGTTCTGCCTAAGAAACAAAATCCTTCAGAATACAAGGATCTTAGAGGTATAAGTATTCTACCCATGCTTTCCAAAATTTTAGAGAGATCGATTGAAGTACAGATGAGACGAAACTTAGCGGATCACTCACTAATGCCGGTTGTTCAATCTGGCTTTCGTAAAGGCTACAGTTGCACAACGGCCTTACTTAATATAGTCGACGACATCATAGCTTCAATTGATAAAGGTCAATGTACAATTTTGGTATTGCTTGATTTCAGCAGAGCGTTTGACACTATTGACTTCAAATTAATGCTTAATATTTTGCACTATATAGGTTTTTCAGAAACGGCTGTTGGTCTTATAGAGAACTATCTAAACAATCGTAAACAGTGTGTGAGAATTGAATCAAAACAGTCTGAATATATGACATTGAACTCGGGGGTGCCACAAGGCTCAATTCTGGGTCCCTTGCTTTTCTCGATATATACCATAAATTTAATAAAATCTCTAGAACAATGTAAGATTCATGTCTATGCCGATGACACTCAGATCTTATTATAATTTTCCTCCACAATTAGCAGATAATGCTTGTGATACTATTAATAGGGAACTATCGACGTTTATTAAGTTAGCATCTGAACATTGTTTACTAATAAATTGTATTAAATCTAAAGTAATATTATTTGGTTCTCCGTTTAACAGGGCTAGAATTCAGTTTCCTATTAATATAGAAATTAATGATGAATCCATCGATATAGTTGAAGAAGCTAAAAACTTAGGGATTATCATAGACAGAGACTTAAGATTCGAAAAACATGTTAATCAACTGATTAATCGTGCATATAGCTCACTGAAATTGATTTACGGAAACAGGCACTTATTTCCTCGAAACATCAAAATAAAACTATGTGAAGCATTAGTTCTATCGCATTTCAATTTCGCGGACTCCGTCTATGGTCCGAACTTAACAACTTTATATAAAAATAAAATTCAAAAAGTGCAGAATTCCTGCTTGAGGCTTATTTATAGTGTGAGAAGAAATCAGAGAATATCACATAAATTGATACAGGTTGGATGGTTGAGTATGCAAAATAGAAGAATTCACCATGCAGTCACCCTATATCACAAAATTGTTTTATTTAAAATTCCTGCATATTTGCACCACAAAATATCTTTCAGGACAGATATACATAACTTAAATCTTCGATTCAAAGGTTTATTATCCCCACCTAAATTCAAAACTGAATTTTTTAGGCGATCCTATACTTACCAAATTTATCAGTTATATAACTCTGTTCCTGAAAGTATAAAGAACCTCAGAATTACTTGCTTCAAGTCTGAATATAAAAACGAACTATTCAAAACACAAGTCTAGACAGTCCCTCACCTCGCGGCTCAAAAAACTAATGAGTATAAAGATAATCATCCCTTCGTTTCTCTCATTTTCTATTGTCAATCAGGTTACGTACGACAATGTCTTCCTTGGCACACTGTATTAGGGTTAAGTGGAAGAACATTTTCGTAGTGAAGCTACTGTTTCCCTACAGAAAATGAACTTCGCCCTTTATTTTCAGTTTTTTAACCACTTGAATGAAATATTTATGTTTGTATGTATTTCTATTTCTATGTATATTATTACTATTTATATTACATGAAAATAATAAAGACCTTTATTATTATTATTATTATTATTATATGCAAGAGGCAAAAAAACAACAAGTGCCACCAATAACAGTCCGAGACAAGAGTAAGTGGATGCAGGTTAATTCACTATTGGTTTCAAATCAAATTATCTAAACCCGCAAAAACTATTTTCGATGGTATACAAATTTTTCCGGACACTCCTGACGATTATCATAAAATTTCAAGAATATTTAAGGATGAAAATATTCCATTTCATACATATAGTTTACCAGATGATAAAAAGTTAAGAGTTGTTTTCAGGGGTGTTCCTGAATTTTTGAATTGTGAAGACATTAAAGACGACCTGATTGCGAAGGGTTTCTCTCCGGAATCTGTGGTTCGAATGCACAAGATGAATAAAGAAAAAACCCCCAGGCATTGATTCTAGTTTTGGTAAACAAAACACAAAAAAACATATTCCAACTCAACAATATTTTGAATGTTTCCGTTTCTGCAGAGCCACAGAGACCAAGAGCTTCAGTTGGTCAGTGTCATCGCTGTCAGCGATTCGGACACTGTCTAATGAATTGCTGCGCAACTCCCGCGTCTGTTGAATGCGGAGAAAACCATATTTCTCGAGATTGCACTAAACCCAGAGAAGAGAAAGCAACATGTGCTAACTGCAGTGGGGATCACACTGTGAATTACCGGGGATGTCCTAAGTGTCCCCGAGTGACAAGGAGGGTGACCCCCACTGCAAGAAATCAAAATTCTAGATCATTTCAGGCTAATTCGGGAAAAACACAGGCGGGGATCTCGTATGCCACAGCTGCGGGAGGTAACACTTCGCAATCAGTTGGAATCAATCCTCAAACCCTCATGTATATTGAATGCTCTTGACCAAATGAGAGAGTTATTTGCAAAATTCGCTGAGACTGCTCAAAAGTCCTCGATTGGTTTCAAAAACTAATGGGAGAGCCACAGTCTCCGAGTTTTATCAAATCAGTTAGCTGGAACTGTGACGGATTTTTCCAAAACAGATTGGAGTTTCAAGAATTTCTTAGAGATAACAATATTGATATCGTATTTCTACAGGAAACCCATCTCAATGGACAGTCCGTTAGAATTCCAAATTATAAACTATATAGAAATGATCGAATTGGGCGTCGGGGCGATGGCGTTGCCATATTGGTCAAACGCACCCTCTCTCACGCTCAGTTCGGCATTTCTAATGATAATACTCGTGGTATAGAAGCTGTTGGTATTGTATTACAAACGAGGCGGGGTCCTCTAAGATTGATGAGTGTATACAACCCACCAAATAATCGAATACAGCCTGAGGCACTTGATGTGCTCTTGATGGAGATGGATCAACCTGTTATGGTTGCGGGAGATCTGAACGCCAAGCACGTGCAATGGAGTCGTGTATCAAACACGAATGGTCGAGCTTTGTGGCAACACAGTGATAGGTTTGAATACCAGGTGCTGGCACCTGATGAGCCCACGTTCTTTGGTGGCCTTAGGCCTGATGTACTTGATAGTGCGTTGATCAGGAATGTCACCTGGGAATGGGACATTCGCGCTCTCGCCGAGTTGGGCTCGGATTATAACCCAGTGATGATATCGCTGGGAGGTGATCCTCTCCACCATACAGATCGTCTACGTAAAAAAGGAGACTGGGAGAAGTTCATTTCGTTACTGGAGACGGCGTATTGCGCTCCTGAGTGGATTTATTCTCCTCTTGAGTTGGATGAGGCCTTAGCACGTTACGAACTCACCATAAAAAATGCACTAGAGGACTCCTCCTTCAGGGAACAGGCTCCAGATTATTATGATGAATTCCCTATGAGAATTGAAAATCTCATGAGGGAAAGAAATGGAGCCCGAAGGGCATTCCAAAGAAGTATGTTTCCTGGAGACCGGGCAAATCAACTAAACAGGAAAGTTAGAGAATCTGTTGTTGAATTTAGGAACGAACGATTCAGCCAAACTTTAGAAAATTTTGAAAATAACAATCAGCTTTGGAAACTATTCAGAAATTTGAAAACTAAACAGACCAACCTCCCTCCGATTCATGGTGAGCGCGGAATGTGCTATGACTCTGAGTCCAAAGCTCAAGCTTTCGCAGACACGATGGAACGACAATTTCGGCTGAATGAAGGTCCAGATGATGATCTGGATTATGATATTCTGTTGGAAAGTCGAGTTCGTCGAACTTCAAGAGAACCTGACCGCGATGTCATTCGTCCAGCTTCGTTGGAAGAACTTAAGGCGTATATAAAGGGATTAAATTGCAAAAAAGCGCCTGGTTGTGATGAAATTTCTAATTTCATCATTAGAAAATTACCGGACAACCAGGTGAAATCACTTTTGAATATAATAAATAATTCAATTCGTCTTAGGAGATTGCCGCAAAGGTGGAGGCATGCCATTGTGGTGATGATTCCGAAAGAAGGACAGAATCCGACTTTCCCGCAAAATCATCGGCCGATTAGTCTGCTCTGTAGTTCAGCCAAACTGGCTGAAAAAATTGTACTGCAGAGGCTTGAGGAAGAAGTTGAAGACAGAAATGTTCTACCAGATGAGCAGTTTGGATTCCGCAAACAGCATTCTACGGAACTTCAGGCCCTGAGACTAGTCGAAAATTCGATTTCCGCCTTGAATAACGGTGAATGTGCTCTCCTTCTTTTATTAGACATAAGCAAGGATTTCGACAGAGTCTGGCACGAAGGCTCATTACAAAAACTGATCGATTTATCACTATCTGGGCCTAATAAAGTGGATGAAGTCTTTTCTCTTTGAGAAGACATTTCAAATGAAGGTGGAACAATCTCTTTCGGAAACGGGGGAGATTGAAGCCGGTGTCCCTCAGGGGGCTATACTGTCACCTATGCTATACAGCCTTTTCACCAGTGACATACCAAGGAGCGAAAATGTAAAGGTCTCCTTGTATGCTGATGATACAGCTTTACTGGCCACATCAATGGACCATCGAATGGGGGTTGTTTATTTGCAGAATGCCATGAATGACCTTCAGGAGTGGTACTCGAGATGAAAAGTGAAGGTAAATTCTGACAAAACGCAGGCGATTTCTTTGGGGTGTAAGAAGCGTGACCCGCAGGGTACTGTGATTGTCTCAGAAAGGGGGATACAATGGTCGACGCAAGTTATGTATCTTGGTGTAACTATTGAAATAGTCAATTCCGAAGTCAAGAAAAAAATTACCCAATTGTATCCTTTAATCAATAGAAATAGCAAGTTTTCGCTCAAAAACAAAGTTATGATTTACAAAATGGTGTTCAAACCTACCATTTTGTATGCCTCAGCATGTATCTTGGTGTAACTATTGAAATAGTCAATTCCGAAGTCAAGAAAAAAATTACCCAATTGTATCCTTTAATCAATAGAAATAGCAAGTTTTCGCTCAAAAACAAAGTTATGATTTACAAAATGGTGTTCAAACCTACCATTTTGTATGCCTCAGCAGCTTGGAGCCAATCATGCAGAACTAACATTCGCATCCTGGAACGGGAGCAAATAAAAGTTCTGCGTATGATAACGAACGCTCCGTGGTACGTGCGGAACGTTCGGATACTCGAAGACCTCAATCTGCTCCCCATCAAGGAGCATATTGAAGAACGCAACCGGAAGGTATTTGATTATGCGGAGTCGTATGAGAACCCTCTCATAAGGGAAGCCACTGATTATGCTATAGATGACCCCACCCGTTATAAGCGTCCCAGGCACCCACTTGAGTAATGGGCTACCTACTTCTACAGGCCAAGTTTAATGCTTGTAACTCTCTCGCATCAAAACATTCATTTTAAATTCGAACCACATCTCGGTTACTTTTTTGGAGAAAAACTGCCAAAACGTCAATTTACCAAATTGACGTCTTCCAAAATTCAAACCAATCGTGAATAGGCGTGTGCCCACTTATTCCCGTTGAAAGAGTTAGAGCCTATTAGGCTACATTCGACAATTAATGTGAAAGAAGATCCAAAGAAAATTAACAATATTATTGAAAAAACATGGTCCATTTTACGAATTCTGAGTTTGCAGATATGCATCAGCAAACACATACATGTGATGTGCTTGTTGATGGTAACGCACTGGAAGTTAGGCGGTTGTATGAAAACCGCTTTCCGAATAGAAATATTCCGGATACATGAACATTTCCAAACATTCATAGGAGGTTGAGCGAAAAGGGAAGTTTCGAACGAGACAATCATCTAAAAGGAGAACAACGTACTGTAAGAACACCAGAAATTGAGGTAGCGGTTTTGAATTCGGATTGAGCACACGAAAAATTGGGAACCATTTGAATAACTCATATATCCTTTTTTGAAAAACTATCCATGACTTTTTGTTATATCTCCACCATATCCGACGGGTTCAGACGCTACTCCCTCGCGGGTTTCCTTTACGGATGAACTTCTGCCAATGGTTTCTTGAAAAGTTTTTGAAAATCCATAATTTGATACCGAAATTTCATTCACTGATGAAGCTAATTTTTCCAGAAACGCCATCCAAAACTTTCACGATGATCATTTTTGGGCAATCTTGGAATCCCGTCACCAGGAGCAGTTTTCCGTTAACGTGTGGGCTGTAATATGAGGTGATTATTTAATTGGACCCTATTTTCTTTCTGCTAGGTTCAATGGACATAATTACCGACATTTTTTCGAAAAAGAAATACCAGGTCTTCAGTACTACGTATTGTCACGCCATTGCCTTCAGTCTTGTCTACTGCGGCTTCCTGACATAACAATGTCCCAGAAGTTCACGGAAAGATTTGAGAGATTCTGCCTCGGAAACTGTGACAGATTGCCTGATGAAGATCTGTCGCTCAGCTTGAGATATGTTCCATAATTTTACGTTGTGACAAGTGATAAACTTTCAATTATTAATTGTTTCTGCTCGCTGAAATCAATGGAATATATTTTTTTATACAAAACCGTACGTGAAAAACAGAGTTAGATTTGTCAGAAGAAAATAATGATTTCAAATTAGAAAATTCACTGGGAAAAATCAATATACTTCTACGAGAATATATGAGAAGTAGAAAAACAGATCGCAAACGAGAGAACTCGACGAAGAAATAAAAGTTTGGATGTTTACAGAAAACGAGAAATGAACGGAGAGAAGATGCACTACGTTTCCAAAATCTGGGTCAACCAACAGGGAACATAAAATCGACCTTCAGCACCCTGTATTCAAGTTAGGCTTTTAGGACTTCTTGAAGTTTCTCAAGGACAAGAATAATCTTCGATATTATAGTAATAAACACCGTATTGCCATAATTTGAGATATGTTCACACATATTGTGATTTTCGGGCTCCACCTCAACGATTTGGAATATATTGTCACGCCATTGCTTGTTTTTCCTCTGACATAACAATGCCCAAGTTCAAAGAAGATTCGCCTGAACGTGAGATGCTTGCCTCGGAAGATCTCGTCACTCAGCTGATAGGGTCCAGAGCGATCAGTGAAGTGCACAGTGTAGTATAGCAGTACATTTCAATTGAGTTATCGTTGTTTTGTGAGGCTGTGAAACAATGGAAAATAATTATTTCAATATTTCAATAGCCACTAAATACGTAACAGTTGGTGTAAAAAGCGGTTTTTCCAGAACAATTCATGGTGGATACGAAAAATATGACCTACGACGATATAGAAGAAGAACAACGGCAGAAAAAAACAAAAGGAGGTGATCGTCGAAAAAACGAGGAGAAACGGCGACTGAAGAAATATAAATGGTTTCAGGAAATTTTAATGAGAAAGAAGTATGAAAAAACAAGACAGAAAACGAGAGCAACATAAAGCAATATTTGGGCGTATGTTTCAGAAAAAAAAGGCAAATTGTAGTACTGAAGGGGACTGTTCGCTGCCGAGCGCAACAATCTGGAAACTGATGGGAGCAATCGTCGGTGGAATGTGAAAGGAATCAGGTACAAGAGGGATTAAATTGAGAGTCCACCCCTCTCGATTCGCATAAGAAATTTATTCATTATTTCAAAGACCTAGAAATCCTGCTCAACTGAAGATCCAATACCACAGTGACACGTTTATCACGTCGAACAAAACCTCCGAAATTTGATGGTCAGTCACCGTGGTTCCTGAGGCTTATTGCACTTGGAGTCATCTTGGGAGAAACAGCTCAAGCAATACTTCAGACAATCCCGGTAGACCGGCAGCAAAATATGGAGATCTTATTGCTGCTCTAGAATTGAGATACGACCTCAGTTACGACGATCAACTTCGAAAACAACTGTACCGGGAACTGATAGTGACAGATTGTCCAGCAAGTTATAGGCAGAAACCAGTATAACTAAAATTAGCCAGCATGACGTGGTTATACTGCCCGCTCATAGCAGAACGATCATAGTTTGATCCTAATGTGGGGTGAACTAATTAGATATTATACAGTGAGCACCATATGTAACAGATAAATTATTTTTCCACGTTATTAGCTATTTTCAAGAAAAACATTGAAACACGTCGATTTATGTTTTTGAAAAGACACTCTGTGTCTTCAAAAAAATCCCTCCTCCAACACCCCCTTTAACGTGACAGCGCCCCCTCAATTTTTCTTAATGAAATAGGGGGTCCAGTGATACTTCATATTTTGAAGGGTATTCAATTGTCTATATAGCCATGTCTATTTTGTTCATGCGGCATAGAAAAATAAAATATTTTGTGTTATTCAAATCATTTATTATAACGTGTACAATCAAATGTGACAATAGTAAAGGCGTTGCTGAAAGTTATCGACAACATCTTGAATGATTTCGGGAGTGATATGTTCTATTTCTTCTCTTATTATGATTCTCAATATTGTTTGGTCTATTGACGTATACTTTGGATTTCAGGTCACTCCACAAAAAGTAGTCAAGCGGTATGTCGGGAGATCGGGCTGGCCACTCTGTTGGACCTCGTCTACCAAACCATCTGTTGGGAAAAACTTCATTCAGATATGCGTGAACTTCAACTGCAGAATGAGGTGGAGCACAATCTTGCTGATACCAGATATTCCTATCTATTTGATATTCCCAATGGAGATTTTTTCGGCTCCAATATCGACAGTCCTGACTGTTGACGGTTCTATTTAAAAAAAATTACCTGTCGGGAAACAATATAATTTCTTTAAACTATGGATCCCGCAGGCACCTGTCTTCCATTATTTTGCAAAATTCAATTCTGCGATGTGTATCGTCTTCCTTGATTTATGTTCCAATTGTACTTTATAAGGGTGGTACTTTTCACTTTTGAAAACACGCGATATCGAACATTGACTTATTTCGTAATCGGCGGCAAGTAGTCGGGTACGTTTATGTGGATTCTCCTCGATGTCTATCAGAATATCCAATTTCTTTCTATCGCTAATCATTAAACTCCTGCCTGGTTTCAGAATATCTCTGACAGTTCCAAATTCACAAAATTTTGTTTCTATTCTACTAACGGTAGATTGAGAAATGTAATGATCAGGATATTTATTATTGAATATTTCACGTACATTCTTCTGGGTTCTAGTTTTGTCACCACATCCTAGCATTATAAACATTTCTATTATTTGACGTTCAGTCAAATGAATCATTGCTAGAACTGCATTGGATATACTGCAAATTTGATAGTTTACGTGATACCTTTTCATTGTGAATATTTTTTATATGACGTTCAAACGAAATTAAAAAAAAATAGTTTTGGCTGATTAGACAATTGAATACCTTTCACAATGAGGTATAACTTGACCCCCATTTCATTTAAAAAAATTAGGGTGTGGTGGCTGTCACGTTGAAGGGGGGGGGATTTTCTCATGTCACAGAGTGTCTTTTCAAAAACAAAAATCGACTTGTTTCAGGGTTTCTCTAGAAAATGGCTAATAACGTAGAAAATGAATGTATCCATTACATATGGTGCTTACTGTATTCATCACACATCTGGTGCGTCAGATTCCCAGGTTTTTTTGCGATATTCTTGGGCTAGAAAGTTTGAAACCAATTTCATCCAATTTTTTCAACTAACGGTAAGGTGGGGATATGAAATTATATTTATCTTGGGAGATTTACAAATTATTGATAGAGTTCTCATGGTGGGCCTAGATTACTAGTTCATTATTGGGATAGATCTGATGAGTCATTATACATTTTGCGTCGATGATAAAAGGACAACAATTACATTTGGTATGGAAAAATATATGTGAACAACAGCAGCCCAGAAGAGAGACATTCCTCAGAATTTCGGATAGCAAAGCTATTATAATACCTGAATAATCTGAGAGCCTAGCCATGTGGAGGACCCCTTCTCACATTCATACTTGCACGAGATCACATCTCAAAGGAGATATCTGAAAGAATAGCTGTTATTTTTCCTGAGCAAAAAGGAGACATCATCGGAGCATGCGAGCAAGTTGGATAGGTAGCAGAGCGCAAGCGAGTGAATAACTCAATAGAAAGAGTGCGGAAATATCTGGGAAAAAACTTGATTCATTTGTCACCGAATGAATACAAATCCGCCATGAAATTCATCGCTTGAAAAAGTGACATATTTGAGTTTGCAGAGTGATCAAAATCAAAAACCAATATGGTCTAGTACAAAAAATGCACAGGTTGAGCTCATTTAACCGAACAGCTACCAAGAAGATTACTGATTCCAAAAAACAATTCAGTAAAATTATCAAAATGGGATATTCGAGAAATCATCGACTTCATGGTCGGTAGAACTACTTCTCAAGGAGGATTGGTCCACCATATTCTGTTATATCAACACACTTACCGCAATGGTTTTCGACGCTGAATTTGAGAAGCGAAAACTGGCAAGTGAGCATGCGATGAGCAACAGACCGCATTCACTACTGGTAACGGACTTGAAATACTTGCCTGGTTTATTTTGATGATGTCATGGTCATATGGAAATATTTTGAAGGGAAGAATTCTGGCAAGCTGATCAAACATCCACGCTACAAGATTTAAGCAGAAATCAAGAGGTAATTACGGAGTTAGAATTTCTCTAGGCTCATTTACCAATCAATTTGCAGATATTGCGGCATCAAATATATAAGTTGAAAGAAGTTTCTGCAACTTGAGAGCAGCTTCCTGCTCGAGCCGAGTTTTGACCTATCTAGAACAAAGAAGCTTGTTTATTCTGTACACATATGCAAGCAATTTCAAGTCTATCTTGTCCAACTCGATAAGCTTTTAGCGATGGTCTCAATAGCCTTCTCGCTTGTCTTTGTCCTAGAACCTCATTTTAGTGCCAAAACTCTTTAAAAACAAGCTTTGGAGACATCACAGAGGGGTTTTGGACCAAGAAATTGAGTGATTGTCCCTTCTTTGGCAAGGCCACCAATTTGGTCATTGCCTTTGATTCCCTTGTGACACCCACATAGAAGTGGCTCATCATATCAGTTGCAGCCAGTTTTCTCAGGGGAAGTATCAAGTCTCAAGTCAGTCTCGACTCCCAAGTGTGTGACTGAAGAATTTTCAGTGCTGCTTGGTTGTCTGATAGGATATAGGTTTTTGCACCACTGGAGTCTCTTGCAAGTCATCCATCCTTAGGCGCATATTTTCATGGCATGGTTCCAGTTTGGAAAATCATCAGGGATCTGCATAGAGGTTTCGAGAGCCTAAGACTAGAAACCCCACTTCCCAGTCCTTTTGCCCATCTTGGATCCATCGGTATACCAAACTGATGCATCCCTTTTTAGTTGAGGCCCGTTTGTTATGTTAACATGGTTATGTATACATGGTAGTATGGACCACCTCATAATGTACTTTGAAGTAGTGCCTAGCTGGCATGATATCTGATGGATTGTACCTGGACACTTGGAAAACATTTTCCAGAATCTTCAGATGTCCAGACAGATTTCCAGCATCCAAGTTCGATATCCGGTGCAGTCTAGAGGTCTTCCATCTACACATTGGCACCATTTAGGTCTCACGATAGTCCATCAGATGGCTAGTTTTGGATTCCATATTATATTTGGCTCGAATTAATTCGATAAACTTCATTGTTCCGTCACTGCTCCACGTAACAGGTTACACTCCAATACAAAAACAACATCGTTTACTCTCGACGACGTTCAAACTGAGTGATGGGCCACGTGTGGACGCGTAATGCCATCACTGGACCACTATCCTTTGATGTGCGGATGAAAACCGACACCTAGGCCATTTCTAGACCATTCTATCGCGCCATAAGCCATCCGACGCCCATCATGATGGTCCATCTGATGAGCCATCGTGTATGAAGACCTAAAAGGCACTCATTGCCGCTTCCTTCCTTACACAAGTGCAGAGGCGGAAGATTCAGCATTACCTCTTGTGCTATCTTGCTCCTGTGATTCCTATAGTTGAATATGGGTTTGATGATCATTTGATATGACCAATATATCATTTTGGGCTTCAACCAGATATTTTTATCAACTCTCATCAATACTGTCGTATCCATGTTGCTGCCGAATGTTGTTCCATGTGAGTTTTGGTAGTTCATAACGTCAAAATATTTCACTTCCTTGGAAAAATTTAGTTGAGTTTCATTCAAATTAGAGGCTACCAGTTCATACTTTCACCATTTTGTGAATGGAACCAGCTCTGTTTCGCTAGGATTGACCTCCACTCATCTGCGCACCAACTTCTTATTATATTTGGAGCTGTCTGCATTCGGTTGGATACTATTCCATCATATTTTCTCCCAAAAGTGATATCCAGGTTATCGGCGTAACCTTGAATCGTAATTCCAGAATCTTGTAGCTTCAGCATCAGATTATCCAGGGCCAATGACCACAGCAGAGACAAAAACAATCTGCTGCTTGCCTGTTTCAGTTGGCACTTTCACGATGGCGGTTGCCAAATCTCTATTGATGAACTCTGGAACAGGATTGAATTCAATGTTGGGTTCAAACAATATGGCTGCCACTGATTTTTCATGGGTGTTGCAATAAGTAACTCATATGATCTCATTTCCATAGCTTCCATAGAGTATTGGAGGTTTATTCCGAAGAGCCTTGAGCTTTCCGCTCATGTGGGTGAGAGTGCCATCAAGATCTCTTGTTAGGCAATGCTGTCTCTCAAACGACCTTCAGTTCCGTGCTATCACATACATTTTTTCGACCTATTTTTCAACCACCTGCGACAGAGCCCCGGAAGGCAAGTGAAACGGGGGGCCTAAATACCTCGGAGTTCGCATAATGGTACCTAGCCTACCTAATAGTCATACAGTCTTCGGCTTCATGCTGTATAACTGTTTAACCTTGAGATTTTCATTGTTGTTCTCGTCTACTCAGCTAGTTAGGGCGAGCGCCCACGTATATCTAGTAATTACCAGCTGAAATGTGGTTTATAACAGACCACAAAAAATTCATATATATTTTTAACGCGTTTCATGGAGTTATAGAGTTGTGCAACGGCTCTTCAGTCCTCCACTGTTCCCAAAGGGCCAAACATGAAAATGTAATTCAAATTCAGGCATGGAAGAACATCAATATTCTGGTACGGGTATGCATAATTTCTAAGTGAAGTGATTCAATAGATCCCTTGTTATTCGGTTATCAAAAGATGTTAGAATATTTTATAAAATGCAAAAACGTGAAGCACTCCATTTTCGAAGACTTACAAAATGACCTATTATTTCAACAATATTTCGAAGAAAATATCCAAATCTATCAGCATTTTTCGAACAATATATGATGCGATGAGTATTGTTGTGAATTCAGGTGCTATAGAGAACTCATTGAAACCTCAGATACTGGAATCTGTTAAGAAATGGTGATAAACGAAATGAAATTTTGAATAGGGCCAATTTGGCATTCTGAAAATAACAATAACACTGATCGCATAATTCTACACTGTAAACTAGAATTTCCATCTTGATACAATGTACACCTGCTGTAAATGACATTGTTTCTCAGAATTATTCAGTAATCGTCCCCGTTTGCGTTTTGCAATGGTATCGTAATAGCCCACTTTGTAATCTACTTCAATTCAGTAATAGTGAATTGGAAGGTATAGAGAAATACACAAATATAAAAGATGCGTACGACACGAGCTACCTATTGCTCTTGAGCGAGTTCCATTCCAACCCGATTTTTGTGAATTTACCTATGGGAATACATATTGGACTAGAGTCCAGATGTAATATATTCATAAATCATATAATAAATATAATATTCCCAAGCCTGGAATCACACAGAGAGTTCAAAGATCGCCAAATTATTTGAATTTAAATTGAGCAAGATCAATGATGAAAAGTTCATTATTCAGGTATCCAGATTAATTACCGATTACTGGTGTTGACGCGCGAGTAATTGTGCTTTTCAAATGATATCCCAATCTGAGGTACAGCCAGCTGTATTTTGAGATCGCAGGACTGAAGGGAGAAATTTTTTCGGTATGAGAATAAGCGAAAAAAGGAGAAGAATGTGGGTGCTGCGATAAAAACCAGAAAGGAAAATTGCACAATTGCGTAAAAATGCCGACTTTTGAAGTGCAGTTGCCATGGTCCCTATATCATGAGAAGTTAGGAAATAAGCAATGGCCAGGATGGGACAATGGATGAAAGGCTGGCTGAAGGGACCAAACCCAAAATTCCACCATCGCAACAATGAAGATCTTATTGCCGCTTTGGAATTGACCCACATCAAGAACAGCTATATCGTGCACGAGTGCAGAAATCGAATGAGAGTGGGCAGGAGTTCGGAGCAGACGTATAGGGATTGATTCTTTGCTTATCCAGAAACCTCGGAGTATTCCAAAGAACAGTTGGCGGTGAAGGTAGTGTAATACAAATAACCCTGAGATTACCACACTTTTAAGAATGCAGTGAATGGTTCGTTCTAAGGAAGTGGAAGCGGCTTTCAATACCTCAAGGTAGAAAGTAGGGTTGGTGTTCATCGGAAAACCACCTCGAGAAGAGACTCGAAGTGACAGTGTGGAACATATGCTCAGCAGAATACAGGATGAACTGAAATCCAAGAATAACAGCGCAAACAATCAAACATGAGAAAAATGCTTCAGAAATGGTGCAGGTCGAAGTAACCACCACGTTCGTCATCATTTCGGAGGAAACCTCCACCTTCCCACTCACTTAGGAGGATAGGGTTGTCAGGAAAGTCAAGATGAAACTGTTTCAGATATGGTAGGAGCGGACATTTCCAGAGAGATTGCTGGGTGAGGTTGCCACCACATTCATCATCATCTTGGAGGAAACCCTCACGTTCCTACTCACCGAAGAGAACTGAATGCTCTGATGAGGTTTCGAGCAGATTCAAAGGAACTGGATTGGCCGATACATCGTGAAGCATGCGAGCCAGTGGAAATCAAGCTCCAAGGGTCATCCAGCTCAACAGGGTCAGAAGAAGTATCATACTTATACCGAACATCGTCCAGAACAACCAAATAGAGGTACATAGTCTCATCTAGGTTAGCGCTTCCTAGAGCATCCGAGCGAATTGAGAAAACTAGATCTCATGAAGGAGTTGCCGGCATTAGATGCACGAGACTGTAAACAGAGGACGAATGGACCACTACTTACATGGAACATGACCAGGAAACCGATTCAAACATTGAAGACTATCAACATTGGATAGAGGACGGAGCTGGCAGACCCTTGCTGAAAGGATATTCCTCACAGAGATCCCATTTTTAAGCCAATGTGGGCACAATGCTATTCCCTGGTTGTGAAATGTACACCTCAAATGGGTATGGGAGTTAGCTGATGAGAGGTCGAAATTTGGCTCAGAAAGAAGTTTAGATGGAGCTACATTCCGACCAAAGAAAGATTTTTAGTCGAGGTTATTCAATGAATTTTGTAAACTGATGGGTATCAGCAAGACCAGAACTTTGGCTAGCATCAATTACGGTGTTCGGATCACTAAGCACCCAAGAAGTAGAAGTTCACGGCTATGTAGATGAACTGAGATACAGCCTGTTGAAAATCCACGAAACAGCTCAGGAGAGGTTGATACTGGCAAGTGACAGGAAGAAAGCTCGTTATGATTTGGGAGCCAATTAAGTACAAATAGATGGACATCAATTAGTAAAGTATTTCAAAAGAGAAGTCTAGATAACAATTGGCAATCAATTCTGATCATGAATGAACAAACACTTCTGCAATTTTCCAAAAATAATAGTTTTGCATCATCATGCAAACCATTAAATCATGCCAAGCTTCAAGTCGATTGAATGAGTGGAAGTAGGCAAACTTGCAAGATCTGACGCATGTTGGGGAATTGTCAGTTACAGAGTAGACAAACTGAAGGAAGGCTGGCTTATCTTCAAATTGAAAAATATGAGAACCAGTTTTGTTAGTTTCCATGTTTGCTATGATCAATCGCAAAAATAATACCCCAGTTATAACAAAAAAAAACAATTTTCAAAACTAAAAAAAAACATCAAGGGAAGAGCACACGGATAGCCTTCTGTTCCTTTAATTAATTTAAAAATTAAATTACCAATTTTAATAAAAATTCAAAATTATTTCCGTATATAATACCATAATCCTGAATCCGGTTTTGCATTGATTACAATTCATAACCACTGTTTGAACAAAGTCTGAGAATCGGTCGGATCTGTACGGGCCAATAATTCATTATTTTCTCCAAGGTTCCTGCAGATGCCGCCTGGAATCGAATCCAACAGTTGATTCATACGCATTCTCCTACTACGTTAAGTTTTCATATAATTATACCATCATCTCTACTGCACATAATACATATACATAGAAAAGACTCTCTATGGGATTGGCCCTGTTATAAATTCGAGGCAACCAACATTGCTCCAGATGTTGTGAACACCGTATAGATGGTGCAAGCTACTGGTTTTTCTGATGTTCAAGCAACCCTTAATACATACTTGTTTTTCGAATTGTCTACTTAATGTTAAATGCAATTAGCACAGCTCTGTAATGTGTGTTCAATGAGATGTGCGAATGCCTAAAAGAAAATATAATGAAAATTATTTTCCTGTGTTCTTAATATTTTGCTGTCGTTGTGTGAGTACTTCTGCCTTGTGTGATTTCCGTTTGTGTTTGCCCGCAATTTCGAATATTTTGTTACGTTGTTATTATGGGAACCAGTTCCCGTCCAAAGAAATATTGCGTTCCTAATTGTCAGGACAATTACTGCAAACACCACAGATTCCCAAAATCAGATGGAATCCCTTTTAATTTTAGATTGAGAAAGTGAAAAATCCTGTGTTTGTGGAGAAATCATTAGAAGAGATATATAAAATATATGTGTGATACACACTTTTCAAATGAGTTCAAACTCTTCTCCAAACGAGGATTGATTTCAAAAGCATATCCAACGTTTTTTTTTCCAGTTAAGTTGAACGGAATTTTGTTTGTTTTCATCGTTCAAGGCATCAAGTCATGTTTTAAAGCTCAGAAAAATCAATTAAATAGCCAATGACTTATATTCTCATTTTATTTATCAGCACAAATATATAAATGAAAATATCCAATGTCTGCAAACTCAGATACCACAGATATACTCACAATTTCAAGTCTTCCTGGCTCAGAAACGGGTGACAAATATAGAGTTCTATCAAAGATATACTTCTTTCCTTTAAACAATTCTGTACCTTTCCGAAGGTAAATGACAAGTATGATTTTTCAAGCGGCCAGTTGTTCTAGAATAGATTTACCACCGAAATATTGACAATACCTTATATCTGCAAATTTCCGTAATATTTTTTGATTTTTGAAAATACTAGCTTATGCCCGTGGCTTTGCCCTCGTGGATTTCGAGAAGGTTATACATTTTTTACCCTTTTTTGAGTCTATGCAAGACACTCTCACTTGAAAAATAACGGAACCCCTATAGAAACATTCACCCTTCTAAGTGTTGGATTTCCGAAAACAGTGAAACACCTATTTCTTCATCTGTTAACTTCAAAACTAACTGTACTCTTGAAAAACTTCCGACGCCCATTTCACCCCTTTTAGGGTTGAATTTTTAAAAACTATGTTGTTTCTTCTTCTAAAAGGAAGTGCATAAATACCAATTTACATGACTCTAACTACAAAACTTACAGAATCCCTATAAAAATGTTCGTCCTCCATTTCACCCCTTTAGGGAATGAATTTCCAAAAACTTAAACATTTTTTTTTAATTGTAACAATGACCTCAAATAATACCAATTTCCATGACCTCAACGTCAAAACCAACTATACAAACTTTCAACCCGCATTAGCGTTCTTTATTTGGAAAGAAGAGCCCAAATACCAATTTCCATGACTCTTACTTCAAAATAATAGTATTCCCATAAAAACTCTCCTTTCCACCCCTATTTTCAACACTTTATGGATGGAATATCAAAAAACCTTTATTATAGGCTGAGAGCGGGCTGCAAAAAGCCTGGCCAATCGAGTAAAAGAATGAAATGTTTCAAAAATGTTAGTACTCACAGCAAACATAAGAAAAATCGTTGACTGCCTGGGCAAAAATTTTGCATAAGCCTTTTATCGTACGTGGTTTCAAACGCCAACTCTGGCAGTTTAATTTTTATTTTTTCCTGATTTGTTTGGGGCGAGAATTCGTCCCAAAACAAATCATTCTTCATGCCAGAAAACCTGACCGATCGAGTAACTAAATGTAAGTATGTTTAGTTAGTGAATTTTGACCCACTTCTACTCACCCGATTACCGTGAAATATGAAGTTTTATTAGAGCACTATTCCAATAGAAATTGGTAAGTGGGAATTTTTGGGGAAAATATTTTTATTTTTTTGACAGAATTCACGAATTCAAGATGGCGACTCCAAGATGTCGACAATTTTTGTGATTATAGTCCGATTCCATTCAAAATTTCGGCTATAGGAAGGTGATGTGGTTTGTTATTATGGCCCAATTCCATTCAAAATGGGTATGTGGGTTTTTTGAGGGTCGCAGATTATAAATTTGTGTCAGGATTCTATAAGATTATGGATGAACGAATGAAGAGAATTGAATACAAATGATTGAAAAACAAATTGAGACAAACTTTTTTACAAAAATGGAAAAAAGAATGTCTTCAATTGTTTGACCTAGGTTATTCTATGAGTAACATATTCAGAAGCTTGCCGCGAATATAAAATGGGTATTCTTGCGTGGCAATATTTTGAATCTGTTACTCACAGAATAATGTAGGTCAAACAAATAATAATTTTTTTCTTGTTTTTTTTTTTATTTCTTTCTCAATTATCTGATCAAATTCTGACAAAAATTGATAATCTACGACCCCAAAAAACCCACCTACCAATTTGAATGGAATCGGGTCATAATAACAAAACACATCGCCTTCGTGAAGCCGCCATTTTGAATTCATGAATTTCGACTAGGAAATCATGATCTTTGACCCCATCAATCTCCACAAACCAATTTCTATTGGAAAAGTACTGAAACCACAAAATTCATCACCATATTGGAGCCGCAATCTTAAATTCATGAATTTTGACAAAGAAATCATGATGTTCGACCCCAAAAATCATAAGAATTGTCCGTCATATTAGCCCTAGACCGCTCGATCACTCGGAAAATAATTCATGTTGAAAGTATTACCAATATGTTGCTACATTGGCGTGGTTGTTTTTTCCGAAAAGAGGCCATACAAAACCTATGCACATTTTTTGCCAAGGCAGTAAATGATTTTTCTTCTTATGTTTGCTATGGTACTAACATTTTGAAAACATTTCATTCTGTTACTCGATTAGCTAGATTTTCTGCAGCTCTTAGACTATTTGTGGTTGACTACGTTATTATAGGAAAACACTGTCAGAATTTCATCTTTTTAGGTCTAGCGCTTTGCTCTAGCCGTTGATCATCAATCAGTTGGACATGTAATTTCATATGTATAGATAATTTGTGGATGCAGTAACTAATTACCAGGATCATTACCTACTTCTGCCACCATGGGCGCTGTCATAGTTTCATCTATACCCTCCAGCCTAATGCACACAGCGAATAGACCAGCATCAGTGCTGCTATTATGGCGCGTGAAAAATAGCAGGTCCATGTCAGGAGCCGGTCCAACATAGTTAACTTTCCCTATTTTTTGTAAAGATATCTAGTTTGATATGATTTATTCAATCCTCCCCAGCTCGTTCAGAAAAGATTGAAATATGTGTTCGGAAAAAGTGAGTAGGACCGAATGAGTTCCATTGCTTCTACAATTTGATGTTTAATGAGTAATGCTAAGAGTTATTTTCCCAAAAAACTCAGAGTTTTATTTGAAATCAAAAGTATTTTTGTTTTTCGTTTCATATGATGCATATTCACAGTATCCGTGAAGAGTTCATGTGGGAAATCGATGATGGAGGAAGAATAATAATGAAGTATATATTGAATACAATTAAAAGGGGCATTCACATTTCAGAAGAGGAAGTTTGCCTTGTTAGTTATTGATGTCTTGACGCTATGATAATTATAATTAGCTGACTCTTTTCCAGGTAAACTTTTCAGATCCACTCATTCAAATGGATGATAATATTATTACGATTTCTCCACAAACCAATTTCTATTGGAAAAGTACTGAAACCACAAAATTCATCACCATATTGGAGCCGCAATCTTAAATTCATGAATTTTGACAAAGAAATCATGATGTTCGACCCAAAAAATCATAAGATTCGTCCGTCATATTAGAGTCGCCATTTTGTTTTTTCAATGGCAAAAATTTCATAGTGCACCTGCCGAATTTATCGTTAATCGGACAACTAGAATTGGGTCAAAATTCACTTGCAAGATTTGAACTAAACATACATACTTTTTTGAAATCAAATAAAAGCTTGAAAAATATTTCATTCTGTTACTCGATCGTCCAGGTTTTCTGCACCAGCTCTTAGACATGAGACATGATTTGTTTCAAGACGAATATTCGGTCCAAACGAATCATTTTTAAATTTCGAAGGAAAAAAGCTACCAGAGCTGCGGTTTGAACCGACGCTCCCTTTCGTGGACCAGTTTGAATCTCGCGCCTTAGACCGCTCGATCACTCGGAAAATAATTCATGTTGAAAGTATTACCAATATGTTGCTACATTGGCGTGGTTGTTTTTTCCGAAAAGAGGCCATACAAAACCTATGCACATTTTTTGCCAAGGCAGTAAATGATTTTTCTTCTTATGTTTGCTATGGTACTAACATTTTGAAAACATTTCATTCTGTTACTCGATTAGCTAGATTTTCTGCAGCTCTTAGACTATTTGTGGTTGACTACGTTATTATAGGAAAACACTGTCAGAATTTCATCTTTTTAGGTCTAGCGCTTTGCTCTAGCCGTTGATCGTCAATCAGTTGGACATGTAATTTCATATGTATAGATAATTTGTGGATGCAGTAACTAATATCATGATGATGAATCAATGGTTATTTCTGTACAAAAATACTTACGCTCAACCTGAAGATGACAAAAACTATGTCTGAACGTCGTTAATTTTTTTTTTAGAAATTATTGAATCAGACCATTATTCTGAGAAATTGAGCCTTTATTTGGTAGCACTTGGTTGTGAAGAAATGTGGTTTTATTATTACATATCCTGTTTTCGTTATCGAAGCGATATAAATCACATACCAGTTTTCAAGTCCAAGCATAAGCTTCCAAACAAAAAAAGTTTCATCGAAATCGGTCCAGTAGTTTTTGCGTGATGCTTGAACAAACAAACAAACAGACAATTACAATTTTATAATAGTATATAGATATAAAAAAGACTACATTACATACATGAGATCCTGGGCTTCGAATGTTTTTCAACTCCATTATGTAATACTCCTAGTGAACTCTCCTCAGGTTTATTCGTGGGTTAAAGATGCAATGAAATAAATGAAGAATACATTTATTATGTTAGAGTTACGAGGACACAATCAGTGATGCTAGAATGCGTGTATTATATTCTAAAATTCTGAGACAAAATCAATTCGGGTCACTTAACACTGAGAATAATGGGATTTTGAAATGTTTTTTGCGATTCAGTTATCAACACTTATGTATCCTATTAGAAATTTGAATATATAAGAGTTGAGCATGTACAGGATATAGTGAATTTAAGTTTTTTTCCAGCTCTTCATTTGAAGAGCTTCCTAAGATTTCCGAATAAATATCCACATTATTCTCGAGTGATTTAAAAAGAATGCAGTTTAACGAAATGAAAAAAAGCCAAGACTAATATTTTCATCCGAATCTTCTATTGGATTTCATCCATTTCTTTTACATTTTATCTTTTTACATCCAACAAACAGGCTGTGTATAATAATTCATTTTATGTGTCAATTTGAAGTGGAAACTAGTTATTTTTGGAAATAACGGAATTGGAATTCGTTATCATGTCCATACTGGATGTCACAATACGATGAGGTATGGAATTGATAAGTGGCATTTTTAAGGATTTAATAAATGTAAATATTTTGCAAATTTGGCTAATTCCAAAAATATGTAATTTTTTCTCTTATTCATTCATTACAGCAACAACGTTAATTAGAGATTCCAAATTCAGCTGCTCGCCAAGTTGAGCCATGAGAAAGTTGCTTATCCTCACCATGAGTTAAAATAATAAAGTTGAAAAAATTGTTCGTTCCAAGGATTTTCCTGTGTGCCCAGATACTTCCTCAAGTTATAAATTCAAAATTTCCCAGCGATAATTGTTTAGAATTATCACCGCAAGATGTTGCCTTGGGAGCATGAGTAAATAGGCTTCAGAGACATCTGTTGACTAATATGAAAAATATGAACGAACAACAGTGCCTCATAACATCTCGGTGTATATTTGGTTGCCTCGAATTCACAACAGGGACAGTCCTATAAGGAGTCTATTCTATATACGTGTGTTCTGTGCTCTCTCCTATTCTATATAGGTGTGTTCTGTGCTCTACTGTGTCTGTCCAACAATCTCGCTACTAGCAAGTGTACCTAAAGCCATCATCTGTCATGAAATCTCAAAACTATTTCGCCGTTCGCAGATATGGTTCTTGCATCCGAAGATACCACTGAATCACTGACCACAATAATAGTTGTAGACTTCGAAAACAATTCATTTTCACTTTCGGATCATGTTATCAATGGATATTATCCCATTTATAAAGTAGCAAAAATAATTTTAAGAGAATTCATTAAAAAATATATTTTTGGAAATGGTAACCATACATTACATTATGAATGAGGCAGACTAG
Source organism: Gonioctena quinquepunctata (assembly GCA_018342105.1). Taxonomy (NCBI): domain Eukaryota; kingdom Metazoa; phylum Arthropoda; class Insecta; order Coleoptera; family Chrysomelidae; genus Gonioctena; species Gonioctena quinquepunctata. The sequence continues at coordinate 405,977 of JAFIRS010001145.1, forward strand.
GCTCTGCGGCTGGAGCTTCGACAATTTTAGTGGGGGTCCAAAACTAAAAAAACAGTAATGAAAAAAGGAAAAATTCGGGAAAATTTTAAAAAGATTAATTTTCCTTTGGCAATTTAATGAATTGGCTATATAATCTTTTTTCAATTTCCACATTATATTCTGAACACAGAATGGGTGAGGGAGGAACTGAATCTATATGATCGTTTTCAATTTGTGTCCGTCTTATAACATAGAGAACAATGCCTTCTTTATTTGATTATGTAAAATATTGAATATAACTGTTTTCATTGGTTTCGAATATCACTTATTTGTCACCCAAATTATTTAATTTTGTTTATTATCTGTATAACTACTCTTCGCTAGCTTCCTATTTTTGGACACGGCACATAATAACCAGCCTTGAATACTAATCAATGAACTTGCACAGTGTCAACTTATTTTACAATACACTGACGAAAATAACTATACGCTAGAAAAACATGACTAGGGGAAAATTACCCATATTGGACCGAAATTCGAATTACATTTTTTATAGGCAGGGTATTCGTGTCATCGCAAGCAAATTCCATATATTGGTTTGAATATATCTAGTCCTACAAGGTACTTCACAAATGTTTAAATGTGATAAATATAAACCACTTCACTCAAGATGACCACCTCTAGACCGGTGTCTGGATTTTTGCACGTTTATCCATCAGATGTAATTCGAAGTCCGTCAAGGCATTAGCCAGGAAAATAGTTGTTTTTTGATGAATATGGGTCCACCATACACCTATTGTATGGGTTTTTGTAGTCAGCTGTCTTGAGGAAAAAGACATTTTTGATGATATGTCTTCTTATAAGTTGCCTTAAATATGTTCCTTGAGTCTGGACATAGTAAATCCCAAGAGTCCGGAAGAAGGTAACATCAAGTGGTTGCATACGGTGTATGGATGTGCAATTGCAACATAATAGTTTCATTTCTCTTGCAAATATCAGTGCTGTGGGTGGAACGACCATCTAAGAGTAATGTAACTGGCCCTTCTTTTGAACTTTTTTTTAAATGGTGAAGTCATTGTGCAGATACTTTTGATAAACCGGTCCAACGTCATTCTGTAAACAATAGCTTTTCGTGAAAATCTTGCGAAGATGCATGTATGCATAAAAACTTTGCTAACAAGTTTATCTATATCGCTTAGTTATTGAATTTACCGCTACCTTCGTCACTTTGGAACGTGCGAACTATTACTATATGGGATGTGAAATTCAACTATCCTCTCTTATTGACCACTTGATGATGAATGACCAAGAGGAACCTGTGTATTATAGATGTTCCAAGTAGTAATGCGCCAGAATAGCAGCACTAACGCTATTCGCTGTGTGCAAGACTGGTTATGCCCTCTAGTGACTCGATAGCTGAAGTTTTCCTGTTTCATTTCCAATACTCACTATGTAACAATTTAATTTTTTTAACAAAAAGTAAGTAAATGATGAAGAATATGTGTTTTGATACGATAGCTCACCGCATTTGGAGGTTATCCATGTGAAGTTATGATATTTTGAATATCATGAAGTAATGCCACTTCTGTGTACTTTCAGGTACGGCCGGCAAGTAATGTGCTTGCTCGTTAGTTTATTAATGTCGCAGGTTCATAAGCTCTTGAAAACATAAAAAAGTGAGGAAGCCAAGTAGTTTAACAAATTAAAAAAGTACCCATATAAGCCTGGCTAGCTTTAACCTGACGGGAAACCACTAAATAACATCAGATTCAACGCAAAACTATTTAATGAAATTCTCAAATAATATAATAGTTAGAAAAGGAATGAGGTTTACAATTGTACCTGAATATGTGATCCCACTTTTACCCTTGCAAGGATGTAAGAACGGTCCCTAAATAATACAAACACGTTCAACACTCTCTAACACGTATACTTGTCCACAAAATATTGGGTATTGCTTATACAGTACAAGTAACGATGTTTACTCTTAGTACTTGAACTGCATTACATTTAACATTAGTTCAGATGTAAGGCCAATTCCTTTTATTACTGAAACCAGTTCGTGAAAATTAAAACACAAATTAATAATCCTCTTCGAGGGACTTTGTCCTGATAGAGTGCCATGTTTGATAGACAACTTGGAAAGACATCAAAAGTATCTCTGTCCTCTGTTCATAAGGCTGATTAATCAGTTTACAACACCGTCCAGGCGTTCCCAAACTCGCAGTTTGAGTCGCTATTTGCTTTCTATCATCGGCTAACACGACTTATCCACGGAATTTGGCCACTTCTAGACGATCAAATAGAAAACAGAAAACATCTCAAATTTTTATCGAATGAAAACCTCACGTCCCGGAATTAGAGATCGAAATATCGTGGAATAACAGAACATGTTTCTCTTTGCTGCAGTTTTCGTGAAGCAGTTTTGCAATCGACTACACAGCAATAGCGAGGGCTCATTGTTATTATATTTATGATTGTTGTTATACTACTCAACCGTGACCGTTGCCACTACGATAGTAATAATGTTTATTCATCTGAAGTATGGTACAATATTTTTAAGGGATTTGAGAATAAACGGGGATACCTCAGAAACTGAAAGTTCTCAGCTTGTGATTAGTGATTACCAGGATCATTACCTACTTCTGCCACCATGGGCGCTGTCATAGTTTCATCTATACCCTCCAGCCTAATGCACACAGCGAATAGACCAGCATCAGTGCTGCTATTATGGCGCGTGAAAAATAGCAGGTCCATGTCAGGAGCCGGTCCAACATAGTTAACTTTCCCTATTTTTTGTAAAGATATCTAGTTTGATATGATTTATTCAATCCTCCCCAGCTCGTTCAGAAAAGATTGAAATATGTGTTCGGAAAAAGTGAGTAGGACCGAATGAGTTCCATTGCTTCTACAAGTTGATGTTCAATGAGTAATGCTAAGAGTTATTTTCCCAAAAAACTCAGAGTTTTATTTGAAATCAAAAGTATTTTTGTTTTTCGTTTCATATGATGCATATTCACAGTATCCGTGAAGAGTTCATGTGGGAAATCGATGATGGAGGAAGAATAATAATGAAGTATATATTGAATACAATTAAAAGGGGCATTCACATTTCAGAAGAGGAAGTTTGCCTTGTTAGTTATTGATGTCTTGACGCTATGATAATTATAATTAGCTGACTCTTTTTCAGGTAAACTTTTCAGATCCACTCATTCAAATGGATGATAATATTATTACGATTTCATTCCAAAAGTACGATTATTTCACTGCTATGAACAGCATTATCATAGAAAAATCGAATTTAAACGGTTTTCTTCACATAAAGGATTCAATATAAAATTGAACCAGAGAAAGGTAGATCTCAGGTGAAAAACAACTACTTTCCTGGCAAATACCACGCAGAACGTTGAATGATATTCACCTGAAAATCCATGCATACTTCCATAAAATATCAATGGACATTGAATGCAAATGTTTCTTTCTGATAAGCTCGATTATGTTTAATTTAAGTCGTGTCGTGATTGGAGCATTATCATACTCCAATCACCCAATATTCCCAAACAATGATTTTTGGGAATATTGAGCACAGAACCAGAAAATCGTCATGTGTTTTTAAAATCAAACTTCACGGGAATTTCACTATCTCTTGTTGAAAGATACTAACATAAAGTTGCTCAACTCAATCCAAATATTCCTATTTGAAAATGGATATTCGAAATTTGAGTATAGATAAATGCATACAATATTCTTTATATTAGTCTACGACTTTGAACCGCACAAGACACCAGGAGAGGATGGAATCTTTCCTGTACTACTACAGAAGGGGGCCGAGATACTAACGACCACACTCACTGAATTTTTCAGAACTAGCCTGGCATGGAGGTACCCGCCCTAAAGCTGGACGTCGATATCAGTTGTGAAATTTTGGAACGATAAAAACCTTCCTGAATCCCGTCGCCCAACCAGCTTGACATCATTTCTGCTGAAAGCCAAAGAGAGGTGCTCAAGGAAATTTTTTCCAGCATCCACCATTATGCTTATCAGGCAGAAACATTAACAGAAACCTTGTCAGTGAACTGAAAGACTTTCTGAGATACGGAGAAATTGCAGTGGCAGCCTCTCTCGAAATTGAAGGAGCATTCAACAATGCATAGCAGACATCCCTACACAGAGCTGGAAACAACAAAGGGATATTGAAAACTGTTTTTAACTGGATCGGGGCGATGTTGAGATACATTATGATCTCGAGTTCCCTCCACCACGAGAAAATCGTGTGTAGGGAGCGAGAGGTTGTCCACAGGGAGGGCTCCTATCACCGCTTCTGTGGATACTTCTCGTAGACTATCTAATCACTAACAGTCACTAACAGTCAGCGAGAATGGACGTGCCGGCGAACGCTCTCTGTAAAAAATGTAAAGCCAAAGTAGTCAACGGATTGAAATGTTTAAATTGTGATTCAGTTTTTCATAATAGTTGTGCCAAAAACAAAGGAATTAAATTAACTGAGGATAAAAAGCATGTACTTTGGTGTAGTGGTATGGGTGATAAAAAAAGCGGCAATGAAGACAAGTGTGCCCAAGTAGCCGATAAGGAGTTCTACGACGCGCTGGAAGACTCAGTGGAGAAGTTAGATGCTCATTTAGTAAGTTATTTATTAAAGCAAAAAGACGTTATTATAGTTGAATTGAGGGAAAAAATTCATCTACTGAATATTCAAATTGACCTACTCAATAAAACTACTTTCAACCAAAAATGGAACTACGAAGAAGTTCCACAAAAAACATCAACAAAGCAACCAGAAACGATCAACGCCTGTATCAATAAATATAAGCCAGGTGGACAAGAACCCACCAACAAAAACCAACCCAAACTTAGGAATGTCCCCATACAAAAACAACAAGTGTCAGCCGAGATACACAAAATTAGTACGGTACAAAAGTGTAACGAAATTATCAATCTGGCGAATACCCAACCGACAAATCCGTATAATAACATGAGTCTTAGAGTGACTAATGGTACCCCTACGGATACTGACAATGGCGGCAATAGATGGAATGAAGTTTCATACAGGAGAAAACCAACTAGAAGGACAGTAATCGTGGGTAACAACGAGGAATCCGTTGTGAAAGGAGTTCCCAAAAGTGTTATTCTCCACGTATCCAGAGTTGAACACACCAGCTCAGCCGACGACTTGACTAGACTGTTGAAACCCACCTTCCCGGAAGTTAAATGTGAACTGTTGACCTCAAGATACCCGAGTATATATTCATCATTTAAAGTAACCATTAATGACAGAAATTTCCGCATGGCTATGAATCCAAAATTGTGGCCAACTGGTGCATGTATCAGTAAGTTTTTTATGAAACGAAGAGTGACAAATGTAATAGACTAATGTTTAATCCCCTAATCCTCCTTCTGAATGCTCAATGCCTGAATACCCGAACAATTAATTCACTAGAAGTCGATATCTTCGACTCTTACCTCCATTTTCTCACTTTCACTGAGACCCACTGTACAAATGAGTCAATAATTCATAGAAATATAAATGGATTGGAATTATCTAGCTACTTCTGTAGAACCTCATTCGAAAAAGGAGGAGTCGCCATATATTCAAAAAGAGGATTGAAATGTACTCAAATAGATTTGAAGAGGTTCTGTGTTGAGAAGGATTTTGAGAACTGTGGCCTGTCCTGCGAATTGGATAACAAGAATATAGTTATTTTAACTTGTTACCGCTCACCAAGTGGTAATATTGATGTCTTTTTAGAAAATATTTCAAAAGTTCTGGAGCTCGTATATTCTCCTCATGTATACATCACTTTCTCAGGAGATTTCAATATTGACTTCTCCATCTGTACCAGAGACAGTGTTAATTTTAACAAGCTCTTACATATCTTAGATAGTTTTAATTTGACACCCGCAGTTCACTGGCCTACGAGAGTCACCCATCATTCAGCGACAATCATTGACAATATTTTCACAAACGTGGCAGACACGGTTGTCTGTGTCGTTGATAATGACCTGTCTGATCACCGTACTGTATTGTTAGAGATTCCCGAACAAAAAATAGAAAAAGGCAAAAAACCCTTTCAAATAAGAAGTTTCAACGAGCAAGCCATTCTTAATTTCAATAATGCTCTCTCAGAAGATATTTGGGATGATGTGTTTAAACACGCAACCCTCGAGCCATCTTTCAGTGCGTTCATGGATATTTTTGTATTTCATTTCAATTTACATTTCCCACTAAAAAAATACTTTGATAAAAATAAGGATAGCAACAAAAAATGGATCACGGATGAAATTAAAAAATCCATTATAAAACTAAAGGATTCACACCATCTTAAAAAATATTACCCTCAATTAACGAGTCAGTACAAAAAAGCTAAGAAAGATCATGAAGTTTTAATTAGAGATTCGAAAAAAAGGTACTACCAAAATAGAATCGCAAATTCCAGCAACGTCAACAAAACGGCTTGGAACGTAATATCTGAACTCAGTAATACGAAGAAGAGAATGCAAGAACCTATAATTATAAAAAAAGGTGATATGACCTTTGATAACCCTACCGAGGTATCACATTTATTTAATGAATTTTTTATAAATGCCCCGCTACATAGTCTAGACAACGGTGTTGAAATCAGTGAAAAATGTAACATTTCTGACGAGCTCAAGATAGATATAATATATAGTACTCATTTTTTCTTGATCCCTTCACCCCCCTCGAACTGAAAACAATCTTAGAATCTAAGCTTAAAAATAAACATTCCTCAGGACAGGACAAAATCCCGCTTTTTATAATGAAGGCTTGTTTAGATAATATTATTGAACCTCTCACCTACCTGGTAAATATGTCCTTTCTGAACGGTGAGTTTCCACAATGTCTGAAAGTTGGAAAAATTATTCCCATTTTCAAAAAGGCATGTTCTACCGACATGAATAACTATCGTCCAATTACTGTTACTTCCAGTCTTTCAAAAGTATTTGAGTACGCATTTCTCAACCGTCTCTTGAAATTTTTGTATAAATGCAATATATTTAGCGAAAACCAACATGGCTTCTCATCCGGCCGTTCTACTAATTCAGCTTTTATTGCTTTTTTTGAAAACGTCACAGAGTTTATGGAGGCAGGCGAGTGCCCCGCTGGGATTTTCTGTGATCTCAGCAAGGCATTTGACTCGGTCAATCATAATCAGTTAACATCGAAATTGTATAATTATGGAGTACGAGGTGTAACATTAAAATGGATTTCATCTTTTCTAAATCATCGTTCTCAGTACGTATGTGTTCCTGATATCCAATCTGAGAGTGTTGGCTTCGTCAATTCGGAGAATAAACCCATTAATATTGGTGTCCCCCAAGGATCTATCCTCGGACCTATTTTATTTATACTTTACTCCAATGATCTAGATAAATTCTTGGAAGGTGTTCATGTAACAATGTATGCAGACGACACGTCTCTGATTAACTGGCACAAAAATGATTAACGGATTCTTGAAGATACAGAAAATGTTCTAGAAATGATGCAAGACTGGTGCAGTACCAATCGCCTGAATATGAACGCCCAGAAAACCCAAATTTTAAGATTTCATAACTATCAAAGGAAGTGTGATCCTCTAAGAATTAAGATAAGTGATGATGTATTCATTGATAGTTCGGAGGAATCCAATTTTCTGGGACTCCTTATTGACGAAAACTTAATTTGGAAGGGTCATTGTACAAACCTAATGAAAAGACTGAACTCTGTATGTTTCATGTTCAGGAAACTCGAACATATACTTGAAATTCCCCAACTAGTGGCCCTATACCATGCACAGGTTGTGTCACGAATTAGGTATGGAATATGTTTGTGGGACAACTCCACCTTGGCTAAAAATGTATTTTCGACACAAAAAAGAATTATTATAATAATAGCGGGAGTTTCAAGTACTCATTCTCACAGGGACCTCTTCAAACATTTGAATACCTTGACCCTCATGTCAGTCTATATTTATGAACTGTCCGTATTTAATTTTAAAAATAGACAAAAGTTTGTTCTAACGGGAGACTTCCACTCCGTGAACACACGCCAAAAGAAAAAATACCATATTCCCTTTACAAAATACAAGGTCTCTAGTAATTCACCCACAATTATGGGTTTGTATGTTTTCAACCATTTACCTGAAAGTTTAAGAGAAGTTAAATATATTAAAAAATTCAGTAGCTCCTTGAGAAAATTCTTGACTGAAAAATGCTTCTATTCGCTGGAAGAATATTTCAATAGTTAGCTAGATCTTATCAAAATGTGTACATCGAGCATAGATGTTTATGTGTGTGTGTGTTAATTACCGCTGACAATACTCTACTTTTAACTGTATATTATATATTCACTATTCATATACATTGTATACTGACTATTCCTATACATTTTATATGTCTTATTGGAAAATAAAATTATTCATTTATTTAATCAGGTTTTTCATGGCGGAGGGAATCGGGGTTCGAGGCTACGCTGACGACATAGTTATAACGGATAGAAGAAAGTTTGGAGAGATGATATCGGACATAGTCCAAGCGGCTCTTAGGACTATCACTAGGTGATATGAAAAAAAAAATTATTAGTCAACCCCAGCAAGACAGTGAAAGTACCATTCACCAAAAGTGAGAATCTAGATTCACTAAGAGAGCCGGTCCTCTATGGTAAAACGATTTCATTCAAGGAAGAAGTCAAATACTTTCTAGATAAGAAACTCACGTGGAATGCTCATCTAGAAAAAGTATATAACAGAGCAAGGCAAGCCCAATGGAATCTATGGGAAAACATGAGAAACGCAACCCAAACAAAAGTACTGGCTTCATCTCACAGTGGAGATGAAGGCTTCATCTCACAGTGGAGAACAGCAGCCCTGTTAAAACTGAATAGGAGAAGCTCGAGCATTATAACAAGACTACTGGAAGGTCACTGTACACTGCGAAAGCATCTTCAAGAAATTAGACTTTTCAGAGAGCGCAGAGTGTCGCTTTTGCCAAGACGAGGAAGAAAGAGCAGAGCACATCTTGTGCAGATGCAAGGGTCTGGAATGAACAAGATTTCATTGGATCACAGATATCTGGAGCCGAAAGTTCTGGAAAAGGTATCTTGAAGGTGAATTCTGATTTAATTAGGATCAAGCCACAATAGGCCTGAGAATATCGCAGTAGAAAGGGCGGTTATCGCCCCCCCTCGAAACGAATTCAACCTTACATTGTATGCAATGTGTAATAATATAATTATATTCATCAAACTTCCTCAGAGATGAGTGATGTGAATATCGATATATTATCCAGCAAGGAATGACCAATCGGGAAGGTACATTTCACAAACTATTGCTGATGAATGGAAGACGTTCTGACCATCACATATGTGGGTTGTGTGGCTTAGAAATAATATTTTAGAGAAACATCAACAGAATTCATCAGCGGTATTTTGTTTTATGTAACGCTCTATCAAACGAATTATTTTGCCAATATTTGTATAAAATTGGGAATTTGAGAAATTGTATCTTTCAACAGACTCCATTTTGAAACTTCGAAATTATCCGAGCTGTGGTCACAAATATTCTTGTCTCAAATTTCATTTCATTCGGTTGAATAATGTGGTCATCAGTTAGGGTTTTTCTTAATATTTCGAACTTCGTGGAATCAAGTCTCTCAAGAATATATACTGGGTGTCAACAAATCTATTAGACAAGTCATAACTTCTAGAATATTAGGTGTATCAAAATGAGATTTTACCGGGAATGGCCCCGGTTTTGCATTCCTAAACACCCTGTATATTGTACAATCTTTGGATTTTTGAGACAATTCTGGATCAGAATATGACATACGAAAAAGTTTTTACGCCTACTTCATTTTTGGAGCCACTTTTAATATTGCATCCAAGTGGCCATGATCGGACGGAAACTAATCTGAGGACCTCAGTTGATGTCAGAAAATTACAATCGCAAAGTTTCAGTGACTAGTATGATAGATAGAAATAATACAAGTTGACAAAATTACATTTTCGTGCCTAAATTTTTCAAATGGCGACCATTTCTTTTACAAGTACTTTCCGAAAAAAAGGATTTTTTACGAATCTAACGTTACTTATTTATTCGCGATTGGATTGCAATTAAGAACAGAATTTAAATATTACTGGATAATAATCCATTTACTTTTGTCAAGTATGCCATGGATAGTCATGATGCATAATATTTTGCTGTTATTTTAATCAAGTCTTCTTTGGAAAACAAAACACTCACTTAGGTTATGACAGTGACATAAGCTTTATGAGGAGACAGTGAAAGTTTCTTAGTTTTCGTTAAATTTCAGTTCAATTTTTCTTTAAAATAATATATGGTCAAAGTGAAAATGTTATTGATATGTGGAGAATGTCATAGAAATTCAAAGAATGCTGCTGAGTTGTATGCTCAGAGATATCCCAATCGGCAACATCCAGCCCATCGGTATTTTCCGTATGTTGAGAATAGTTTTGGGCAAGAAGGAAATCGAGAGGCGGAACAGAGGTTCATCATAAATGAAGAGACTGAGATTACCGTTCTTGCTATGGTTGAGGTTGACAAAACCTAGTTTCTTCAAGAGAAATTATTCAAGAAATGCAGATAAGTCATGAATCACGAGGAAACTACTGAAAAATCACGGATATCTAGCAGTTAAATATCATTTACATCAACATTTGTATGCTGTCGATGGCGATAGACGGGTAGTGTTTTGTGGTTGGCTACTTCAGAATCATTGAATTTTCCGATGAATCACGATTTACAGATAATGGTATGTTCAATGAGCAAAATACTCGGTACTGGGTCCACTAAAATCAAGATGCAATGAGAGAGGGCAATTTTAAAGAATGATTTGGCGTCAATGTCTGGGCTGGTATCGTTGGAAACAGAATAACTGGGCCAATATTGTTTCAAGGTTAGTTAACAGGGGTTAGGTACTTAGGTATTCTTCAAAGTTAAACGATGATCATCTTAATAATCTACCTTTAGCAGTTTTACGGCGAATTTACTCCCAGGAAGATGGAGCACCCACCCATAAAACCAGAGAAGTTCTGAATTACTTAATAGAGCATTTTAATAATCAAGTCATTGCAACCAATAGTCCTGTACGGTGGCCTGTCCACTCACCGGATCTCACTGTACTCAATTTGTTTATTTGGGGATATGTTGAAAAAAGGTTTAATATGCAACAGCCCCCCAGCCACTCTCGGAATTATAGAAGAAAGAATTCTAAGGACATTTAGAAGGGTGTTACGAAACGTGTTGGGAGAAATAATTGAACGAGCTGAAATGTGTCTTCAACAAGGGGGAATGCACTTTGAAAATTTACTACAGTGAAAGTAAATAAAATATCATCCATGGCACACTTGACAAAAGTAAATGAATTATTATCCAGTATTTTCCATTGTAAAATTTAATTTATGTTCTTATTGTTTATACAATCTCAAATGAATTAGTATCGTTAGATTCGTCAAAAAAAATATTTTTTTCGGAAAGTGCTTGGTCGCCATTTGAAAAATAATAGTTAGACACAATAATGTAATTTTGCCAATTTGTCCTACTCCTATCTATCATACTAATCACTAAAACTTTGCGATTGTAATTTTCTGACATCACCTGATGTCCTCAGATTAGTTCACGTCCGATCATGGCAACCTAGATGCAATATTAAAAGTGACTCTAAAAAATGAAAAAGGCGTAAAAACTCTTCGAAATGTCACATTCTGATCGAAAATTGTCTCAGAAATCCAAAAATGTTACAATATACAGGGTATCCCATTCAAACATTCAAATCAGAAGCCATTTCCGGTGAAACCGACGGTTACCGGAAAGTGAAAAATATGCGAAAACTCTCCTCCTGACATACCATTCACCTATACCAAATCGCATTCTGATACATCTTATATTCTAGAAGTTTTGACTTGTCTAATAGATTCATTGACACCTGGTATTTATTTGTAATATGATATCAAATCAGTGAATGTGTGGCTCATACCATCTCTAATGTTTTCGAAATGCCATGAGTGTTTGTGCCTGGTGGTTCCATTGATTTCTAAGCATGACAGGGGAGTACTTATTGGTGGTGCTGTCCCTACATACAAGTTATATGCAACGCACACAAGGCAAGTGTTAAAGTAGTTAGAAACATCAGAAAAATAAATCAAGTTTTTTGGTAGGATGATTCATAGGTACTCACTTTGGCATTGGACACTTCATACATTTGGATCTAACGTGTTGACCAATGCTGCATATGTTAGTTATTACAAAAAACACACAAACTCCGATTAGACGGGAAGTAACTGAACGGAGGTAGGAGAGGTGAAGCAAACCACTTCAGTCATATAATAGCTAGATAGAGATCATGGAAACGGGGATATTAATGAAATGTAACCTGCAATGTGTATTTATTTTGACTCAACACCAGAAATATCTGAAAATGCATGGTGATTGATTTATTCTAACACAGCCATTATCACTAAGCCTCCAAATGAAAGTACCAATAGACATCTTCCATGATCCCAGTCCTCTCACGTGACAGTGTAATTCGACTTAGGACTATTCCTCCTGGTGAAGATATAGGGGTACTTTTCCGTTGGGCAGTTGAATTTCGAAAAGAGATCAGTCCCATCTGTGCTCTTGTTTCCAAATGGTTCCAGCAATGAGTTCCACAAGTCATTCGTAACTGAAAAATGTAATTTATTGATATTTCATGGAAAAGAGACAAATAAAGTATTTGAATTTAGAAATACACTCTAAAGGAAATTCCTTCAGGTTGCAGTCATGAAAAAACAGCCGATGAGATAAAGAAAAATCTTTTTCAATTCGTCAAGCTTTCGGAAACAATTATTTTCATTCTTAAGACATCTGTAAAGTAGAAGAACAATGGAACATAGGAATCACATGATATTTGTAAAAATAACTTATTAAGTTAAGGTTATGGAAGTTTCTGGTGCACTTAATTTTTTGGATGTTGCACAATCATGAAATCATATTGCAGCACATTCGGTTCGTTACAAACTTCGTGTAAAAACATTTGATTAAATAACGGTTGAAAAGTAACAGAACAAGAAATTGATGTAGTGACCGGCCACATGATTCAGTCATCACTGACAAGTATGGCTGTAAGAGGAAATGGAGTAGACATGGTGTCACTTGTCACATGCCAACACTCATCTGTAATGGCTGAAACATGTGTTCTGTCATCAATGAAATTTTCTTAAAAGAAATTAAATTATGGTGGGTCATTTGGAACAGTACAAATATTTGTAAATCTATCATTATCAAGTTTGAGTAAATAATTGTAAATGACACTTTGGTTTTAGATGTCAGATTTTTTGTATACTATTGCGTTCATTATTAATGAAAACCTTGAAGGAAATTTCTTTTTTGATGATTGTTCTCCATTGCTGAAATTGATGGGTTATTGAAATTACTGAAATGATTTGAGTTGATATTATGTTCAGCTAAAGCACAACTGTTTTTGTTGAGGTTTTATGAGAGGCTATGCGTCCAGTTGAGTTTCTACTAGTTTGAGCGATATATACTTTGTCACAGGTAAGACACGGAATACTGTATATGACATGTGACATTTCGAATTTAGTTAAAAGAGTTTTAATTTTTGTATATAAACTGGCAATAGTTTTGATAGGTTTTTTGCAATTCTGAGTTTGTAAGTTCTTCAATATAAAGGAATCTTCATAAACACAAGATTATAGGTTCAGGTTGAGCAATAGGTCGACATATTCTCATGTCTAAGAAAGGGATGCTTTGGTTTACCTCTACCTCTGAGGTGAATTGTAGTTGGATAGCAAAGGGCTTCTTCAACTTTGTCAGGCGGTGCAGCCAAGATTAAATCGTCTACATACCTTTTGACAAATGGAATGGCAGAGGGAATTAGTGTGAGCACATCCTTAGCCAGATCGACAAGTACATAATTCACTGGTACAAGTAATTGAAAACCAAGAAATTAGATCAAAAAATGAACTCTAATATGTCTATAAAAGCACTTCCATTCCATTTATTGGAAAGACTAGATCTCACCACTTCAAAAGGTAAAATAGTGAGAAGTGAGACAACATCAAAGCTCACTAAGATGTAGTCTTCTGGAAATTTGAAATTATTGATGAATTTACTGAAAATGAAAGAGTAATGTAATAATCACGAAAAACATAATATTCTACATTTTACCAAACGCACCTTTTGCTAACTGATTCTCTTGTGCACCATTGAACTTGTTAATTGCATCACTCAATGAATTGTACAATGGTTCTTCTCGCATCTTGTGAAAGTTAGAGATGGGGATATAGTATTCATTACTCAAATCCTTGGCATCCACTTCCAACTGCTTGAGGTTTATATCTTCATATTTCGGTAATGGTATTCGGGCTTCTTTCATTTTACATAGTCTCTTTCGATATTTTTCGGAGTAAAACTTTCAAATTTTCTCAATCAACAGATTGAACGATGGTTCTTTGTTTTGATTTGTTGAATATATGAACATGATGTTCATAAAATCAGACGTGGAATCATGTGGGACTGAAAGATGAACTTTAGTCACTATCTTCCATCGTCAAGATAACTTCTCGTGGGGTATTCATATTGAAAAGGAAAACATTTCCAATTGAATATTGAATAGAAAGATGTTTCTGTGAATTGAAAAATCCACGATGAAAATTGAATAATTTTTTGTGAATGTCTAACAGAAAACAACTACCACGGCTGAAGCCACGCTGGACATTGAAGTACATCTGATAGATATTCTAAAAAGACCCTAACTCAAAAGAAAAAATCTGAAATTGAAAATTTGCATTTTAATTCAGATAGTTATTTGATTTTCGATTCCAGTCTCAACTGAGAACTCATGAAGATGAATGAGGCAAAGAAGAATATTTTCCAAAAGAGAGTACTAACTAGAAATTATTCGTAACATTGATGCAAGAGAGGCGTCGCATTCACTAGGTCCTCAATACATTTTTGTCGACGAAAATCTATTTCAGCTTCCACGATCATCAGGAAGACCGGAAGAAATTGGAAACACATTTTCAAGATGCAAAGATGGAAAAAGTTAAAATCATTTCTTTTGGAGGAACACTTTGTAAAAGTTAGATATGGTAAGATGGTCTTTATTACTCCAATTCTTTGTAATCTATATCAACTCCTCAAGTGTTATAGTATATCGTATTTTGGTAGTGTCAATACATCGTCCTCTACATCCATCGAATCTTTTGCTTTGTTGGGTGATTTTGGTGACTTCGGTTGTTCTTGATTATTATACAAATTTCACTTGTCTTCCAATTAATTGATTATGTGTTTTTTTTTTTAAAATTAATGGAAATTGGATTTTTAAATCATTTGAAAATTGTATTCAATATTTTTTCATTTCGAGTCGATTGATTTCAACAGTCAAATTGGTTATTTGTATTCGATATTTCTATACCCATTGGGTATCGATATTATATTACGGTGGATAAAAAAATTGTACGCAAATTGGAGAATTACTAAAATTTCGATACCGATCCTTGTTGTAATAGGGATGAACTATTTCTAAGTATTCGACAAGTTCAATCGGTAGATTGATATCTCCAAAAGAATCGAAATAGAATTTCGAGTACTCCTTTTTAAACCAAGCAACCCAATGAGATCTTCTTTGACTAGAATTGTTCAAGTTTAATA
The DNA here is from genome assembly GCA_018342105.1 of Gonioctena quinquepunctata. Taxonomy (NCBI): domain Eukaryota; kingdom Metazoa; phylum Arthropoda; class Insecta; order Coleoptera; family Chrysomelidae; genus Gonioctena; species Gonioctena quinquepunctata. The sequence goes on from JAFIRS010001145.1 coordinate 421,642, forward strand.
TTCCAGACTCAACCCCATTAGATTTTATTGGTAATTCATCTTTCATGAAACAACCTCTGAAATTTTTTATATATTTTGAATACAGTAAAATATTTGAATCGGTTAACAGCGTTATTTTTTTCAATCTTTTTTCCCAACCCATTTCCTTCTACTGCTTTATTATATCTTTGTTGATCCTCTAATTCTTTATCTTTTGCTTTCTCATTGATAACCGTTCTGGGAATGGCACTTCCTGTCCCAATCAAAAATCCTAGTGCATCGATTAGTGCTAACAGTAATGATAAAATTTCACCAGATTCGATTTGTTCATATTTGAGTTACAATCTTATCCATGTGCCGTTCCTTGCAGCTTTCTCCAGTTTATTAATTTGTAGATCGGTTAAGTGGAATTTATTTTTTCCCTTACCAATTTGATAATTCTTCAATTGAATGGTAACACCGCTCTCTTTTAATAAGCTGAAGAGATTTCCTTCAATTGATTGTCGTTTATATTTAATTCCATTTATAATTAGAATAGTTTTTTTATTTAAAACCCATTCCAAAATGTCTTTTTACTTTCATTGCGTTTGTAGTAACCCATGCTGGGATCTATTCACTTAATTCAGCATTTGGATCTAGAAGTCATTCCAAAGCTTTATTTTCCATAATCTCATCGGCTTTATTCCTACCCTCAACCTTTTTGTGATCTCTATAAAATATGTCATGTTCCATGGCCGCCCCATCTATCAACAGACTTATCACCACGAGCTAGTCATTTGTCCAATTTTGTGCCGAGGCCTAGAATGTTTTTACCAGGGCAATGGAGTTCAAATGGTGCATTATTTATAAAGTCCTTTAATAATCCTGCTCCTTTAAATATTTTTTGTGTGAACTGGATACGTGAGAAATCAAGTACTCTATTTTTTTTTGGAGTATCGATAATGTTTTACATCTCCTTTGCAATCAAATGTACAACTCTTAGTTTTTCATTATGGAAATTATTATTATCGGCTTGTTCTTCTAAAGCAATGGAATATAACCTCCTGAGAAATTTGCTCTGATCGTTTATATATTCATATTTGACTCGATTTTCTGTATTTATTCCATCTCCCTTCCTAGATGACTTATTTCAGCCCGTATACCATAAAACCGATTCAATTCGTATATTTATTTCCTATTTTTGTGCAAACTTTTCCAGTTGATTTGTTATAATTTCGATACAAACTATTCATTTCAAACAATTCTTTTATAGTTATTGTAATCACGTGCGGTATATATCTCTGGATCTGGTGTATCGGTAGATGTTAGTTACTCCCATAAACCACTTGTACCTGGATATTTTTTCTCACACAAAATGATGTCATCATCTCCAAAGATTTTTTTTGTTTTTCCACTCATATAATAATTTTTGGTTAGATCGTTGTAAATACCATATTGATCGGAAATAACTTTCCCATGTCTTTTCGTAGGTACTATTCGTAAATACTCTGAGGAAATTGGGCCTGAATTTATCACAGTGTCTGTTTGAGTTTCAATATGTTCGGGTTTTCCGATTAAAGCGGGTAAAGTTGGATAAACTGTTTTTTTTTTTTCATATCAACATCAGTCTCCTCAACAGCTTGCTCAACTAGCTTTTGTAATTGAAAGAAATTCTTTAGTTTTTCCTCTAGTCCACTTCGCTCATTTAAAATTTCTTTCTTGAACGTTTATTTCAACTGTGGTTGTAGGTTGTGTGCCTGTTCAACCTGTTCAATTGTGTTTTAGGGGGTTAAGATATTTTAATAGAATCATCCTTAACTTTTATAAGTTTTATTTGATCAGTATGTTTTAATTCGCTTTTTAATTTTTTCAGATTTTTTTTACTTTCTCAACCTTCCTTATTAAACTTTTTTGAATCTTTCTTGTTTCCAATTATAATATAGAAGATTAAAAAAACATGTGAATACGACGTGAACGTAGCGTGAACGTCACAAAATGATGCATTATGGAACGCTTTCAAACTTGTTATAAAATTTGTTGTTATCTATGTCGATGCAAACAAAACCGTGTTTATTTTCCCATCCTTGTTTACAAAATTCATGATATTATTTGAATTCCATTTCTGTCATAAAATCTTCCCAGATCTCATTAACATAACGTTGTGACTATTTGAAATTACTTTACTATAAAACTGATTTAAATAAATACATGAAATATTTTTTGGTCTAGATCTGACAAAATATTCCTTGATTTTTCGTTGTTTTTCCAAAATACAGTCATAAAAAATAACTGGACTGTACGGTTTACATTAATCTATAGAAATTACGTCATCGCAGGTTTCATGGAAATCTGTTTCAATATCTATTTCGTTAAATATCTCTTGCAATTTTTAGTAAATTGTTGGATTTATTAATTAATTGAAAATTAATACATTTTCATATGGGACCTAATACTGGGTTATAATATTCCATAGAACCGATGTTTCACCAGATCCCGATTAACCAATAATTAAACATCGCGGCGTAATGGATTTGCAAATGAATCTACCACCTCTCGTTCATTTTTGTTGGAATAATTTTGTATTTTTTCATTTTCATTATGGAGGATTTCTTTGAACGTCACACTCACTTTTTGCTTTTTAATCTATCTTCTAATTTAGTTAGTTGTCTTTTTGTTACTGAATCATGATCACCAATTGCGTCATTAGTTTCTACAATTTGACCCCCACAGAAAAATCGTTGTCACATTAACTTCACTTAATTTGCTATCCATATCATTCACCATAATCTCAAGGGTTTCAAGTCGTTCATCTACTGAGTTTAATGGTGGATCAACTGCAGTATCTTGCGAAAAACTCTTTAAATCTATATTCAACCAATCCAATTCTTCATTGTTCTTGTATATTCCAGTAGTGGGAGCTCCAGATTCCTTTAGAAATCTCATATTTTTTGTGGCGTTGTCAATATCAAATTGAATTAATTGGGAAAGAGTCTTTTCATTGAGCCTCTCCACGTTTCGTATTTTATTCTCTTGATTGTGTGCCAATTTCATTATCTCTGTTGATTGTAAGACCTGTTGTTTCGACTGGCCTATTTCTTGTTTGATATTTTAAAAATCAACTGAGTTAGTAGGTAACGTAGGGAATCCATAAATATCAATTTATTATGAAAAAAATTATTATAAATGATTGTAAAATTGAAAGGAAACAAATCTATATTGAGTTATCATTTTGAAACTCGCTTTCCAACAAACAAATTGGAAGTTGGTATATTGGATTTCTATTCATTGATTCGCATGTTATCAAAATCCTGAACCTGAATATAATTATATAATTCTTTTTTGTTTTTTGCTTGTAACATGAAAACTAATGAAGCAATCTAGAATCTTTCTTCAAAATAAATAAAATAAGAATGCTAAAAAAATTAGCCTAAGCACAATTCGATCGGATCATTAGTAACGGAAAAAAACTGGAAAACCCAGAAAAAATCAGGGTTTGTGAAAAAAATCATTACTCTGCCACTTTTTGAGATTCAGTGCAGGCTTTTGACGGCATAGTGGTGATTGATATGTTATTTGTATGTGAGAAATTGAGGTGCTGTCGGATTATTAGTTTTGGCAATCTGAATTTTCCAACGCACTTTATTGCAGCAGACCTGAATGCTCCATAGGTGGTCCTATTTAAATTTTTCTGAAATATTTTGAGAGATGCAGTATAGTGCTACGAAATGTCTATTCTCATTTTGCGTTTAAATGCTGCGAAATAGGTGAAAAATACTTGCAAACATGCCTGAAAACGGGCGAGTGTATTAAGGCGACTCAGGAATGGAGGTAGAGCAGCAGATTCATAACGGGCGCAGCGCACCCCCACTACTCAGCCGCTTTCATGCACTCGCCAATTTTCTGTCATGTTTGCAATTATTTCTCACCTATTTTTCAGCATTTTGATGCAAAATGAGAATATACATTTTGTAGTAGTATACTTCTAGTTTCAAAATATTGTTGAAAAATTGAAATCGGACCACATATGGAGCATCCAGGTCTGCTGCAATAAAGGGCGTTAAAAAATTCAAATTGCAATTATGCCAAAATGAATGACTCGACAGCGCATCAATTTCTCACACATAAAGAACATATTAATCAGTACTATGTCGTGGAAAGCCTTCACTACTACTCAGAAAGTGGTGAAGAAATGATTTTTTAAAAACGCTAATTTTTTATGGTTTTTCCGGTTTTTCCCCTCAACTAATAATCCGATCGAGTTGCGCTAGGACTTGTTTTCTTCGTATTTTGATTTTCTACAACTTGTCTCTTGAAGGCATTTAGATTGATTCATCAGTTTTCATGTTACAAGCAAAAAACGAAAAACAAATTGTTTTTTCATTTAGATGTTTATAACAAATTTAGCAATGACACTTGCGAGTAGGAAAGATAACAAGATGTAACTACGTACCGTCTTCCGTATGATGGCACAGTCGGTTTCCTGGTACAATTTTTGTCATTTTTTGCTCTATTGATTGGCCTACATGCATTATTTTTGTTACAGAATTGATAGTGCTGAAAATCTCTATTGATTGACCTATTTACACAGTTGCAAAATAGACTGAAATGAAATTATCTGTCGGATTCAATATGTTGTACCAGTCTTCAAGAAACTATCTTCAAGAAGATCTACGGAAACTGTACTTTACGTAATGATTTGTTGTATGAAATATTGAGAGGCTCTTTCAAAAAGCCTCTTTGAGATGTAGAGAGCAATTTTTCAAAAAACATTTTGGAACATCATCTAGTCCAGGTCCTGCATTAGTTAAGTTATTGAGCTGGCTGATGCAAATTTTGTGATGTTTTAGAATGTATTTTGCAGTTCTACTTGAACATCAAGTTGATGAACAAACACCGAAAAAGTTCATCAAAAATCAATTCGTATATTGTATTTCATGCTGTACGGTGTTTCATTTGATTTCCTTTTGTGTTTGATGAATTGTCAAATGTGTTTCGGATAATTTACAATATTTTCTTCGACTGGAGATAGTTTTCTATTAATCTTTGTCGATGAGATTTTTTTATCGTTCTCTTGATAGTATGAAGGATGAAAAATCGAGATCGCAGAGAAAATTTTACCGACTCTTGTTATATTTAATTTTAATCCTGATCCCTTCCTAAAATCAGCCGTTTTTTCAATAATTGAACTCCGCACACAATTATATATTCATCAGCTGTACCGCCACACCCCAGATGAAGTTTCAGTGTCACTCAATAACTTGAGCCAGTGAGTTGAAATTTTCATTGCGGTGGCTTCGTCATCGGTCACGATATGCTAACTACTCACGGTGAAACTCATCGTTAAGCTGTAGCGCTATGTGGCTGTTTCTCATTGGGCTACTAAAAAGTTGTAGTGTACCTACTCAGTGGAAAAAAAAACATTTTGGATAACATCCAACAGTGAGTACACAATATGTGGCTCTTTAACATTGCGCCATACAGTAGGAGCAATTCTTTTTCGAAATAACACGCTGTACAGAAAATACCATTTCCCATACTTACAAGTAACAGATATAACAAGGCCAGTAACCAAATTTGACGAAATTGATCAAGAAAAATCGGTAAAGAGCACGTGAAGTTGAAACTGTCTTTTCGGCAAACATCACAGTGGAAGATCTATTAACATCTTCTATCTACCTCGAACATTTACCCTGGCGGTGTTACCAGCAGTTGGAAATTTCTTCAGATTTCACTCAATTCTCATAAAAAATATCGTTATTTTATTTTCGATATACCAGGTGTTAACGTATTCTTTAGACGAGCCATAGTTTCCAGAGTTCCAAGAGCC